>JAPQRQ010000010.1:2279876-2291125 GCA_037367365.1 Apogon talboti
CCCCCGTCGTACCCCCCTCACCTACTCCATCTCTCTCCGCCGCTGTCACATCCAGGTGCCTGCAAGGTCGCACAAAAAAGGAGCATGATTGTAACTTTTATTGAATAAAGGAGAGTCAAGTAAATCTGTGGAGCTCCGGGGAATAAGCATCACCAGCTGCTTTCCTACAGACAAACAAGTTGTAAGAGAGGGATCCGGGAATCAAATTGAGGGTGAGGCTCTGTGGGAATTCAGGGTGGATGTCATAGAAGCAATGTTGGTGTGGGTGCGTGTGTGTGTGTGTGTGTGTGTGTGTGTGTAGGGAAGTGCGAATGCGGAGATGGAGTGCAGGGACATTCATTTTCATTTGGAATAACAACACTCAGCAGACTTGAGTGAGAGAGGAGCAGCACTGTACAAGAGATGTGGAATTGACTTGTTGAATTGTGGACCTCTGTAGGGCTTTTTTTTTTTTTTTTTCAAAGTTAGATTGCTTTTGCTAACGTCTGGAGATCCTGCCTCTTGTCCTGTCTCCTGGAACTATAAAGGGACTTTAAATTGAGAGAGGGGAAAAAAAAAATCAGCCAGCGAATGTTCTCATCCCGAGTCAAAAGTCTTTAGAGTTCACCAAACACCGAGAACAGAATAAATCATATCCATTCACAGTGAGCAAGGTGGCAGTAATGGGTTCATAGCACACTTTACACATGCCTGCCTTCAGCAAACACCAGAGGTAACGCTGACATCAAGAATTCTTCACATCCTGATCGCAAAATATTACCTTTCCCCTGCATCCGTCTGAAACTTCACCTGTGTTAAAAAAAAGATACGAATCTTGTGAGAGAATAGACTGTATACGAGGTAGAAATCTGCAAGGAAACACTCATTTGACTGAACCCAAATGAGGCTGCAAAGGCTCGTGTGTGACAGGCTGTGATGAAAAGAGCCAGCGTTTTATTCCAGTTCATTTGGTGGGCTTGTTGCGAGCAAGAGTCGATATCTTTGTAGCTCAATCAAACAGACTGACAGCCGGCGCAGACTGATGCATTTTTCTCACTGGATCACAGTTTGAGAATCATCATTATTATCCCAAACCATAACCATTTATAAACAAGCTTTGCCTCATTCATCAATAAATGAGTCAAACTGATGCTCAAATTATAGTTATTTGCCTGTTTTGTGGGTTTTTCATGCATAAAAAAACAAGCTCTCTTTGAAACCAGGACTAAAACATCCCATAAATCAATAATTTATTTGCTTTTTTTTGTTGTTGTTGTATTTGACGAAAACAAAGCAAAAAAAAAAAAAAAAGACTGGAGACGTTTGGCAGCATCTTGCAAACAGTGACTTCATGACGTCAGTGAGCGTTTTAAAACGGAGCTTTTAACTAGTTAGTAGTGGCTAAACTTTGCACCCGATTAACATAATGTTCACAGTGTGAGGAAAACCAAATGGTGGAAGGGTACGAATATAGTTAAAAATGAAAAAATCGGTTTACTCTTTCAAAACAGCGGAATTAGACGCCAACTAAAACCTCCAGTGCAGCTGATATCCGTGGACCATATGCTGTAAAATCACCGGTCCCACACACATGCTCAGATGCCCACATGTATTCCATTTCACACACACACTAACAGAATAAGACGGTTTGTTATGTCCTTGTGTTGCATCAGTTAGCAGCAGGGGGTTAACAGCCCATCGCTCAGGTTGTCCTAAAACTGCCTCCCACACCAGCGTGAACACACCTCTCCAGAAGGATTCCCCCTCCGTATAGATTTAAACACATTCATTGTGAATAATATTGATTGTCCCTGTATGGGGCCACTTTAATAAATCAGGGCCACATTTAATTCTAACAGCAAATTCATTATCCGCATGAATATTTAATAAGGTAAAAAATAGCTCAGGTGCAGCCGAAAATCTACATTTACTCCAGGCTCTGGGGGTACAGGATACATGATGCGGATATTTTTAAGCTATGTTTATGCTTTTTTTTTGTCATTGTATTAATTTATTTTTTGCTAAGAATTCATTATGATACTTAGGAACAACTGTTGTGAAGGTGACCTACTTGCTTGCTCTTTCACATATAGGTGAGATAGCGTGTAGTGATATTAACTGAACAAGGTGTGAAGTTGCTGTTCAATGTTTTTCCATGATCTCATAAATTATAATACTAGAATGGCTGCCACTCTTGTAGCCCCATGTCGTGCTGAACTTAGATGGCTTTACGTAAGAAGTGGAGAGAAAAAGAAAAATACTTGAAAACACCTTTGCATCGAGAGGTTTCCATCGGCATTTTCTATTTATGAGTACAAATGGGGAAGTGAATGAACAGGACAAAAATAGGTCAGGAAGAACCCAATCAAAGTGATAATATATCTGTGGCTGCTGCTCCATTTCCAATACGGAAATCTCAAGAGGTCTGTTAGATTTATATCCTTGGGAGAGAGACAACTGGGGCGGGGCTGAGGCCAGAACGCACCGTTATAACAGCAGACAGCCACCCTCAATAAACCTGTGGGCTGTAATATATGGCAAAGATGACAACAGTCATTTCAATGAATGCATCACTGTTCATCACGGCTTTGCTGAATGAATGCGAGGCTCAGCCAACAAAGAAATGCCGCTGCATTCAAGAGACAGATGGCTGCAGAGGCTGGCAGTGCCAGACAAGAGGCTGCCTCACATCCAAATGCTCCAATTAGGCCATGTCTTACTGGGTCAGGACAGGCAGGAAGCCCAGGAAGTGAGCAAAAACTGAAATATTGGCCACCATACAAATGCAGCGTCTCACAATCCTCCAATGAATACATGAGAAAAACAGATAAAGACTTTTGGCTAATTGTTGGCAAACCTTAATTCAGTGACATAACCATCACCACAGTTCATTTTTAACTACAGTATTACCACTAATTAGGGTAGTGCCGCAGTTAATTAGAGTGACAATTTTAAGAAATGCGTTTTTCTGTCTCCATGAACATGACTCAGTGTGTTCATTATACTTGCTGGATAGGTGTAATATCAACAATGAGCCGCAATAGCAAGAACAACACTTGGAACACTGTCAATGTGCATAAACAATGAAGGAAATTAAGAAAGCAGAAGAACTGTGGAGACATATGCTTAATGCTGATTTTACTACAAACTAACTGCACTTATTTAAATGTCACATAATAAAGCAACACCACTTCAGGTTTGAGATGAGTATAATCCATCTGTCCATACATCCATGCATGCATAGTTATTTGTTGTTGTACTTGTTACGGTTGCACCTTAATAGGTTCAGTGGTCAGTCTGAGTCCCCCATGTAGGTGTGTATATGTCAGTCCTGGAACACTTCCAGGGTGTTCCCCGCCCTCGCCCCGTTGGTAGGCTCCAGAATCCACACAACCCTCTGGAGGATCAGGAGTTGCTAACATACAAACATCTCTTGCGTTGTTTCCTCTTTGTTACGTCTTTTACACCATGTTGTCTTTCATCTCTTTTCTGTATTCTCACATCTTTGACTTCATTTTTTATCTCACTACGTCTTCATGTACACAATAAGTCCAAACGGTGCCTCTGTTGGGTTACATCTTTTGTATATTTCTCATCTGAGGTCCCTCATGACTTTGCTGAGGTAAACATTCTTTTTTAATTAGGAAAATAGTTTCATATATCCTACTATTGTGACCCCCCTTAAAATCAGGTCCATGACGGATTTTTGGTTCCTGACCCTTAGTTTGTGAAAGGCACTTTAAGTATTTTTCAAGTGGCCAAAATTATCAGCGAATTGGATTAATGTAATACAGCTTTGGAAATAATTAATTGTGATTTTATGTAGAAAACATCCATTTCAGTCGTCTTTCAGATGGCCTCTTGATATTCTATTTTTATTAATTGTGTCTAGGCTGTATTCCAGCTTCAGATGTTCTTAATTTATATGTTACTTGTATTTGGGAAATCAGGTTTCATTAACGTAACTTCAGATTACTTTTCATTTATTAACATTTCATCTTTTGGCAGACTCTTGAGTTGCATTTTTCACACAAGAAAACCATGGTGTCTTCATGACAAATGTTGACTTTTTACTACTTTATCACAGTTTTCCAAATGATTTCCAACACTTTATATTACCCAGCTGTACCAGTGATGCATCATAATTACAAGATTTGTGTTCTGCCTGTCAGTGTCCGCCTTATGAAGTGTCTGTACACACTTTGGTTAGGCGTTTTGCTTCTCTATACTCCTGCAGACTTCTACAGTCTCTTCGTGACTCAAGACACACCACCTAAAAAAAAAAAAAAAAAAAAAGAAAGAAAAGAGAAAAGGGTGGTGATTTGGTTCGGAAACTATATGTAAAAGTGACATATTTCGATTAAATCAGGTCACATCAGGTCATATTAACCGTAGCTATTATAATATAGCCTTGAGGAGTGTCCCATTTTAGGGTTGCCTCTTTACTTATCACATTTTTGATGATTGGTTGCATTGGAATGGGTTTGTACGGCAGGCGCTATAAACTAAGGGCCCTACAAATTGCCTTGACATGCATGGAAAAAAACTAACTCTGATCTCTGTGGTGTAGACAGCCTGATAAGACAGGTTAGAGGAAGGGTGACATCATGGTAAAGAAGCTAAGGAGCTTTAAAGTTCAACTGCGAGGTTAATTACCACAGATGTTTAATGTGTAGGAAAAGGATCTACTGTAGCAGCTGGATTTTAAGACATGTATGTACAAAAATACTTAACTGATAGCTGGGGGTATTTTTGGTCTAAGTTTTAAGTTTGCAGCAAAAATGGAAAAAGGAGGGTGATGTAAGTAAAGGGTCTCAGTCAAGCCAACGTATCTGAGAAATACATGGATAACTATGATAATGTTGACAACAGTGAGGTTTAGGATATAACATCAGTTATGACGGATCAGAGCCTTTTTTTATTTAGGAATGATGCATTGAAGGTACCTGGAGATGATAAGGAGAACAAACTGTTCTGATGTAATGAGAAGACCGGCAGCTTTAGTTAACACTGTTTCCACTGGTGTCTTTCATGAATGAGGGACGGATATACTGTAGCAGGATATCTACGGACAGCCTGGTGCAATACCAGCCTGAGCTGAGCCAAAAGGAGAGAGCTCTACATTTACTGGTCACTCTACAGTATGTTTCTACCACATGCAATGGGTAGTGACAGAAAAACACCAGATCATGGATATGTGATGCAGTTTTTCAATTTTCAACCCATATCAGACAACTCTGCACGTAAACACCCTAGAGTAGGGTTTGTCAATGGGAGCGTGTTGAAGGAGAAAGCTGGGCACAAATGGGGGGCTGTTAGTCACTGTTTTCACCACAGTGTTTAAGTATCTGTGTCCAATGGCAGATTTAGCTACCGGCGCCCTCGGCACCGCACCCCTTGTTTGAAAATCTGAAGAAAAAAAATCACCAATTGACCAGGATGCAAACAGTGAACTTCCACACCCTAGCCCGTACTGTAACCTACTGAGCTATGTGCTAGTAATATTAGTGGTTGACCTAGAAGGCTCCTAGACCTAAGAGGTGAGGGGGCGTTTGTTCAGAAAAGGTTGAGAACCACTGTCCTAGAGCCATTCTCCAGTGTTCATTGGAAACCTGAATGGGAAAGTGGTCACTTCACTCGATGACATGGAGCAACAAGTCTTGTATGTATTTGTGTGGAAACATGAGCGATCTGTCACAACAGCTCCAGAGTCCATCAAGTACAGGTAGAGAAATGCACAGTTTCATATTTATCTCATAGCTCATCTGTTTGTTTGTTAAATACCACTATGCTAACAGCCGAAATACTATCATGAATTCATGACTTACAGAGACTGAACAGCTGATTGTTACGATATGGGTCAGCTCATAAATTTGATGTGAAATGGTCTGAGCGTCATCTGATCTGTTCAGATTCAGAGAAGGAGGATTTATGGATGAGCAGGCAGTGGGAAAACCAGCGCACTGTCAAAATACTGACACTCCTGTTTTCAGTTCTATACATCAGAATGATGAGCTGGGTTTTAACTTTAATGACGATTGGTGGGAGGAGGTTGGATGTAATGTTAGCAGCGTCTCCACGTGTGCCTGCCTCTCACTCATTCAATTTAAGGTTGTGCACAGGGTTCATTACTCCAAATCCAGACTTTCCGACATCTACCCAGATGTAGAAGACAAATGTGGACGTGCTTCAGGTTCAGTTTGTCATTTAACTCGTATGTTCTTTACCTGCCCAGCAGTACAGAACTTTTGGACTGGCTATTTTCAGACTTCTGTAATGGGTGTGCTTCGAACCCTGCCCTGTGGTTGCTGTCTTTGGGACCCCAGCTGAGTTGACTGGTCTGAGCTCCACACAGAGACTGTTGCCTTCACATCATTACTGGCCAGACGCCGTCGTCTTTTACAGTGGAAGTCTTCTAATCCTCCTTCATTATCTCAGTGGATTAAGGATACAGTATCTTTTCTTAAATTGGAAACAATTAAATAGACAACGAGGGGATGTACTGACAAGTTTTTTCGGCAGTGGCATCCGTTTTTGGAATTTTCCACTGATTTGAGTCCTGCTTGACTAGGTAGTGTTGGGAAGATTGTCGAATATTTTGCTGAATAGTGTGTGTGTGTGTGTGTGTGTGTGTGTGTGATCGAGCCAGGGCATAGGGTGGGTAGGGTGGGGGCAGGATATATTTGTTTTTTTAATTACTTTCTGTTCCTTTGTCTGTTTGTGTTTCTTAATGTTCTAAACTTAAACATGAATAAAGATATCGTGGGGAAAAAAACCAAAATGATTAGCAAAAGGTTATTTTCTCTTGGAATAAATAATAATTATTTGTTATATTTGTTTCACATTACTATCATAACAAAATCAGCATCTATAATAGTGATTAGTTCAAAACACTGCTGTTGCATGAATATTTACAATATGTTTATAATAGAGGCCTACGCTACAAATCAGAAAAAAAAGGAAATAACTCTGGTCACAATTTGAACAATTACCCAAACTGAAAAAAGAACCGATAAGAGTAATGTTACAGTATGGGATTGATAAGTGTTAATAGAAGTAGTAGTATCGATAAAATCTTAATGATAGCCATCCCTATATATGTCCAACCTGGAGGAGAACCCTGAGGCAGAGCCAGGACACATTGCAGGGATCATGTCTCTGACCTGGGAGTGCCTCAGTGCCCCCTGGAGGTGCTGGAAGAGGTGGTCAGGGGGAAGGAAGTGTTCTGCCCCCATGACCCAGACCCGGATGAGCGGAAAAAGATGGATGGATGGATGTTTCCACTGTGTTCTCGCATGTTACCCAGAGCAACACCAGGAGTTATTGTGTGTTACTGGCAAAACTCACCTACACAAAGTAATATAAAACTCCCGTTGTAACTCCACATTGTGTTACGAGGCTGCAGGAGGTCAAAAGAGGGAGAGGGAGGAGGGAGGGGGGTCCGCTAATGATCCGTGGCGGTCTTAAACGAACCAAATCTCAAACCAGAGGGCGTTGTGTTTCTCTGCTGTTCTGACTCTCGACTCTAGCGGCCAAATGTTAGAAAAGTTATTTCTTCTTTGTAGAAATCTTACATCAATATAGGTGGATCATGAGTTACAGCATTAAAAGGAAGGTTCTAGAGGTAAATTACAATTCATTCATTATTTCAGTGGTGTTCTATCCAACTGGTTGTTTTTGTGATGTAATTTGACGTGGTTTGACACTTTTTAAGAGCAGTAAAAAGTGAGACAATTTTCAATTCAATTTTTGTATTTAATTAATAAAAAGAAGAAAAAAAACTGAACTGCACCTCTACATGTTGGTATTACATTCCCTAAAGAAGGTGAAGGATGAAGGAGATGCAGGATAATCGATCATCCGTTGTATGAGGGAACATTAGGGATATTAAGAGGTGGTTTCCAGATTGTGTAATACGTTCTTGGAAATACATAGAATATATATATATATAGATAGATAGAATATATCGTTCCCTCCACCTTGATAGACTTTAATGCCACTTTGATCCAACATCTACATATTGGGTTTAAAATATGCTTCCTTTTCTGATTAATAAGATTCCGAGCCAGTGAGAAAAGCCATTTAGTCTTAACTTTGATGGATGTTGTCCGATTTATTCTTTGGAGTGTCAACATGAAAGCCGTAATAAGTGGAAAATTGGGGTTGATATTTTTAGGTCTTCTTGTCCCAGTTTGCTTTGGAGGCAAATGCAATGGGAATAGCAGGATGCACATATACTGTACAGTTGCAAGTGAAAGTTTGTGATCCCTTTTCTTCCATGAATATGACCTAAAACATGGACGGATTTCCATGCAAGTCGTAAAACTAGATAAAGGGACCCAATTAAACAAATGCAACAAAAACAGCCCTTGTTTATTGTGGAAAATGAGCTTATCTGAAGTATTTATGTGGTAAAAGTATGTCCTCGGTAACTGGTGTAACCCCCTTTCTGCACATCTGCTTTGAAGGATTTCAGTTTCTTTTTTACAAAACCTTGTCAATGAGCGAACGTTCTTCCTGCTTCAGGTTCCCCCACAGCATTTGTGTAAGATTACAACCAAAATGTGGGTTCGGCCATCCCCCCAAACATTGTATTCCTTCTGTTTTGACCATTCTTTGTTCTTGTTCTTCTGTGTTTAGGGTTGTTGTCATGCTGCACGGTCCACTTTCTGTTGAGCTTCAGTTCACTAATGGATCCTGTGACATTTCCCTGTAGACTGTCCGGGTACAATTCACAATTTATAGTTCCATCAATGATTAAGTCATCCTTGTCCAGAGGCAGCATCATTTTTCACTGCCACCACTCTTTTTCACAGCTGAGATAAGGAATGCAGTTTTTGATCATCTCTTTTAAAACTTCTCTCTGTTCGATTTTCCTGTGTTTATGTCTTAACCCTTTAACCCCTGACGTGTCTGTGGTGAGCGTTCTGAATGTATGATGCATTTTACATAATGTACATAAACTAATATATGTGTAATAACACTTTATCATATACATTGAAAACATGAGCTAACTAACACTTTTGTCATTTGTTTTCCAATTCATCTTTTTAAAGTCTGTAAGATTTAGCACATTTAATCTCTGAGGCAGATAATTTCTTTAAAAAATTGTTAACCAGTGTGCCCCTGAATAGTTTACTCGCTTGCATGAAAATCTGATTTTTAACTCTACTACTTTTTGGTCAAATTATGCAGAAAAGACTCAATTCAGAAGAGTTCACAACATTTTCTTGCAATTGTATCTGGCATTTTGATCAGTCACAAAAATACCTAATAACATCGGGGTATGGTTCAAGTTTAAATAATTAATATTGTAAAATGAATAATTTATTCCTTTTGCCCATGCAGTAGTGGTTCGAATTACTGGGTCAATAACACACATAGATGAGCCCTTGTTTCAGTTCTAATATGGACATTTGAGGTTTGTGAGTTAATTAACTTGTTCTTTCACTCAAACCATGCAAGTGGAAAATTTGAGGATCCATCCAATACTGTATTTACACCCCTACTCGCCAAGACTCACAAATCGTCTTTCACCTCTGGTACTCATAAAATGCACATTAAATCAGGTTAAACTCCTCTGTATCCTGGGAGTCGCTCTCCCATGATGCAATATTTCATCTTTGACTGAGAATCATGCACACTCCATGTTTTAGCAACGGGTCAATTAAAGTTAATAATCATTCACATGAGATTTAAGATAAAGGAAAGCCCTCCTTTATCTGTATAATACCACTATACTTTACCATAAACTATTCATATAACTCTATTTGTTGCTCTTGTATTATGTTTTATTGTTTTAGCCACTGTTAAAGAAAATAGCTCTTTCCACTGTAGTATAAGAAGTTGTAATAACTTCAGTTAAATAATTGCTTCTAGGGCTGCTATCAAATAACATGAACTAAACTAATAATACGTCCTGCTGCAGGCTTCAAGGGGTTTCACTGCATCCCTGCTCGAACCGAAAAAGGCAGCACTTCTAAACGCTGCTAGTGTGAATTAAAAGAGGTGAATGTACTATCATTTATAGTTTTGGGGAGACAGGATTTGTCGTGGTTGTAATAAAACAGATGTGTATATTAATGAATCGAGTGGAGATCCACCAATATATGGGCTGAACATCAATATCAGCCCATGTCTGCCTTGTCGCCGCCGCCGCTGTTGTTGTTGTTGCCATCTGCCCATCTGCAATTAAGATGACATTCACCAAAGGCAGTGGCTCATGTGTATCCGTTGTTTTTAACATTTATTTCATTAATTTTCATGATTAAATTTGTGCTCGTTCAAAGATAGTCTGATGAGGGGCTGAAAAAGACGTTATAGCAGTTCAGATATTTTTGTAATGAGCATTTGTTTATTTTTGTGGCACAGAAGGTGGAATAAATGACAGCAAAAACAAAACATTAGTATAGGTACTGGCTGTCAGCGTTCACCTTCTTACAAATTAATTCTAAGAAATTGATTTTACTTTATCGTGTGTATATTTTGGTCAGTTTTGTACAAGGTCATGCAGATGATGCACAGGTGTGTAATTAAGAACATGGTGCTATCGGTTCTGGAGGTCAAACACCATGTGCTCTTTAAAATATGAAGGATTAATCATTTGTACTGGTCTAAAAGTACAAGGTGTGATATAAATCATTAATGCACTTATAAGACAGATTTAACATGGCTGATGATTGAAAATAGCCAATTAAAGTTTGAGGTTTTTTTTTTTTTAGTTCATTTCTTGGCAACTCTGATGACACTAAATATGCTGATGAAACAAGTGTTTATCCAGTTTTCCAATATAGCATGCAATTTTGCAAGTGAGCCAAATTAAAATGCACAGTACGCTGTAAAGGAAACAGAAGATTAAATACGTAAGCATTTAAAATACTAACCCTGTGTACTAAACTATGAAGTGATGATATGCACTATACAATAGTGCTATAATGCTTTTCCATTTGCTGACTGAGTGAAGATAAAGTGGCCAGGGAGCTTAATGAAGCTACACAGCTTTGGACACAATGATGCTTGCAAACAAAGGGCAAACCAGAGGAAGTTAATGAAAACAAAAGTAATGTGAACAACTACTAGAAATAATGAAATGCATCCCTCCATCCATGCATCCTTAAATACATCCTTCTTTCCATCTATCCATATTTACATCCTTCTATACATATATATATATATATATACATATATAGATAGATATACATATCTATCTATCTATCTATCTATCTATCTATCTATCTATCTATCTATCTATCTATCTATCTATCTATCTA
>JAPQRQ010000010.1:2295838-2307884 GCA_037367365.1 Apogon talboti
ACTCCAACCCCCCCCCCCCCCCCAATGGCTCAACTCCTCACCCTGTTTGTAAGGGAGCACCCAGCCACCCTGTGGAGGAAACTAATTTCCGCTGCTTGTATTATCTGTGATCTTGTTCTTTCGGTCACTGCCCACAGCTCATGACCTTAGGTGAGGGTAGGAACATAGATGGACCAGTAAATTGAGAGCCTTGCTTCTTGGCTGTACTTCGTCTTCACCATAACAGACCAGTACAGCATCTGCCTGTCAATTTCCCATTTTATCCTTTCATCACTCTTAAAGAAAACCTGGAGATACTAATTAGATAGGATTAACGAAATACTACTGATGGTGATGATGCAGATTGGCGCAAAATAGAATGTATGTATCCAGGAATGAAACTGCTGAGGTTTGATCGCTGTATTTGGACAGGATTTGCATAAAAATAGATGTGTATGTTAATGAATGTAGAGGAAATGAATGAATAAACAGGCATGGAAAAAATTATTAGACCACCCTGTTAGAGAGCATGCTGAGACACATGGCTGCAGGCATCAAAAACAATGGTTATGCAATCAAGTACTAACTGCTGTGTGTATCATGTGACTAAAACAGACAGAAAAGAAAACATGGAATGCCTAAAAGCACTGTTTTTTTCAGTACAATGCCATAGCTGTTGATGTAAGAACTTAAGTGATTTTGGTTATTATCAAGAAAAACATGGAAAATAGCTAAATATCAGCTTTTACATTAAACTCTTAAAAGCTATTTTTGTTTTCATTATATTTGCCCAAACAGCCATTAAAATGAACACAAAATTGAGGGTGGTCTAATAATTTTTTCCATGACAATATTATGGGCTGAACATCAGTATCAGCCAGTATCTGCCTTGTTGTTGTTGTTGTTGTTGTTGCCATCTGCTTAACGCCAATTTAGATGACATTCACCAAAGTCAATGGCTCATGTTTAGTTGTTGTTTTTTAACAACATTTGCATCGTAAATTTCTATGATTGAATTTGTGCTAATTTAAGAATTGTCTCATGACCGGCTGGAACACTTTAAAGCCCTTCAGATGTTTTGTGTTGAATATTAGTGAGTGAGTCTAGATAAAATGGTCAGGGAGTTTACTAAAGCTGTAAGGATTTAATGCTCAACATTGCTGGCAAAGAAGAGCAAACAACCAGGCGACCTGAGCTTCCTGAGATAAAAACGAACCCCGGTTCAGGCTGCGTTGGGTTTTAGTCATAGCGACCTTAAGCTGAGTGACAGGACTGAAGTCTTGATGATCCTTGGTGAGCTGTTGTTTTCTTGACAGACGTCATTACTGATCGTTTTGTCCATCCCATGGTGTCTCTCTCATTCCATGACACCGAATAGTAATTAACATCTACTAATGCAAAGAGGCCGCTTGTGTTTTTCCTGCTGCCGCGACAGTGAAGCCTCTGGAGTGGTTTAAAAACATGAGGGGAAAGCTGTGTCACTTCATAATTAAGAATCATGAAATCGATGGATAAGTTATCAGTTTTATTTCTAAAATCAGATTACATGTTCTTCTTACCAAATTAGATTTTCTCCCAGCTGTCCCAAATGGTTTTGAAGGCTGCTCTCTCTCTCTCTCTCTCTCTCTCTCTCCTCTCTCTCTCTCTCTCTCTCTCTCTCTCTCTCTCTCTCTCAAAAGTAGACAATTCCAGTATTGGCAGACTCTGCTTTAGCTGATGATGTCGCTCAGCTTGGTTTTCTAAGGCAGACCGCTTACGCTCTCTGTATGCGCTCAGGCAGGTAGTGAGGAGTTGATAGATGTCAGGATCCCAAAGCTGAAAGTACCTCTTCTTGGAAAGCACTGCTGCACCACATCTGAAAAATCTGCTGCTGCCTGCCCCATGTATCCCTTCACCGCAGGTCATTAAGCACAAACATAAATCTGCTTTCCGTACATCTGGCCTGCCTCCTCCATATTATAGAAGTTATGGCTTTGTTCAAAATGTAACCTATGCAATGTTTCTGTCAGGCAGAAATGCAAAAACCAAATGGAGCATTCAAGCGCGTGCACATCGTTCCCAAAAAGAGTTTGCTCTTTGTTGTCTTTTGCGTGTTTTGTATGCATAAGGCTGGCTGTCAGACGTCAACATCTGTCTCATTGTTATACAAAAACAGCATATATTGTGTTGGTTTCTAGAGCCACGATGAGGGGTGGAGATGGGATGGAAGTGATAATGGCAACTGAGACAACCAAGGTGAAGAAGATTGACGATAATGGCACATTGTACGGGGAGGAATATGCGAAGGGGCACGCCAAAGTTCAGAGATGGAGAAAGAAAATGACAGTAAGAGAATTCAGAAGAGATTGAAAGCGCGAGTGGGATAGCAGAGATTGCAGTCACTGTGGAATATGAAATAAGCTGTTATTTGTGCATAAAAATAAGGCGCCGGCGGGGAGTTTTTGTGTATATGTGGAGATTTGAGTAACTGAAAACAAACACATACACGTAACAGTCCACAGTGAAGGAAACAGAAGGAACAAAAAGGAGAAAAATCAAGAAGCCAGCAAGATGATGAGCAAAGAAGAAGCACTTGTAGCATACAGAGGGAACAAGTGCTTCATCCTGGAGCCAATCTCACTGAGAACTAATTTGTGTTTTAAGCATGCGGTCTACTTCACAGTGGAGCAGCCGTGCCCTCCAGCATCCCACCGCCCCTCCACCGAGCCCCTACCGAGCGGAAGCGACGGCAATTTTCAGTCCAAGAGTTGCCACCAAAATGTGGTCACAGCTGTGTCTCCATGTCTCTGTCTCTCTGTTCTGGTTTTGTTTGGAGGTATTGTGTGTGTAGTGAGTTTGTGATGTGCTTTTAGCTTCTCTGTTTTCACAAGGAGGAACTTAAGGGACCCTGATGTGGGGGAAGAACAAACACAGACACCAGTTTGCAGAGGTAGTGTGTTGGACGTGACATGCAGGCGTTTGGGAACAAAGCCTGGGTTTATGCGCTTCTAGTATTCAAGGGACTGTGTATGTTTATTGTGTTTAAAAAAAAAACCTAAATGGTGTTATCCTTAGGTCTTCACAGTGGGAGTGATGCTAGTAAACAATAAAAATAACAAATAATGCCAGAGACAAAATAAATGCATTACATTTTTACAAACTTGATGCTATATGCACGTTCAGGTTTGGAAAACTTCAATTTTCTGCACATCCTCAGACGTTTCATAGTCAACAGAAATGTCAAAGTCACAAACTACTGAGTTTCCAAGCTGTTCATGTACAGTATATGGACAAAAGTATTGGGACACGTTGAATTGAGGTGTTTCTTTTCTGACAGGGGTCTGGGATACAAAACAATAATGACAAATGTCATAGTATAGTTTTATATTGGGATAAATATCATTGCATTAGTTAGTTTTAACTATCATATTTGTTTCCAAAATGCCACAGAGATGGTTTTGACTTAATTTCTCAACACTGATAACAATTTAAACCAAACTAACCAATGCAATGATATTTATCACAATATAAAACTGTTATGACATTTGTCATTATTGTTTTGTACCCCAAACCCCTGTTAGAAAACAAAAAGCTGAATTCAACGTGTCCCAATACTTTTGTCTATATAGTGTACCTGTCTCCCACTCATTATCATTAAAATCATAATCAGTTTACTCTTTTTCTTAATTATACTAAAAATTTTAAGACTTGAACTTTTCATACGTTTTTTTCTCCAAAAGGCTGTGTCTTGATTGGTTGTGTGTGTGTGTGTGTGTTCTTCATTTGAAAGGGTTCATTTGGCAGAATGTTAGCTTTTTTGTGGGTGAAATAAATACATAAAACATTTGGTTCTACTGTGAAAGAGATTTGGAAGTCTAATTCTAGCTTGTTTCGGACTGAATGATTTCCATAATGATTTTTAAATGATGTGTGACCTTTAAATGATACAGCAACTGTTCTAAGTTTTGCTGCAAAAGCTAAATGTGAACTTATTTAGGGTTTGACGTGTAATATTTAGTGTCATCTAGTGGTGACGTTTCAGATTATAACAAAGTGAACATTCCTCAGCTCAGCCTTCTCTGCAGTGGCTGCTAAGAACTTGTCCATTCTGGGTGTTTTAGTTCAGACCATGTTTATCCTGGTTTGACCCTGGCCTCGTATGATAATACTGGATCCCACGTGCTATTAAAACAGATAAGAAGAAGGAGGGGAGGCTTGGAACTACACCAAGGCAGATTCCATGGAGGAAACCTAATCCATTTGTAGATATAAATGGCTCTTTCTAATGTAACAAAAACAGAATTATGGATATTATTTTTCATTTCTGCAGTTTGATCTCACTAAATCTTACACACTGAAGGTATCAGGTGCTGGCCAGATCTAGTTCCCACTGGAAATGCTTTTCATCCTCAGAAAAACAGTGTAACAATGTGACACTTGTGTTAGCAAAGCTGCTCATTCAGAAAAAAGTGTTGTTGCCTCAATGCTGGGTATATGCCGTGCATTTTTGTTCTGTCCCAGATGAAAGATGGGAAAATGTAGCAATAGCTTTAATCAATGTGCTACAACCTACAGTATGTCTGGATGTGGAAAATCTGCCTCACTATGAAGATTTAGACCCATTATAGGCATTTCCAGACAAGTAGGTGGTTAAATATGTGATTGACAGCTGTGATTACCAATCACTGATCAGATTCAGAGTGCTGTGTCATTCATGTTGATACTACTTGACGTTGTATCATTGAAGTTTAGGAAAGAGGCTTCACTTCTCCATAAGAGTGTGAAACAAGCACAGATCTTCTGTATTTATATTTGTGATTCGGACAGAGAGGAGAAACCTGCAGGAAAAAGCTATGTAGATTCTGGTGTTTTTCTTCTGATTTCAGCTCCTGCAGGTTTCGGGCTGACCAATCAAAAGCCGAAGCTCCGCCCTCTGCAGTTTTATCCCATGTTACTTTATTTTAGATAAAATTCTATTACAGTCAATGATGTGACAAGTTGTTTTTCTAATGCCATATGAGTTATGCATCATTTACATATAGATGATGTTTGTCAGTTTCAAAGATTATTTTACAAGTCAAGAAAGTTGCAGTTTGTTATAGAACTGTGAAGTGTGGCAAAGGTGACATTTCATCTGTGTCTCTTAATAAAGGTAAAGATTTCCTTTATTGTCGTTGTATATGAAAATACAATGAAATTCAAAACTCAGGGTAAAAACGGAACACATCTAATAATAACTAGTAAAATAAATAGAAGTAAAAAATAGAATGAGTTAAAATTAAAGCAAGACAAAATAATAATGGACTCAACTCAAACTCCCACATACACATCCATGCATCATCAATCATAACCTTACTGCAGTCTGCACATATTCAGTTTCCCAGGTAACGTTAATTCAATATCTGTGTAGACTTGTCTTCAATAACGATCCGTTCAGAGCTCTTCAGAGCATCAATGTGACTTTACTGTAGTGATTTTCAGTTCTCTCAATACTTACTCATATTGCCCTAGAAGAACAATGTTAAATGTGCCAATGCAGCAGCCGTTTTCATTGGTGGTGATGTGCATCACCTACAATGAAAGATGCAGCTGTTTCTAGTGGTTACTTTACTATTAGTAACTATTAACCGGAACTTTCATGCCTTGTAAAATAACCTTTTACACTGACACCACCATATGTGTAAATGATGATACATTTCAAACAGCATCAAAAACTATTTGTCTCTCACCATTGATTGCTGCTCATATTTTTTCCCAGGTTATTTCCCATGGGGCACATCATAAGAGCTGGGATTTGGCTGTCTGTTTCTCAGCCTTCCATCCGTTGAAATGAGTGAAGTGTGTTTAATGGAGGTACCACTTCCTGTAAAATAGTTTGAGAAACTTCCTCACCGCACCTGTGTCCATGACAGCCAAGTAGGTGGAGGGACAAGTGTAATTTCTTAATCTAAACTGCACCAGTTAATTTGCATTGAAATTCCCCTCTCGTGCACTTTCCGCCTATTTTTGGGGTAATAAGATAGCCGGTCATGAAATTACCAAATGGCCAAAGGCAGGTAAAAAAAAAAAAAAATTGTGACCAATGAAATTACCTCATGACGAGTGCAAGGTCACTACGTGCGATTAGGGCCAACACAAAATTAGGACCCTAACAGTCACAGTCATCCACTTCCACCCTCCCTCCCTCCCTCCTTTTCTCCCTCTTTCATCTCTGCCTCCTTCACTTCTACTCGATATCCCTCTTCACTCCGTCTCCACCTCTGTGCCACGTAGCCTACAGGATGCTGGAGAAATATTGTAGCACTTGAGAGGATCGGTAGATATCCACAGAGACATACGAGTCACATAATGAATTCAGACCAAGGGTAAAGATGTCGAGAGAAGGGAGGAAACCGCTGGTTATCGAACCACAGACCCACTGGTGTACACGACGTATGTGAATATGCAGATTCTGTAGCTTTTTTCTTTGTTTGTTTGTTTTCATCCAGATTAGTTAAAGCGACTGAGATGCAGTATTTAACCATGTGAAAGTTACCTCACTCTATCAAAGGAGTAATCCAGGAGGTGCTGCTTCTGATGGCATCTTAGCTGCTAAGGCTAAATGGAGGAAAGTCTAATGAGCTGAGGACCTGGAAATCGAATAGCGGTGATGAATTGGATCACTTTGAATAATAAATCATCAGTGTGGAGGGTGATTGCCTTAACCATTTCTGCAGCTGGGTCTCTTTTCCTCTGGCATCAAAGCAAGAAATTATAGTTTAGTTAATGATGATTATCTTTTTTTAATATCTACATAGGCCTATATATTAAATGTTACATCTTTGTATCATTTTTAATAAGGTTAAGTGTAAGTGCAAAACCCTGAATGCTCAGAAGGGCTTTTGGGTAAGAACAAAATGTACTTGCTGTGGTGATTCTGCCCTGCTGTAATACATGTTAAGTGGCTGCAATTTGCAGTATTTGCCACCGATCTTATCTACATGAGCTATGTGACTGTGCATGGTATATGGTGTTTCAGGAAATGGGCAGATGCACTCTTAAACCAGCCAGTAAGCACGTCATAAGTGATGTACAGTATGTGGAAATGTGTCTTTGATTTTGCAGTAAGAGCTTTTTTAAAGGCCGGCCATTACAGCTACATGTGTTTTACGGCTCATATAAACATGTCACCCATCTCTGCTCATACAGAATGCTTTCCCAAGCAGTTCAGCAGCATGTGCAGCAGGGCAATCAATGTTTAACCAGTATAATGACTAATACAATAATAACTGTCAAATCAACGTAACATAATCGCTTATTACTTTTTAAAAATCTGTGAGTGGTGTGTAGAGTTTAGCAAGAAAAAAAATTGAAGCTATGGGAATAAAACATTATTTCAGGGTCCCTTTGCCCACCAGTGGCTGCAAGACAGGGGGAAAAAAAAAACGGATTGTAGGGAATTTTGCTGCCTTCAGGCTAAAAGACTGTTTTCATACACACTCAAAGCTGCCCGAGGTGAAAAGCTGGGGAGAAAAAAATAAACAAAATACACACTTTCTTCATGCAGCTCTGTCCTCTCTGCCCAAATGAAAAACATTAAATATAAATATAGCTGACCCAGAGGGAAGCCAAAATATCACAGATATGAGAGCTGCCATGTTGTCTCTGTTAACGATGCATAGACTACAGGAGTAGAGTCGCTTTTGATGGAATCTTTAACAGCAATTGATAATTAAAGCTGTCGTATATTTACCTACCTACCTCCCTGAACACAGCTGGGATCAGCTAAAATCCTGCCAAACCCTCCACCTGTACTCAGAATCCAGAGAACGTGCAGAGGTTTGGTTTCCTTCCAGACCACTTTAAAGAGTCTATGTGCAGTATATCTGATTTTAATTATTAAAGCACATACTAAAAAATATCATTACAGTGTTTAGGATAAGGAACTACAGAGTTCTACCAAAACTGCCAATGTCTTGAATTGTTGATATATGAACTGAATGGATTTATTTGACCACTAGAGGGAGTAGTGAGTCACCTGGTGCTGCTCTCCCATGGTGAGGAAAACAAACACCATGGGGCCTTTGAGTAAAGCATCAGAAAGTGACCAGTGTGATGAGAACTGCCAAGAAACAACTTTTAGAGCCAAAGAAAGTGGCAAAGTGGTAAAAGTTAGAAACAATAAGTTTAATGCTGAAATTGCAGTGCTTTTTTCTACACAGGTGAGTTTCATTATGAGGCTTATGAAGGTATAAAGTTATTATGGGATGATATTATCTTTGCTAAGTTGCTGTTTGTTGATCCACGGTTCAGACTAATCCATGACGGTGCTGACCTTGTTTGGACAATACCAAACACATCTTTAGTGCAGCTATTGACAACACAAACCAAACAGAAAACAGAGGTGACTTGTGGTTTTACTGTGGACGTTTTCCGTCAAAAAGCAGGGCTAAGCTAACAGAGCTACAGTATAATGTAAACTATCAGCTGACACGTGAAGATGATAAGACACAGTAAACTGTAAAAACAAGCGTAACTGTATAAATAAGCGTCTGAGTTTTAGTTTGAAGAGGAAAACTTGATGATACCATAATACAGATGCCTGTAAACAACAAGCTGTATTCAATGAATGATACAATCTATAGATACAGAGCAATGATTTGTTGGTGTTTTTTTGTTGTCATAAGTGTGTTCTGGTATGAGACTTCTCCCTGCTGGTGAAGTTTTGGAATATCAATATGACATAGCACCACTTTGATTTCAATATGCTGAAAGATCCAAACTAAAAACTATGTTTATTGAAGCTTTGACAAAACAATGCAACCTTCCATTCTAACACTGGTTGACAATTTTTTTGAAATTTTCTACTTCAGAGATTAAATGTGCTAAATGTTATGCTATTTAGTAAGATTAATTGGAAAACAAATGACAAAAGTGCTGGTTTGCTGATGTTTTTAAGGTATATGATGAAGTATTATTCCACATATATATTGGTTTATGTACATTTCTACAATAGATTTATAAATCTTCCACTGGATAGAACCTGTAAAGTGAATGTATTGTCATGTGCAGACAGTGTTTTGAAGTAGATCTGGTAGCTCTGACACTAATATTCCTTACAGTTAAACCCATTCTCTCGTTAATTCTGGAATTTCATATTTTGACCCAAAACTGTATCTGGGAAACTTCAGCCAACCAGCATTTTTGACTTGATTTTTCTTTATCAGTGACTCACACGTGGGAACATTTCAATGCTTTTATTCTGGAAGCGTTTTACTTGTAGACCAGTGTAACAGTAACACCTAACAATTTTTTTCAGCTTGTGTCCTCACTCATCAATCGTAATATATTCTGTCCTTAAAGAAATATCCATTTCTCTGTACCTTCGGCTATCACAGTCACCGCTTGTATGCAGTGAACATTTGATCATCTTATAACCTCATACTATGTAATAATAAAAATGACAGAATTCATTTGATTTACCATACTAAGCAGAGCTTTAGAGCACATATCTGTAAGATGTTTCCTGATAAAAATGCCTGAGGGGGAACAAACTCACCTCTCACAGCGTCTGTCCTCCACCCTGATAAAGACCTCAATTTCCCCTTATAGAGAAGGTGCAATAAAACGAGATGACACACTAACAGTGACCACTTATTGTACAAGCACGCACCAGCAAGCCCATATACTCCTGTATATTATGAGTATGAGCTCTATGCCCCCACTCATAGAGTAATACAAACAGTAATATAATCTCTTATATAACTACTAGAGGTCGACCCATAGTGGGTTTTTAAGGGCCAATGTAATATCGATAGTTTCTAAGTGAAAAAAATAATGGCGATATTACCTAGAAGAATATGGGTTCTTGGGGGTTTTTATTTATCCAGAAATGGGAAAAACTGTTCAACATTCAAGTCAAAGTAATCCTTATTTTTATTCTATTTTTATATATAGTACTGTTGTTAAGCTGTGGGTGTACATGTATAGTACATATGATTTGATAGATGTGTGTTTTTATTGTTTAGCTACTTTTACTCTGTCTCAGTTACTTTTATTTGTCTTAGCTACCTGTATTTTAGGATATAGTATATGTTTTTATGTTAAGCTCGATTTGCACCAACCTGAAGAGCACCTTGAATGTTGATGCCTTGTGTTAATGATGACAATAAAGCTTCTATTCTATTCTATTCTATTCTATTCTATTCTATTCTATTCTAAACCTAAAGTAATTCATCAGAAAGTTGGAGTGGTGAACATCTAGAAAAAAATCTTGGTTATGGTGATTCCGATGACAATTAAAAGCTGAGAAACTGTATTTTACCTGAATTATTTCAATGTATTGTTATGACCTGTGCTTCAAAATGTGTTAAATGTTTCAGAACAGTAGATGCCTTTTGGTCTCTGGCAGTTTATTCGGTCCTTTGGGGTTAAGTGAGGCCACAATATTAGACTGAGCGAAATGGACTATGGCAGTATACAACAGCCTATATCATCAATGGGAAACAGTTTTGTTTTCACTTAAAGTCTCTATTTCTATTCCAGAGGCCTAATATTAGACATCGGTGAATCTTCAAGCTAAGCCAATACTGATAGTTTGTAAAATGTCCTATTGGTGCCAGGCAACCAGCCAAACCTAAGGTAAAAGGAACGAGGAAACACAAATAATGCAAACTGCAGAACTATAGTAACATAATGATGCAGGTGTCCCCATACGTAACTCAAACCAGAGTAAAGGGAGAACCCCAACCCAACTGGACTGCACCGTTGAGCATCCTGTTATTAGATGTGGGAGTTGAACTCTTTCAGCTTTTAGTCGACAAGTTGTTTGACTACTTTTATCTGTCCCCGCTGACGTTACCTGGCGTGAACTGACAAGAGCACTGTAGCCTTTAGTTAACATAGCATTATGAGTGGGAGAAGAACCCTGAGCACCACAGTAAGCCATTTAAATTAGAAGATAAAAAGTGTACATACTCATGTAATCCTCTACAAAAGAAGGACAAAGGGTAAAAAAAAAAAAGAAAAATCAGGGGGGAAAAGGAACAGAGAGCAGATAGATAATGTGCATGCTGGGACAAAAGAACTGGAGCAAAGTAAAGTGTTTCAAAAACTATTAGGAGGAAAATAAGTTAACGGTAGATGGCTGTTTTTCATGGCTGTTTTTCATGTCCTCCTGAAATATGGACCATATTGTTGTAATGAATCTGATGGGGTTGTTTTATCAGAGAAGACCCAGCATAAGTATACCGACGCAAACATGCACTGGCTCTCTGTTCATCTGAGCAGACATTATGCTCATATAGTCTGAGTGAGCTGTAATCCTGGAAAAACTGCTCTGGGACCTGTACTTGTAAACTGTGAGTGTGCATGTCTGTGTGCGAGTACATGTGTAAATGTATGGTTTCCCTGGGGACAGAACTGCCTTCCATACTGTCTCCACTTATATTCTTCCAGTCAGTCAGTGTACACCAGTGTGTATTTAAGAAAAAAAAAAAAAAAAAGCAAGCAAAAAACCCAGGAGAAACATTGGTTACCTCATGCCACCGTTCACAGCTGTATTGAAAGAGCTGTCAATGCAACCAAAATTAAACCACCAATCGTGTGCTGCTTTTTAGTGGAATGAATGCACAAACCAAACGGTGTGTGTCGTGACTCATCAAACACTGCTCCGCCGACAAAGACTCAGAGGCTGGTTTTTATGGAGGTGCAATGATAGCATTGAAGTGTGATATAGCTCATGGTTCATCGGTGTAGCTACTATAAAAGAGCCGTTTGAATTAGAGGCTGTAAAAAAAAAATCTGGTAATGGCCAACATCAGCTGCAGAGGAACTGTACATTAAGCAGCTGCAGGTTTTAGTCCACTGGTTTGGCTGTAGGGGAAAGTGGTTTGAACTTGGAAATGTTTTTTCGACTGCCAGATCAGTGGCAGAAAACAGTTCACAAAGCACTTCTTCAAGCTTTAACAGCAGATGTATTTAACCCATAAAGACCCAAACAGCCACTGGTGACCAAACCATCTACTGATATGAACTGTTTAATACCTGTTGATCCACTAATCCTATCAACACATGTAAATAATTGGTGTAAAATACAGTTTATCATCTT
>JAPQRQ010000010.1:2314078-2325498 GCA_037367365.1 Apogon talboti
GAAACACCATCATCTTCTACAGCATTGATTCACCAGTAAAACCCATGGAGTTGGATCAGTGACAGTGGATGGACACAGTTAATGATAGATTTTCCTGAAAAAGTAATTTTTTTCTTCAGTTTTCTCACTTCTGATATAATATTTGAATTTATTGTGAGTCTTCATGAACATCTAAACTAAATACAGGAAATTAAATATAGGAAAATACATGATTTACAGTGAAAAATGCAAAATAAAGAGGATAATATAATAATAAATGGTGAGGAATCACTTAAGAAAGGTCAAATAGAGTGAAAAATTCATTTGGGAACTGCCAGAAAAGTACCACTGGGTCTTTATGGGTTAAACAACTGTGCATATATCAGTGCTGAGGTATTATTTTTGCCCTCTGCAGATGTCTCTACATACTTTTTAACTTTCATAGCACAGGACAAACATTCTGCAGAAGCAAACATCATTGACGAAGCGCTTTCACACACCTGTCATCGTACAGCCAAAACTACTGTCTCTTATGGTGTTGAAATTGCAGAAGTCAATATTGTCTTCAGTTGCTTATTTGATTTACAGTCATCTCCAGTGTCTCCAGGCTTTTGTAGAATTTATTTTCACTGTCGCCGCTTCTGCTCTTAGAGAATGGTACACTACCCTTAATAATGTAACACAGGCACAGAGAGATTCTCAACATTTGCTGAATCAGCTCACATTGAAGTAAGGACACTGTGTGAGGAGCTTGATTTGTTTCTACATTATTTACTACATTATTATATATCAAAACTTTCGGGGGGGGGATAATAGCAGTTATGAAACTCTACAAGCCTACTACTTTCCTTTTAAAGGCACTACATGTTCCATTTTGACCTCGCTAAATCACTTCCTCAGACATTTAAGGGTTGTGTCATAACGATAAACAAGAAATTCATGAAGTTTATGTGGTGCATTTTACTGGAAGATTGCAGAGTAGGTTTGAGGCAACTTATTTTATTTATTTATTTTTTTCCATGATGATGCATTTTGGGTAATCTTCTTCTGTCCACTCATTCACCCCTCCCCCATCCTGCCTACATTTACATGCATGACTCTCATTTCCCTTAAAGTAAAGCATATTTACATGAATTTCCCTGTAATATTTATATGCAGTGGTGCACAATATGATTAATGATAGCATAAAATACATACAGACCGAAGCTCACTTCTTTGCATCTTTCAGCTCCTGGTGGAAAACTACAGATGCAGAAGAAATGGAAAAAAAATTCTGGTATTTTGGATTTGGTGCCTTCCTCTTGAATTAACATTTCACAGACCCCAAAGCCAAACTGGCTTAGTAGTCAGGTTGTTTCCCATGTTTCTTTAATGTTTTGAATGATTAATGTATATAGATCATATATGGAGTAGTTATAATTTGTTATGGAGGGCATTGTACCTCACTGCCAAATCCAAATCAACTTTTGAGAGTAATGACTTGACTTAAAGCAGGTTCGTCAACTTCATATTTTAGCTCCTTTTAGCTGTGTCTGAGCATTCAAAGAGGACTAGTAGATATCAGTACATTGGTGCCTAAAATATGTGCACGTTAAGCGTGATTTTAGTGTTTAATTATTGAAAATACTGCCGTAAACAGATACTTGAGGACCTGCGGTACAACAGGACAGTCTCATATCTTGGGAGCAGTGATGTCAAATACAACATGGACTATATTTTTCCTATATCTACCCTCTTTAGGTAAAAAATAATGTTATTTTTGGGGTCTGTCGCTGGAATTTAAGATTAAATAGCTGACCCAGGGGCCCTGGAAGTGCCCATGGACATGGGTTTGTGCACAGAATGGTTGTTGGATAATCTGGCCCTGCATGAATTTCACATTTTTGGGTTTTTCTGCTTGAGTTAACTTTGTATGTTTGACTCAATGTCTCTAAAGAAGTAATCTGGGCGTGTTCATTTGATAACCAAGGATGTGACCTGTCCCCCACATCATCAAATTGTATGTCCTAAATTGGACAATGTTCCGTTTAGAAAACTTGGAGTGTCTAATTAAAACGTCCTGAAAAATACTGGAATATTATTGCATTTGGTTCAGATGTAACAGCAGTGACTGACCCACCTGTCTGATCGCATACAGCAGCTTCCCGTAGCAGAACACAATGACGAGGAACGGCACGATGAGGCAGAAGACAAACAGGCAGATGATGTAAGAGATGTTATTTGGCGTCTTGGCCGTCCAGTCGACTGAGCAGGTGGTACCGGGACCCTCGGGGCCGTAGTGGCTCCAGCCAAATAGAGGAGGCAGAGTCCAGACCAGGGAGTAAACCCAGGTCAGGGTGATGCCCATGGAGATCTTGCGGTAGTTGGAGGAGTCTGCCTCAGTGGGGGTTATCATGGTGCTGTAGCGCTCATAGGAGAGGACAGCCAGTGAGATGAGGGAGACGATGCCTACAGCAGAATAGACCACACACACACATGCATACGATCATCATCACCATATGCCGTTTAACAGCTAAACAGACTGTACTTCACCTTTGTTGCTATGAATAGCAGTGCAATACATGTCCATTCCCCCATTAAAGGAAAAAAAAAAAAGCTTGCGTCGTCACTGTGAAATCAAAACACCAGGTTTGCAGCTTTAAACAGAGGGGAGGTTGTGATTTATTAAATAATAGCCTGAGAATAGTGCAGCATAGTAAAACTATCGCTGATGTGCTACTGCAGTGATGCGATATTTCAGTCCACATGCCAGAGCCTGCAGCAGATACATGCTGCTGTAAACCATAAACAGATGCACTACCTGCAGTGTCTCTGCTTGACAGAAGCAATACAGTGAAACACCACAGAGGAGATTTGGAGAAGCTTACTTATCTTTTCCTTCTAAACCACACCAACTCTATCTTCAGTATTTCATGGTAGAACTGCGGGGGCCAGCATCTCGGTGTTCACGCTGACCCCTTCAGCCTTTTTATCCAGTTTACAGTTTGTTTTGACACCATTACGCTCCTTCACGCTCCTTGATTTTCAGCTGCAATGAGGCGGATCAGGTTCTTTAAAACACAGGCCCAGACCTTTTAGTGGTGCTTTTACTTAAACACGTAGAAGCAGTTGGATGAAAAACATTACACTGTCATGAAGTCTTTGGCCCGGTATTATCGTTCTGTTTCCTCCTGATATTGCGCTTGTCTCACTTTTCCTAGATTGCGTCTTCTGCGTCTCTGTTGCAGCAATATGATAATGTTCGCACAGTTTTTCAACAGCCAGATTTTGTTTATATTTGATCAGAGCAGGTAGTTGTAAACACATTTCTCCAAGAGCTGCATTCATTCCAGCTCAGTGTGCTCTGTCTCATTTGGCCTGTCATTTTACCAGGTTATTTGCGGTTTGCTCTGTGTGAAGTTTTAAAAGAATGACTAGAAGGCATGTTTTCTCACAACAGGTGGACCGACTGATCCCCTCTTAAGCTCAAATCATTGCCACGTTGTTAACAGCTACTTTAAGCATGATTAGAGAATACAGGCATGGTGCAATGGATCATTTTGTGATTGATTAGCATTTCTGGCCATATCCGTTAGGTAGACTTTATTCAGACAAACAAGAAAAATCACAATATGATAGTGTTTGTCATTTGCTGAGTAGTTGTTGTTACTGTCACAAACCCACTTTGGAACAAATGCTCATTCGATCATTTTCACACAGTCTTTATCAGCAGATTTGTGTCAGAGTTATGTTGAGCCTTTTATTTATTCTAACCACTGAAAAGCAAGTTGGTTTGATCCAGTGTAGGTGTTTTCTCTTTGTATTTTTCGACTAATTCACAGCCCTTTCACTCTTTTCATTTGCTGTCATTAAACCACAATATTTGCCTACTGGCATATGAATAATTTTTGCAACATCAGGATGTCAAGGGCACTGACAAAAGGCTCCTTCCAGCTAACAGAGCTGTCAGACTGAAGGCATGGAGTATTCGAGGTTTAGTCTTACTTAAGTCCTGGTAAGACAAAAGAAGAAGGAGACAAACAACAGCATGATTTACATAACAGAGTTTGTGTCGTTCACTGTAAGTGTGTCTGAACCCAGGTGAAAAGCACGTGTGTTTCAGATTGCTGATATCCTTTGTAAATGTCTCTGGTGGCCATTATCTCGCTCTGAAAGATGATCCAAATCAAGTTAAAATTCGCTCCAAATTGCAAAAGCTAATTAGAAACCCCTCCACGACTCACACACAGTACGTGCACATCAGAATTGAAAATTTAATATTGGCAGTCATCACATTACTTAATCGACTGACTGCAAAATTTCCATCAAGCTCCACGACACAGGTTATCTCCTGACATATAAAACCAGCCTGTACTGATAAATTCAGTCATGTCCTCCTCAAAGGGGTGAGAACTTCTTCTGGATAACAGGATATGTAATGTCGCAGAAAGACTGTAGATGAACCTTCGTAGCGTCTGAAATCAGGCGTCAACCTCCATCATTCTTCCTGACCTCAGACAGGATCAAAGTCAAATATCTTATGATCCGATAATGTCTGAAATGGAAATTAAAAACAAAACACTTGTCATCTTTGTCCTGTGTGTCTGCTCTGTGATGCTCCCTCACTGCTTCTGACTCACAAAGCATCTGGCTCAGTATCACTTGTCTGCTGCCGTATATCCTGGAAAAGACACTTTGAATGAAAAACACAGGATTGACTAAAGCTGTATTTGTTCTATAAATCCCATAACGGTGTCTGTTTTGTTTCTCTGTGATCACAGGTGCACTGAACTCCTGTGATGCCAATAAAAGGTGAAAAAAAACCCTGAAAACAACTAAACAAACTTTCATCAACTGTCTGTAACATTGTGGATGACTGCTTTGCAAGCATTTCTCTGTAGGGAAAAAAACCCACAAAGATTAGTATTCAAACTGATGGACAGCTCAGACTAGACAGCAATAATACACCACGCATATTTTTGTCTCTGCTTTAAGAGACCTTTATTCGACTATTTATCACACAGGCTCATTAACTGGCTCACTCTGACCTTTGTGGTGCAGTGGCATTGTTCTGCTTTCTTTTTCTCTGCTGAGACTGCGTCTTTCCGTCATAACAAATTAACTTCACTCATGCCAGGTGGTGTCCATGCCAATGTGAGGCACGTGTGTTTGCATTTTCTCTCCGCGGGCATCTATCTACATGCTGGTCTGCGTGTGATTGTATGCTCTGTGCAGGATGGCAATCTGACTTAAGTATGCAGCCAGTGGAGTCCAGCAGTGCAAGGTTAATCCACTGACTGTGTGCAGAGTCCACTTGAGGCAGAAGGAGGCAGCCAACAGTATGCAGGGACACGCAGACCTGATGTCAAATAAAAAGGGGAGAGAGAAAAAAAATCCTCTCCTGTTTCTTCAGAGTGTAATGGAAGACATTAAAGTTCAGTGAGATAGCACAGAGAAATGCAAAGAGGTGGGCAGGGGAGGTGAAGCAACTAAATGGGAGCCAGGAGGCTGATGGCAAAGCACAGACTAGGAGAAAGAATAAGGTGGTGTGTTTTCACAAACTCAGACACACACATATGCACACACACATACACACACACACGTACGTCTCCACAAATTGTCCTCAGTTTGTGCTCTTGGCATAAAGTCAAAGTAGTGGATCCTCAATCGTTCAGTCTTTCCAAAATCGGAGATGTTACAGGCTAAAAGCAGGCGACTGCTAGCAAAAGGAGAAATCAATTGAAGAGGGAGTTGGAATACGACGTTCGAGCACAAACCTAATGATGTCCTTTGTCATTGACAGTGACGGCGTCTATTTTGAAGAAACGTCAATCTTTATAGTGGTTCGGTGAAGACAGACGCAGCTCCTGTCTCGAAGCTATACCCAGCGTCATTCATCTAAACACTCAGTTTCACTTTTCCATTCTCTGACCCTCCCTCACTCTGTCTTTCACTTGTTTTTATGAGTCCATTCAGGAATTACTCATCCATAACCAATGGAAGCTCTAATGATGTCTGCGAGCCATCTTCTCCCTCTCTCACACACGTACACACAGGCACACACTGCCTGCTCTGTTTGAGCTTGTAGAAGCCAAAGTCCTGTCAGACAGATTTTTATAAATTGGCTCCTTGTGGATGTCAGTGTTACACATCTTCAGATGGTACATAATCGCAGCATAACACTTGAGTTAACGAGGCAGTGGATATAATCAGAGTACACTCAGATACTGAGAAACATTGACAACATGCTTTATTCTCCATTATATGACAAAACTGAAGTAATCCTGTTTTGAAAATTGCCACCGTATCCCAAAGGAACTGGAAGTACCACAGAAGAGTCTGTTTTCAATTTAAAAGTTTGACAGATTCAAGAGACTCTTAAGCAAAAGAAAATTCAATTTAGTTAAGTTGAACACAGTGTGTGAAATTTGTAGCGGTAGCTCAAGTCCCAGAGCAGTCTGGTGACAAAAACCAGGGAGGGAAAAGCCTGCTGGACACGCAGTATAATGTGTTTTTGCAAATCTTTGGTTCCTTCCTCTGATGTCACAGTGTACGGACAGCCTCACACTGCGAGGGCTAATGTCAGACCGCTAGTTGGAGAGGTGTAGGCAAGCAACACGCACACAAGGCTTCTTTCCTTAAGTGTTCCTGCCGTTGCTTAACGTCATTCGGAGTCTCAAACAGGTGGATAATCCTACTCCTGATAAGGAATGGGAGAAACCAAATGCCTGTTATCTTTAGTGACACCAGGTGTCAGAGGCCCAGCGTCTGGATTGTGTGGTGCTTAGATTGTGGGTGGCCATGAGGAACTGTTTCAGTTAAAGCAAAGCTTTAAACACCAGGAGATTAGAAGCACTGAAATGAATGAGAGGGAGCTCTTCGTGCAAGATTTATGAGCCCTTTATACAAACTTCATCAGAAAGAGGCTACGGTTACTGACTACAGACGTCCAGTGTGTGATGTGCAGATGTAACGGGAGGTGGAAGACTTGTTTCTAAAAAGTTCTAAATATTTTACTAGAGCTTATTTTTCATCCTGTGAAAGGCCACTCACAGAGCTGTTATATTTCTGTTTCACTGGCAAGTTGCTTTTATCTTAGAGTTTGCCATGAAATCCTGTAACTGGTTAAGTTATGGTGACTGTCAAACTGGAAATAAAGCTGCAAAACTAACAACAACATTAATGCTTGACTGAGCATGAAGGAACTGCATATGTTACAGTTTCTGATATTGATCTGTGCCACATTAGAAATAAATAAATAAAAATCAGGAATTTAAGGGCACATTAATTTGAAAACTAAAAGCACCCTATTTTGAGATCTGCTAACAACGATTTTTTTTCTTCCAAAATTCTACAAGAGTTTGAGTCTGTAGAGCCGTGAAATAAACTGCAAACTGACACATAATTTTTTTGAAATAGTTGAAATTACAAAGAAAATGTGAGGTAGTGTGTTCCAAATGCATAAGACTGAGAATTCTGTGTTTTCAAAACCTACCACCTCATTCTGGTCTTGAAATTCTTGATAGGTTAGATGGGTGTGAAAGCTTTCATAGATTATGGAGCATGAGATTCAGTTCAATATGGAACTTCAAATCAAGCTTCAAGTCAAGGATTGATGCTGACAGGATGGCATTGATTCTGCAGTGAGGCTTCTGAGAGTTTAGCATCAAACTCAATTAAAGAATGTTTGAAATAATCATTCTTTGAATGGCAGGAAACACTGGAGAAGTTAATAATAATAATAATAATTCGTTCCATTTTGTTGTAATGGACTTACTCTGCATTCATTTTTATACAGTACCTAGGCTTGTCCCAAAATGAGCACAAAGGATTTTGTGGCTCAGCACTCCACCCTGGCCTGGTTCCAGGTGAGTGAGTGCCGTATTCTCAGTTGCATCATTGTGCCCCATTTGCATCTATATCGGCGCTCCGGAGCAGAAGGTAGACCTGCGCCCCCTTTCTCATTACAGATTTCCCCTGGGTGATTTTTATTCTGCAACAAATGCTGGTGATGCATCTGCATTCTCCTGCTCACGGACCGAGACCGTGTCACCATAGTCCACATCCCACCACAGACCAGCACGAGCAGCTTAATGAACGCTGATGAGGCTTCCCCTGCCTGAGGCGCAGCCACTCAACTATATAGTAACAAGCATTTAGGGGCCATTTAATAGTAAACTGGCAACATATATACTATGTGTGCCGTATCCAAATCACCCAGCCAGTCCTGTTTGACATGTTTGCGTAGTCCTTAATGACATTTGGACAAATGACTAAGCATCTGTAAGGGAGAAGCACACCATGTGTAATACCCCAGCGATCTGATGCCATGGAAATGCAAGCCCATGCAAAGTAAGTGCAAGTAATTCAGTAGTCTTCCATGTGCCCCAGTCGGCGATAATGACCAGTATGGCACTGTTAGAGCCACAAAACAGTGTTTTTAACAACTCATTACCGAACAAATCCTGCGCATCTGCATGTGCAGGAACGAGTCACGAAGTCCGTGATCGTCTACACAGATAAACACACGAATGTCCACTGGTTGCATTGGACCGTCTAGCATGTTATTCAGCTAACAAGAACAAAAAAGGAGACATTCTGCACTTTTACCAAGACCCTCGTGATCTGCGATCGCAGACTGCGGGATGATCACACCCAGAATTAACACACACAAAAAAAGAATCCTTCAGAAAAACAAACACAAATGTTCATTTATGAGCAGACAAACCAATTTGCCAAATTGTCTTATGTTTTATGCTTCAAACTGGTTTCCTTAATTGCCTTTCGCATTTTTCAATCTGCTTAATTTGCATGGATTTGGGCTTTTCAATCAAAGTTTGATGTGCCCATAAAGACTCACACATTCGATAAATAAACGACTCAAAATAATTTCCAAATGTTCATTGCAGGTTACAGAAATAAATCTTGTAATTTAGTCCAACAAGCGCAGTGCACTAGGAAACCTTTTTTCCCTTTAGCATTTAGAGCACCGCCAATCACCACGACGAGTAGAAAAATGACAGCAGTCTACGCACGATACAGAAACAAACCAAAGATTTACAGAAACATCACATCGTACATTCCGCAGTCTTACTCACCAAACAGGGAGTTTGCGAAGCCGTACCACATACATCCCCCTTTTCCTATGAGCCACCTTCCCTGCGTGCTTGCCGCGAAGCTGAACGGAGTCCCCAGTATGCACACCAGCAGGTCGCTGATGGAAATGTTAATCAGGAGCAGGTTGATGGGCGACCGCAGCATCTTGTAGCGGCAGAAGAGCAGGAGCACCAGCAGGTTGTTCAACAGTCCGAAAGTGCCGATGAAGCCTAAGCACACAGCCACAACGAGGTTCCCTGTCGGGCTGAGGGTGATCCGGAATGAGTCTCCCCCCTGGTGCCCTTCCCCGGCTCCGGCGCACAGAGCGCTGTTGACCCCTGCGCAGCCGCTCAGACTCACGTTGGACACGATCATGTCAGACTGGTGTCACGGTGGTGGCACAGTGGGCACCCACAGTGTACTAAAAGGCGATTAATATGCCGTTCCCATGTCTTTTTTTGTCTGTGTGTGAAAAAGAACTTAAAGACAAGCCGTCGCCCGCCGTCAGCAACACGTGTCACTAGGAAAGAAATGTTAAGACTAAAAAAACTGAGCCAAATAGAAATGTGGGATAATCGTTTGCTTGTTGGGGATGTCAAAACTTCTTGTCTCAGTGCAGGGGTAGGGGGTGTTCGAAAATCACTCGGAAAAAGTTTGGATAGGCTTTGCTCCACCGTGTGGCTGTCTGTAGTGCACACTCACTCTTTCCAGAGACGCTCCGTCTCTCACACAGACACCTTCCCTTTCTGTCCGTATTTAAATCACTGTTGCGTGCTCTCTAGCAGCTGGCGTCTGGGCGGAGGGGGGACGGAGCGCGGGAAGAGCGCACCGTGGATTTGAAGCGCACAGCATCATCATCATCATCATCATCATCATCATCGTGTGGCTCAACCCAGCGCTGCGCCAAACCAACTCCGACGAGCACGTACTGATGCGCGGCGCTGTCCGTGGTGCTGAACACAGTCTCTGTGGAGCGAATCACCTCCGGCAGCAGCTCCGCTGTTCTGCATTTTAATTGCAGTTTAGAAATAAATAAACATGGTTAAATAACATAGTTGGGAGCATTAATTTTCCCTTCATTCAAGGCGTAAATGCTCAGTTTTAAAAGATGAGCTCCGCAACAGAACTATTTAAGATACACTAATGCCAACTAAATGCTTCAGGTGAAGTAATGATGTGCAGGACTGAAACTAGAAATTAAGTTTTGTTAAAATGAAATGGGTTCATTATTTGTCACTGAAGTTAGTGTCAGGAATATTGCTGTATTTCTAAGTTAAGCTCCAGGAAAGTGGTCACTGACTCATTGTCTACATTTAGCCACATAGGATGGGCTGAATCACTCCCATGCCAAAAGATTACCAAGTAGCTCATTTTGATTTAGCTCTCGATGATAGTGAGAAGGTCACTTTGGAGCATTATGTGATGCTTTGTCAGGCAGAATTACAGAAGTAAACTTAACATGACACTTGGTTGTCAAAATGCTCTAGATATTTGTATATGTGGCGTGCAGCCCCCTTCTTTCCAAAGAGGAAATCAATTCATGTAGAGCTTTTCACAATCCAGTGTTTTTCTTCTCGTTGATTCTGTCTGGAAAATTTAATCATCATTTTTTCAATCTGTCACCACTGAAAACATACTCCGGGGATGGCAGATTCGGCTGAAATAATGAGGAGCAGGGAAATGCTAAAACATGATGAATGTCAGGTATCCACCTTTCTGATGTTCATATATTCCACCGTAGCTTGAGAGAAGCTCCACTCCTTGTTTGCAAAAATATATTCTTGCTGAACCTTGGCTGCACTGAGAGTCAAACCAACATAACCAGGACCAACCCACTTTTACTCTACTATGTCCGCTGCAGAACTCTCAGCTGTTACCTACTTTACATGGCTGGCAGATAATTCACTAGCAGATGCTTTTGGGGGTGAAGAGGCGGGGTGGAGTGAGAACAGAATGTTCTAAGTTTAATTAGGCAGTCTCGAATTAACAATATTGTGTTTGCTTTTATAAGGCAACAGTAAGCAAAAAGTCTGGATACAAAGCTGCTCTAATGATGTCCTAAGAGAACACTTTATGACTGGCAGCAGGTAACGCAAAAGTTCAGGTCTCTTTTGGCTTGTTTTCTGGTTGTGTGTGCTGCTGCATACTTGTACAAGATAGTACTGTATGTTGGGAAGCATGCGTTTAAAATGTCAGCAATTAGTTGGTAATTAAAAGCAAATTCTTATGGTCAAATCAATGTCATTTGTCATTTTTAATTATATGGCTGGGTAAAAAAAAAGGTACCCTCTGCAACCCTTGACTTTGCACATTGATGGAAAGTTACAAAATCAGATGAAAATTCGCTCCTCCCGTCTGAGTTTTAG
>JAPQRQ010000010.1:2328836-2343005 GCA_037367365.1 Apogon talboti
ACCCCCCACCCATTTGTCACACTGGAGCAAGGTAATTACCCATGAAAACTGTACAGCGACATTTACTCTGACAGCATCTCCCCAATATGCAGTTCTAATTGGGTTGAATTAAGACACTTGGGTTCTATTGTGAATACCAGCCCTATTTAATCGTCTCTGTGGGACTGGGCAGTTGGTATTTCATCGGATTTCTAGGTCAACTTGGCAGCTGCACTCTGAGGAGATGCCCAGGAAAATAAAGTGCAAATAGGTTAAAGGGCCATCATAGAGAATCTATGTAACATGTGAATCAGAGTAAAAGGTGTGACCACCACACGGCAGGTATTATACCATGTAATTTGTTACAGACTGTGAACGTTATATCCTGCTCATCATATTTCCTTATCTGATGATGCCACATGTTCTTCTACATCCCATCTGGAGTGGTTTAATCTTAGTGTTTTTTAGAGTTACCTTTTTAACAGTAATTAGAGCTACAGGATTAGTGAAAGTCGTATTGCAATTATGAAATGTATATGACTGTAAGTCAAACTCACAAACAGTATAAAACTACAGACACTTGCACAAGCTTTCTGCTCTGTGTCAGTGAATCCAAAGTATCACTATACACACACAAGACCTTTAAATTGCAGCCTTTTGCGATTATGTAATTGCACAGGCTGACTCTGCAATTGTGATTGGATGAATTGGGTAGTTCTAACAGTAATTAACTAGATTAGCTGCATTAAATACACTGTTGATGATGATTATGCAGACTCCTATGCTTTATAGTAAGCCATATCTGTAATTATACCTCTCATAATTATTCAGTAATTGCCATATTGACAGTTATTTGAGATAAGATGTTTATTTTACCTAGTCAGGATAATTGTCTTATTTCCCCTTTATGAAACATTTAGGTGAATCTAACAGAAATAACAGATTTTATTATCACTTCTGCATCATTTTACACTGCTCGACCAACATTGTTTCAGTTTACTTTTTTGTTAAAGCTTCTTTTGACCTGAGTGTGTGGTGTATTTAGACTTTGTACCGTAGTTGAATGTTTTACTAATGCATTTTGTCATTTTGTTTATTCAGTTCTTGTCAAATCTGGCACTGTTTGGTTTCTCTTAACAAAGAGGAGAGAGAAATATAATTAACTTTATGTGTTCCAGCATTCTCTGCCAACACCCCCCCACTTCATCATGGTGTTCTTCTTTCTTTCTTCTTCCCCCTAACTACTACTCCTCCTCTTCCAGATCTTTCCCCTTCTTCTCCTCCTCTTCACCATTCTCCTCCTGCTCCTTGTTCTTCATAAATATAAAGTTATTGGAGCTAAAAGGAAAGGAAAGGTTGCAGGATATTATAAAAAACTAGGTATATTATATTTTTTCCCCTGTGATGCTCAAAAACTCTCAAGATCTGTAGCTTTAACAGGATAAAATCAATAATTACAGCTATTTGTATGACAAGTAAACTTCAACTCATACCATCTATATCTGTTAGCATCATTTACATATTTTTTGATGTTCTGGAGCTATGGAGTGAGTAATCTTTTGCATAATTGATTCACCAGTAAAACCCATGCGTTTAACACATGACAGTAACTGCAGATGCTTGTTTTTAATTTTAATTAGAATATATTTGAGTGAAAATTCCTTTTTCCCTCTTCAGTTTTCTGTGTCTTGATATAATCTTTTTATTTACTTTGAGCTTTTACGTGCGAACATCTCCATGGTCAGTAAATTAGATAAATGAAAATACCTGCTTTTCACTGACGAATGCAAAAGAAAATAATAAATGGCGATGAATGACTTAGTAACGGTTGCATGAAGAGGGGGGAAAAAAATAAGCCGCAACAAAAATAGTTTGAGGTCATTAAAGGTTAATTGTTGTTTTAATGGAATCGTTTGAAACCACTGTCACTCAGTTTGTCATGGCTAGTTGTTGGTCTATTTATATATTTTAAAGCACCACCATTAGCTGAATGGTGCAGTAATCAGCTAATCTACCTGAAACCCAGTTTACATATTGACCCTATCTACATTAAAGTAGATAATATATTTAAACTCATACATCGATACATGCACGTTCATACATGATGCAATCAATATTATAGTCAGTGCTGCCATCTACATGCTCATTAAAATCAGTATGTAGATGAAATTAAAAGGAGTGGAAGCTCTACAAAAATTAAGACACAAAAATGACTATATGAGCTGAGTTATAAGAGTTAGTGAGTTTACTGATAAATATGTCTCTACATTCTTTTTTTCTTTTTTAGTTTTCATCAGGCCAATTCTCAGGGGACTGGAGCTTGGTTAAAATCTACTATCGCGGTTATTAAAGTGGGCTATTTGTTCCAGTAGAAATGTTGGCATCTTTGAGTTAATGGTACAACTAAGTACTGCAGCTGTGCTTGGAGAAACCCTTTGTTCAATATCAAGCAAAGAGTGTAACTTTCTGTTGCTATTTCTAAAAGAGCAGCCCAAAAGGTCTAGATGCCCTGTTCTGTGGCGCTTGCAAGGTTGTATTAAACAACCGTACTCTTGAACAATAGTCCAGGTGGTACAAAATTAATGATTTAGAGACTTGATCACTGGGAGAACACTTTGTTGTGATTGCAATGCCTCAACCTATTTTATTACCAACTCAATTACTATGCTGAGCCCCTGACCATTTGGGCAAATTAGTTTTATTGAAAAGTAAAACACCTTGGCGACAACTGATTGGATTGCTGTGACATTTTTATAATGCTTTAGTATCTAAGTGTGCTTATCATTCATTATTTATCACTGAGAGCTCGTGTCAAAAGACTGGGCCATAAAGTCTCAATCTAAACCATAGTTAAAATTTATCTTGCAGCTAGAGCCGGTAAACAAACCAGGGTTTTTCCCATGTCTCCTGTGGGCTATATTCAGTCGATGCCTCTCTCCCACAACTGATGTCAGAAGTTAGTTTTGGAAGTCAGCATAAAATCCACTGTGCATGAACTGAAGGGCAATGCAGTTACAAAAGCTGGGTGCAATGCCTTTACCATTCAAGTGGAAATTATAAATGATACTGCTCGATAAAGGTCATTATATAAGAACCAAGGAGAAGTCCAAAGCAAAGTTGGGACCATGACGGTCTGCAGCTGCACATATTCATTTCCTCCAGTCTAAGATGCACATTGACTTTAATGTTCACAGATAACTTGGGTTCATGGATACGGTCTGTCTGCAGACAGCATTGGTATAAAGAGATGCTGAAATATCCTTGGATATGTTTCCGTTCTTGTTTATGATGTGGAACCGGACCTCAATCTAGTTTCATATCTTTGTGTAGTTCAGTAAATCCTTGCATTTCATCTTCGCTGTCAATGTATCATTATTATCAGCCTTGGAATCAGAATATCTGATTTTATTTATTTTTTTATTCTGCCTTATAAAAAGGATCCGCAGCGCTTTGTTTGTGTCATTTTCCTTTTTTTGGGTGGTATTATGCTGGTCCCTAAGAGTGTGCAACTCAAGGTGAAAGTATCATCCAGGTATCATGCCCTGCATTTAAACAATCCACAGGAAGAGTATAGACACAGTAGAACTTTGTATGCAAGTAGTCCAGCCACTGTCATATTGTCAGAGACAGAAAACATAATGTCAGCTGGCAGAGTCAAGGAGAAGAAACACATATGGAGAACAAAACCAGTACCGGAGAGAGTGGGTGTAAGAGAAGGAACAAAAGGTCAACAAACATGAGCAGGTTTACCGCTGTGTCAAAGTGTGAGCTACACAAATGTTTTGTTACATGATATTTTTCTCTACTCAAGCTGTTTTATCCCCATCACATTGGCATTTTATTCCACCACTGTGCTTCTCCTCAGCTCACCCTCCGTCCCTCCATCCTCTGCGTCTTCCCCTCCCCTCCTCCATCACTGCTGCCCTACCCTCTGACATTGACCTTGGGTGTGTGGCCACTGCTGCTCTGCAACTTAATATGCCCGAGGCTTTAAGGTAAGCTCCGATGAGGCGCGGGGTGGTGGATCACGTAGATTTATTGTTCACAGGTGCAATACACACTGAGGGTCCGCCACAGTCCCTAGTTTATCTGGACACGTGTGTCACCCGAGCCCCGGTGCTTTAAATGCTTGACACACAGCTTGTCATAACATGATATAGGAGTGGAAAATATATCTTGGACGTCGGGTGAGGAGGGGTGAGGAGGAAAAGCTGTCGGGGAATACATTGTGAGAGGCAATCCATGATGCACCACATCGTCCTGTGGCTGACTGACAGGTGTCAAATTAAGTGACTGTCCCTGCAGGTCTGTCCCTGGCTTCAGGTTGAAAATATCAACTCTTGAGAAAAAAAAAACAACAAAAAAAAACAAACTGCAAGACTACTGGTATAGGAGGGCCAAAGTTGACTTACCACTAATTGTGCTGTAAAATCAGACAGTTAAAGTTTTATATCCAATTATCTATCTTTCCACATTACAGTTATTACCTTTCTTTTCTCCCCAGATTACACTGAAACTAAAAAAAACATAGCATTACACCTATGGGCTGTAATACAAATGTATCGTAGACGTAGAGGGAAACAAACACACTTAATTATTTAAAAGTAGGGGTTGCACTGGTGCATTACCTGGTAGAGCACACATTTCATATGCTAGTCTTTGTGGACAGAGGTTTGATACGCAGTCTGTATTTGGTTCCCCATCACTCGCTCCCTCTTTCCTGTTTGTCACTCACTGTCACTAATAAAGGCACTGTCACCGTCACAGATAAGGTAGATTTGATTTCTCTTGTCGTTAAAATGTAGCTTTTATAAACTGTTTGTAAAATGCTCATCAGTTACCAGTGTAAATATACCAACAGTTACTGAAAACACATCACCCTAATTGAAACAAAAGTCATGTCTAGGCATTTTGTTATTATTATGTAGACTGCATTCAGTTGTATTCATCAAGTTCTGACACAATCGTCTGAGTCCTCAAACTGGTGAATTCTATGCTTCAATGATATTTTGTTTATCAAGCGTCAAAAAGAATGCCATTGATCAGATTTCTTATTGAGTTACAAATTAAAGATTTATGTCTTTATAAGTGTTTTATAACCAAATTATGCTGCAGTTTGCAACTATAATGCACACACACATGAGGAACGTGGCCACCGTAGCTACTTGGCGTGGTTGAGGGTAGTTCATCCCAGAGAGCTGTAAAGGTTAAAGGTTAACTCACTTTATTATCCTCGTAGGGAAATGTAATCTCCACATTTTACCCATCCTAATACACACACAACACCTTGCATTACCCTTAGCAAATTAGCATTAGCATTTAGCACACATTAGGAGCAGTGAGCTGCCGTTGTAGTTGCTTAATGACCAACTCCAGATGTTTACAGGCACCGTGGTCAGCGGCACTGATAGAAGAATTAACCTGACCAGTGCGCATCACTGTATTGTATCAGTGTGGTTGTTAGACGTCCACAATTGTCATATTAATTCATCCATGTCAAGATCTTGTTCCTTTTTTCCCCCAAAGTCATCAGTAAAATATTGTCAGATCTTCAAGGTCATTGGCATTGATTGTCAGTGTATTTCATTATGTAATTACACCTGTACGATGCACTTATGCACATTTAGTGTTTAGTTCAAATACAATGCGTAACATATCTGTGCATTTTGTACTAAATTACTACACACTGAAATGGCTACTACGAGATGCAGGCGATGTACTTTCTTACTATGGAAATGTAATAAATTGGTGCATTTTGTGTTATTATTTCTTCAGCTATTATTTATGACCTAGTAGAGGTGTGTGGTGTATTTATATCCCTTACACCCCCCACCCCCCCCAATCTCCCCTCGGTCTGTTGAATGTCTGTGTGTCTCTGGGAGCAAGGGCAGGGTCGAACAACGCAGCTAGAGACCTTCTCTTTTATTGGTTTTGTTTGAATGCATAAAGACAGAAGGCGTGGACCCATTTATTTGTGCTTTACAACCGCGGCGTTGTCCCATTCTCTCTCTTTATGCACTCTCTAGCTCGCTCCACCACTACTTCTCAGTGGCCTTAGTCCTAGTGAGCCTGGGTTAAGCCGCCCTCGAATATTAAGAGTGAAAATGTCTCAGCCTCCACCGCTCCGTATGGATCTACTCCTGGATTTAATGGGCTCATCCTTGACCCGTGCCCTACCGTTTCATCATGGTTCATGAAAATCGAGGCAGTGGTTTGTCTGCACATACAGCACGGGCCAAGGACAAACCTTTTTAAATACAAGCTGAGGCTGGGATTGTTTCTCCCATTTCTTCAACATTTGTCCAAGGAGTATGGAAACAAAGGGTGAAACTCCGGTGCATTTTTGAAAACAGTGATTGCAGTCCAACATGGCAGAGGTGTAGCTCTGCTGGTACAATGGTAACAGTACACTTTCAGGTCTTATCAATATAAGCTCTTTGACAGGAGCAAAGAGAGTAAACAACAAGATACTTATTAATTGTCCTATTAAGGCGATTCAGTTTGCAGCAGAGTTATCACACACATCACAGTTAACAATTAATAGGATTGGCAACAAATTGTATATAGATATACACAGATATGTGGACAGAGAGGAGTCTGGAGAAACTGTGATGCTTTTTGTTGACCTTTCTTGCATCAAAACAGTGCAAAAGTAGAGTCGTTGTTGTTTTTGTTAGTCTTTGAAAGGTGTTTCCCTTTTTCTGGAAAAAAAACAAAACAAAAAAAAAAACTGTAAAAATACACATATCAACTAACCACTAACTGAGGAATTAGAATTGTTGTTACTATAATTACAGTTTGTTGCATTAGGCACAAACTTGTGAAGAAAACATGATTGGACTGCTGGTCTCGGTGTGGATCATGTCCTTGCGGTTGCATATTCTGTCCAGGCTTATTATTATTCAAAGCAGCAGTAGCTGTTATTACATAATAGACTAAAAAGGTATTTTGTTGAGTTATTGCAGTGCTTTTATATAATTACATGTATGTTTAACCTGAGTCAGGGATACCAATCATGAATGAAGCGCATAAAGTTTCTGCTACTGTGTCTGCTACTGCAAGAGCATGTGAGATACTGTATGTCTGAATGTTTTTCTATAACATATATAATGTAGAAAACAGAACTCCAATTAACATTTATGCCATAACCTGAAGCACAGTTAACCAGGGAGTGAGTAGCTTTAGTTTAGATTTTTAGTGTCATCAGTCTTTTTTTTTTTTTTTTTTAATTATTTTATTTTGGATTTTTCACAAAACAACAGTACAATTACATACATACAAGATAAAGCGACCTCACCGGCCCAATGCAAGCGGGCCAGAGACAGCCGATCCAAAACACACATAAGGGAGAGAGAAGGAAATAAAGAAAAAAGAAGAAACAAGGGAAGAGAGACATACAGTATGTTGACCTCACACCTCCTCACACCTCACAACATATATAATTTAGAAAACAGAACTCCAATTAACATTTATGCCATAACCTGAAGCACAGTTAACCAGGGAGTGAGTAGCTTTAGTTTAGATTTTTAGTGTCATCAGTCTTTGTGGATGAACTTATTATCGATCACTTTTTTGTGATTGTGTTTGTTCCCAAACAGGTCAGAGGTCAGTTTTAGCCACAGAATTGGAAACTTGAATGTTGGCACAAAGGGCACTTGTGCTGTGTGGTGATACTAGCATGTCCTCCTGTTGTGTGTCATGAGACTGTGAGGTGTCGTCCTTTACCTGAGCTACAGTTGTCAGATGAAGGGTGTGTCCCTACAGGTCTGTGATCAGCTTCAGGTTCAGAACAACAACTGATAAAGAGTCAAACCTGCAGGACTGGTCAAGAGTTTGTTGCATGTGATGTACCACATATTTATGCAAAATGCTGAGCATAGACATACATGTGTATAGTAGAATGTAGATATCGTTCCAATTTTTTTTTTCTTTTACATTCGGACCCAGCTTTATAAAAGTACATCGTTATGACAACGTTTCTACTGACTCTTCCAACATTAGAACAATGTCCATGAGTCTCTTTTATCTTTATGTCATACTATATGGTTTCTCTTTCCACACCTTTTAGGTACATTTTTTTTGTCATCGTCATCTTCTTGGGTCTTTTACAACTTTTACGTTTCATGTTGCATTATTTGTATTATTTTCATCTTTTTGCATCTTTTACATTTTCCTCTCTTGTGTTTTATGTCTTGTTGCATCTTTAACATTATTTTCATCTTTAAAAATCATATGTTTGGGATGTGTTGTACTCTAAAAGTTGCTGACTCAGTAAAAACAGCCCCACCCCTAATTTTGATAATGGGTAGATAAGCATACATGAAAACACTGGATTCAAAAGTCATTAATCTGAAATGTGGTGTCCTTTAAATGTGAGCTGGACTGTAAAATGCTAATTTCAGGTGAGGGCACCTAATTCAGGCTTAGGAGCTTTTTGTTGCTCCAAATGGAACCCTGATCTTTTTATTGCATATTGGGCCAGATGTGTCGGTGCTGCAGCTTTCTTAGCAGCACGTCTACCAAACCAGTGGCAGCTGGCGCCTTCTCTTGCGTATGAGCTGCTTCTTTATTGGTTTTCTTTAATACATTGATTTTGTAACAGTCAACCCGTTCCACAGAGAGCAAAACAGAGTCAATCCTTTCCTCCGAACCATTAAACGCATCTCACTTCCTAGTGTGAAAACTTTCCAGAGCGTGGTCACACCTGCCAGAGGTTTAAACCCCTGAGCTGCAGCCTTCAGCGTCACATGCAGACAGTATGGCACCGACTCTGAAACACCGACATTTTTTTACATTAACACTCGCTTCAAAAGCCTGTATGACTTATATGAGATTTGGATGGTGGAGTGCTGGAGGTAGTGAACCGCACAGTTCTGCTCCTGTGTCCATTTTCATCACAATACAGCCAATGTAAAAAAAGCCAAGAATCTTTGGCTTGACACTTGAAACCCTGTAAAACCAAAATGTGACTAATTCCCATCTGCCCCCACCAGAGCCCTTGCATTGCTAGTGTTTGAGTCATGGATTAAAAGCGTGACACCGTTGTGTTACCGTACACTTTAAAAGACGACCATATGTTTGTGTTTTGTATTAAAGCAGCTGATGCACGTTTCACCTCAGTGAGCAAAGGATGAATGAAACATCTGATGCCAACATCCGTGCTCTGTCTGATTAAAAACAACACTTAAACGATGCCAAAGTTTTATACATATAGTGCATTTCAAACATCTGTTAACAGTCTCTCAAGCTTTACTTAAGTGTCTGCTTTACATCCTCTACCAATTTCCACTATCTTTACAAATTCACTGATATGACACACGTCAGCTGTCAGAGTCTTACGTTTATGATAACTGTTTCCTCCTAAATCCCAGCAGGATGTTGATTTCCTCCTTTGTGTGATCAGTTCCAGCTGCTTCCATATGTTTTACACTTCAGACATTATTGGATGCTTAGTCTCACTTTTAAGTGACGTTTGACATGTTTCACACCTGTCATTTTCCCTCCTCAGTTGATTTCAATCCTCTTCTTCTCGTTAAACTTTGCCAAAACGAACCATGAGTTAAATGCGAGCAAATTTTCCATGACATTTCACCCATTTGAGTCTGTCCTTTCCATTTTTTAGAGCCGCTCAAAGCAAAACATCACATTATTAGGGAGTCATTTGTGCTGTGTAATACATACCTTCTGTTGATGCAAAAACTGGAATCAGAATACCAACTTCTGCACAATGAATGACAGAAACAGAAAGTTAGATTTCTATGTAGGTGGTGATGTTAAAGTGTCCCTAACATAAAATAAAAATAAATATAAAATACAATACTGGGAATCATTTGAGGACAGATATATTCATGCAAAAATTGTGTCTGACTCACTCAACTTCTATCTTTTGGAAGAAACGTCGCACTCAGAAACAAAGTACAATGTCCAGAAAGGACAAGAGCAGACATGTACCACAGTCTTTATTTGATTTTCCATCCATTTAGAGCGTTTGATTACATTTTGATAATCTAGTACTGGACACTGTGTCCATGTTTTAATGTTATCTGTTGCTACAGAGGAGTAGGGCTTCAATAACTGTCTTATAGAATCAAGAGTGAGTTGAGGATAATTGGCTGCTGCAAGAGAAATCATTGACAGTTTTTTATTGAAAAATGACAAGCTTTCACTGTAAAATCATCATGATTGAAGAGAAATGGAGAGCAGAAATCGAAAGTCTTTATGTCTAATGAAACTGGGACCTCAGGGATAGATGCATATCACATATTGCTTTCACATAAAGACGTGCATTTGATAGTCATTTCCCAACTTCTACAGACACAAGAAACAAGCAGAAGTAACCAGGGAGTAGTCACTTTTCAGAGGTCAGATTGAAATTTTCAGCCATTATGTGAGTGAACGTTGTAGCAACAGATAGGAAGTCACATAATGGCTTTCATTTTGAGCCATGACCTTTGACCTTGAGTGACCTTGAAAGGTCAAACGAATGTCAATGAATGTCTTTAGATATGCCACTGGACTACAGGAGCCTTGGTCCTGTTTTTACAATTTGTATGTCATTTAAAAATATATCTTTACCTTAAAATGATATATCACTCAGCTGATTACCCTCTGTAAGTAAAATGTACATACTTTTCCTTCCCCTAACTTAAAACAGCCCACGTGTCATGACTGCAAACCAAGCTCACCTCCACGTACAAATAAAGAAACCTGAGTGATAAAATAGTAAAGGACATGCTTTCAGGGCACATTTTGGAAAGATGAATTCACCTTTAAACTACCTCTGAGGTAAATGGACAACCTCACATACGTCTCACTTTTAGGCATTTTGTGAAGAGTCTGGCTGGTGTTTAGAGCTTCTAAACGTCACGTTAGGCTTTTTAGCAATCAAGGCAAGTTTATAGAAAAATATAGACGTGCACGGTTTGGGTTTGATGCCCTAATTTTAGTCTGTTCACCTTCTGTCCCAAGAAACATGATGCTTTCTGCCAGTCCACTGATCATTGAAACCTTTGAAGTGTGTCATAAATCTTTGTCAGCTGAACCTTTTTTAGGTCAGCAACACCCAAATGAAGAAAACCTATTTGCTGTTCTGTCTGAGAGAGACAGCGTACTAAAAGCACTAAGTGCCGACAAGTGCCTCTTTCGGTAGTAATTGTAGGAACACCTCTATTCATACGACGTACACTGCAGCAAAAATGTATATTTTTTCCAGCATTTCCAAGAGCTGCTCTTAAATTATATTAAGGCACCAGGTCCAAAGCATTTTTCGTGTGACTATTTTAAAGATGGAGGCAACATTTAGAGCTTGAAAAGGGGAGTCACATTTTGCTCAAATTTCGACTGTTGTACTGTGTTTTTCTGAACGGCATTTTCTTTCCGTTACCATCAGGAGTCAGCCTTAAAGTGAATAAAAGTTTTTGGCGTCAACAATTTGGATGCATCAGTGCAATCAACTGGAGGAAGACATTTACAGGAGCACACAGAACAAAATCTGAAATAAAAAAAAATACTAATAAATTATATAAAAAAACTGTAACATTATGTTGCACATGCCTGAACCACTGTTTATGAAGAGTGGAAGGTTCTTCATTCACACTAAAAATATGAGGAAGGGGTCAGTAGGTGCAAAGTACAGAGTCTAAAATAGGGGTGGTTGGGGGTCCTTCACAATGTCAGGGGCTTTTGAGTGAAATATCCTACTGACCTCACCACTCTCTGCAGGGACTTCCAGTTTGAAACACTGGAGTCTTGGATGAGGAGAACTCACCTTGCACCTCCTGTCCATGCTGCGTTCCACAGGGGCATCATACACCCCATACTGACCAGATGAGGATGCAGCTGGTCTCTATGGCGTCCCTATAGGATATAAGAAGGACAGGAGGTGAAAGGTGAACTCTCCTCAACTGTTGTACGATATTGAAGCACTGATGGGCATCGGGTCATCTCTGTGATCTGCATCCTCATGAACTTTGACCTCTTTACTATCTCTACAGTGTTGCCTGTGATGGAGTGAGTTATTGTTCCGTACAGTTCCTCCTGAAGTCAACAACGTCGTCTTTGACTCTGTGAACATTCAGGGACAGATTGTTAGCGCTATACCAGTCCACGAGTTGCATCACCTCCACCCTTATGTTCCCATAAGGGTGGTGTTGTCAGTGCACTTTCAGTTGTGATTGGAGTTGGACTTGACACAACAGCCATGGGTTCATCAGGGTGAGCAGCATAGGAATAACCTGTGCTCATTGAGATGATGGACAACCTGGACTGACTGTGGCGATTCAATGAGTACAGAATGAGGTTTTCAAGCTCACTGGAGCCAGTTTGCCTACCAGATACTGTGGAATGATTGTATTGAATTCCAATGAACTGCAGACCTGCAGCACCATTTATAACCAGAGAACAATGGCAGACCTCTTTTCTTTTTTTTTTTTTGCATCCAATGAACACTGCAAATAAAAGGGAGGACGACCATGGTTTTATCTTCTCATACCATAACAATACAAAAAATTACAGATGACTTTGAACCAAACAAAGCATTGTATCTCTGCCTAGTAATACCGTAGTTATTTCTACCTTAAAAACCTTCTTTTTTAAAGATTAAATTGGCAATAGTTGGAATAAAGAAGGCACAATTTGGGATTTACAATTGGCCAAAATAACTCACTCTCCACCCCCTCCTTGCTCCAACTAAAAGGACTCCAATATCCAGGTTAAAACTGGAATTTTCAATACAGAATCTACATTTATATGACAAATCACTGTTTTTTTTTCCATTGCCATACATTGATAATATACGTTAAAACAATGCAACACTTGAGTTATTAATGCAAGTCAGCAAATGTTATAAAAATGAGGCAGGTTAGTCGTCAGCCTTTCTCAGTACAGAAAGAGAAATTCTTTTTTGTTTCAAGAAGCATCTTCCACTTTTCTTTTGCATGGCTCAATTGAGAAAATTGTTGTTGTTTGAGTCTTCTGTTTTTTCAACACTGCTGCATAATTTGCTCTGTTTTACGAGTCTATTATGTACAATTCTAGTCTCTGCTTTAACGTAGTACAAGTGTTAGAGATGTGTAAAGGGAGGTAGAAAGGACAGTGTCGTCATTTTTAGTGTCCAGCAGTGTGGGTACCTTCACGTTAATGATGACCTACAACTGCCTAATGAATTTTTCCTCTACATTCCTGTACTCTAAGTGATTTATCACCATGTCGTATATTATCTTTTGCATTTTTCAGTGGAAATTAGGTACTGTCCTACATTTATTTTGTAGATGTTCATAAAAGCGCTGGGCAAATTCAAAGCTTATATGAACACAGAGAAAACTCAAGAAAAAAAAGTGACTTTTTCAGCAAAATATCATTAATTGAAGGTAAAAACAAGCACCTGCAATCATTGTCTTTTATCATAGTACATGGGTTTTGTTGGTGAATCAATGCTGCAGAAGATGACGGTGTTTCCACGTTCACTACAGAGCCCCTGAATGTCCAAATGGGTCATATCTGATGACGACGTGAATTCTTTCAACATATTGATAGGGTTAGTGGTTCAAAAGTCATTAAAGGTTTTAGATGAGTAGATGCATTTGGTCACCTGTGGCTGTTTAGGCATAAAAATTGTTGTAAATAATAATTAAGTTGAAATATATTTTCAGAAACTGAATAAAGGCCAGAGAAAAGTGTTTTACTGTGTTTATATAGGCTGAAAATTATACATGTAAAAACTAACCTTGAGCAGGAGGTGCAGGCAGGTTTCAGTAGAAATGTAGAAGACATACATGTATGAGGTGAACCAGAAAACACTTAAATAATTTAAGGGGTTTATTACATTTTAAGCAGAGATAGATGATTGGTCTTGAATTGTTCAGGCAATATCCAGATGCAGGTGACAGAGAGACAGCATGAACCTAATAGTGATATAATTTTAATGACATGAAAGAGCTCATTCATTTTTATCAATTTTGAAGATCCGTCATTCCTTTCATAGGATAACAAAGCAGCCGATCTGTTTGGAACATTAGAAGATTGGATTACACACAGAAGGCAATGACCAATACACATGATTGCATCTTTTCAATAAGCTCAACTGTGTGTGTGTGTGTGTGTGTGTGTGTGTGTGTGTGTGTGTGTGTGTGTGTGTGTGTGTGTGTGTGTGTGTCTCAGAGAGATGACAATGAACAGTAACTGCACATACAA
>JAPQRQ010000010.1:2345892-2356521 GCA_037367365.1 Apogon talboti
TGTGTGTGTGTGTGTGTGTGTGTGTGTGTGTGTGTGTGTCTCAGAGAGATGACAATGAACAGTAACTGCACATACAAGCACAACTGGCTGTGTAGTGTCAAGTAGCAGATGTAGATGGAAACTGATGGATGTGAGGTTAAAACAATACGCAGATAGGAATGATACGAACATTACCACTCACTTTCCGCACTAAAGATGAATAAGCATGCTAATTACAGATGTACATATCGCGAGACATAAAGGTGGGCGAAGTGATTTATCATCCTGTTAAGTGCTGCAGCACTAATGTGGCTTTGTCATTTGCTTTTATTGCTGGGGGACAATAGTCCTGGCAGCCCTGGTTGCTCCCCGGTGGCTTTGTCTGCAGTTGAATAGCAAGAAATATCCAGAGAAAAGAGCGTGGCTGGAGGGCAGGTGGCAGAGATGTGTGTGATTTATAAGCCAAAACCCTCACACATGTGGAAGTACGTATGGGTCAGTTTACCGTCAAATTTAGAACGAAGAGGCAGCTGACACCAACGTTAAACCAGGAGTAATGTGATCACAGGATGTGCTTTTGGTCTGTGTCAATAAGCAGGCAGAGAGGATGTCTATGGCTGTGCTAAGTCAGCAGCGCATGCATCAGAATTGCATGAGGTAATCATATTTTTCCATTTTAAATGAAATGTTACTATTATGGAAGCAGGGAATCGATGAAAATTCCATGCAGCATTCAATCTGTTGTCAGGGATGTAGAGGTATGTGCAAATGTGGATTTGTTTCACATGTTTGAAGAGCAGGCTCATAAATCTGGGCCCTCCTGAAGCATCATCACTCATTACTGTTTGTCACAAGCAATATGAGAAGTGATACAAGTGGTGGAAAAAAACCAAACCGAAACAGAACATGCAACGGGAGCGCTCAGTTAGCGCCAACAAACAGTCCAGATAACAGCAGTTTTCAAAGTGACAAGCTGAGAAAGCAGAAATCTGTGATATTTGTGCAATGCAATTATTCATCATCTCACCTGAGGGACTTATTTTGCTATTTAATAAACATGATGGTTATTGGGGAGCGTGAAATTACAGGCAGAGCCTCTTTGTTATTTGGCAGTGAATGAATGAGGCAATTTGTCAGGGGACGTTTGACACCAACCGGGCGCTGAGACTAATAGTCATATGATAAGACAACACAGCTTTGTTGTTAAAAGCCAGCAACAAAATGTGCCATAGGAGCCTTTTTAATGAACTAAAGCACAGCATGGTTTACACAATAGGTGCCAACATGAAAATTCCCCCAAACCATGAAACAAGTTACTATTCAAAACATGAATACGAATGGCTACATGCATTATTTTTTATCTTATTAAAAACAGTTTTATTCACATTTATTCCTCCTGATATTATTTTCTCATTGTTTTAGTAGGATTATGCATATTTTGCATCATTATATTCACTGTAAGACTCGTCTGTCTTTGCATGTCTTCAAGTCTGTAAGAGGCCTTTAACCTCCTCAGACCCAGGAAAGCCACAGGTTTTTGAGTTTTGGCTTTTTTTTTTATTAAATAATTGCTTATATTGGAAACATCATGATGCAACAGTTTTTTCAGATGCATTCTTAAAAATTTTTATGGAATGTCATTTGCGGTGGACAATTTATTTATTTTTTTTTGTATAAAGCTGTGAATTTCTTGTCCTCATACGTGGACAGTGGGTCTTAGGGGGTTAAACCGACTGACAGGAAGTGTGCTGAGACCAGCAGTGCTTATGACAGAACATAGCTGGTGCCACAGATGCACCACTTCATCGTTGTTGACCAGAAATGTCCTGTTTTCAGCTCAAACTCACATATATCCAAAAGTGGTCAGATTACACACAAGCTGTGTGACGGTCGACGTCACGCGCACAGACACAGTAATGTCACAGCTATCCACAGACACACTCTATCATGATGTTGGCATGGAAGTTGTCCACCATGAGTGAAATGAACGTCACGTCTCTGTGGAAGTGGTGCCAAGCTGCCAAATTGAGCCATGAATAATTGTCCATCTGCTACTCCTACGGTGTTTGACATGGCAGTGTTTGTGTAACATGTTGAACTAGAAGGGCACTCCACAGTATTATTCAACCACAAACAAACCACAAATGGTGCTTTTTCTTTTTTGCCTTTTTGTCAGTTGATGCCACTGGTTGGTCTGTTTCCCGTTTGTTTCTCCGCATCCGTAACTCGGTAAGCTAATGTACATTTTGGTGTCAAAATTTTACACAAGGTAGATCTGTCGCATACTTTGGTCCTCCAGGAATATGGTCTGGATCCATTTTCACATGCAGATTCTATCATTTTTAATGGCTATTCACAATAGCAGCCCTGCATATTTGGCATTTTCATGATTTTTTTTTCCCTGAAGTGAATACATGCTGCATAACACTGTGTATCCATATGATCAGCTTTTTTCTGATCAAGAAGCCTGTCTCCTGAACTGAAGGCTTATTTTAATTACATTTATATTATTTCATGGTTGCTCCTGATGTTAGTTTAGAATTTAGTGTTCATAGACTGGAGGGTGAACATGACAAATTCTTTTTTATTTTTATTTTTTCTTTGTTTTGGCTCCAACCCCAGCAGGATTCAGTGGTATTACAATTTTGGTACTCCCACGTTGGCTTCATTTTGGAACCAGGGTCCATGCCTCTTGATAGTAACTTAAGATTTGTATTGACTTACAGTATGCGTAGTAGTTTTCATGATTTCATCACGGCATTTTGACAGTAGCTGCCGATCTTCAACAGTTTCATTATTGAGCGTAGAGTAACAAGAAACATCGTAAACCACACTGACAACTGACAGGGGTCAACAGCCTGGTCAGAGCTGGGAAACGAAACTGCTCGGCCACATAAAATCGAATTATTGTGAGTGGAACTGGAGTTGCAGTTCTTAGATTGCAATCTTAGAATCTTCACAATGAAACCTACCACTGCATTACTGCTATTTAAGGATATATGTGTGAATGTTGGGCTTTACCGTTCCCATCCATACACTCATACAAAGTCTTAAGCATCACTTGTTTGTCTTTAGGCAGTTTTCTGGGCACACAGTGTATTTAATAGCAACATGCACATGGATTCTTCCATCAGGGAGCAGCTCAATAACACTGTGGTCACTGTTAGTCACTTTACACCTCAACTGGAGCAGCTGCTGATCAATAGCCTCTTTCTGTAGAATTTCACCAACCAGTAAGGGGGCGTGTTGGCATTCCTTGTCTTCTGTTCATTTTAAATGCATAGATTTGAGCAAATTAATCTAAAATATAATGAAGAGCAGCTGCATCAGAGGAGGAAGACTGTTAGTGCGACAGTGTTTGCTCTGCTGTTGTATAGTATGTATGTTCATTATCAGTGAAACAGGAGATAATATTATAGATTGAATGCCCTTGTACACCCAGATGGCAAACAAACAGCACTTTAGCATGTTTTAATTAATTACTTACACTTGGAGTCTGCTCGCTGTTTTTTGCTGTAAATCAAACACATAGACAGTTGATGAGCTTATTATACAAGTGGTCTATACTTACAATTATCCCTTATTGTTAAATCTGTGATACATTTGAATGAAACAGACTCTGTTAATGTTATTGACTGACATGACCATGTAACATATTTATCATCTGTTTTTGTTTTTTTTTTTATGAAGGTTGCTGTTGTTGGTTTGAGAAAAAAAAGGTCAAGGGTCAACTTGCTTTATTATCCCTGTAGGGAAATTCTAGGGAAACACACTTTATATCAGCATTCCAGATACTGTTTTGTGTATTCGTTTAGTTTAATTTTTACAATCAAACGTTAATCTTGGACTCTCCAATTTTACAGAAAGTGCAAAACAATTAAAGCCTCTTCTCTTTTTATAGTCTGTCATTGGCAGACTAATGCCGTTTTCCACTGACAGTATCAGCTTGACTCGCTTCGACTTGGCTTTTTTGTGGTGTTACCTCAGCACGAGGGCAGAGACCGCCAGGTACTATCAGATACTAATTTTAGCATCACCTTCACCAAGGCTCAACGTGAGCCAAATCTGCACTAAAGGTGACGTAAAATCATGCAGATGCACAGACTGGTCGAGCCACAGTTATCGCTGCTTCACAACGAATGTGTGCCATCACCTTCTGATGTCAGACACCAATGCCAAACTAGTGGAAAATCTCCAAAAATAGATGTTGGAGGAAATAGTCTGTCGGCTCTATCATCATAAAACAACGGATTTGAAGTCTAATCTGCTATACTCTCACTTGAAAAATCTTAAAATTTGAGTATACATTACTGAGCAAATATTTCAGGCCACAAATAGATGATGTATTAACTATTGTTTTAGCCAGAGTATCATGATCTGTTATAATGTACGGTTGCATTTCTCAGTCTGTAACAAGATACAACTGAAATATAGAACAGCATTAAAAACAGGTATCTAGTCTTTAGTGTGACATTCTTTCATACTTGGCATGTCTTGAACTCTTCTGCGCAGGCATTTCACTTTACTAAACTAATCTTCTAGTGTTTTACACCATGTTTCATTCAATACATGTCCAATATTTCTTATTATTTGTGCTACTTTTGGTCATAGGAGAGAAATACGCCATTTGTTGAGACTGGTAAATGAAGCTCCTCAAGTTCTGTTGGAAACATGGGAGTACATTTGTCAAATAACGCTTAAAGTGCAGTTATTTTTTTTTGTCTTTTAATAGACAATACCAGGCCTGTATCACTCTGAGAATGGAAAATCACATTCCAGTATGTACATTTGCACCTTTTTTATTCATTGTGTCTTTTCTCGTAATCATAGAATCCATTTCCGTGGACTTCAGTGATGATTTCCACCACATTAAATGCAGCAGAATTTTAAGAACATATTTTTGTGCATTTAAAAACCGCGGTACAGCCTACATAATAAATGCACCCACCGGAGCCAGCTGTCCTCGGGCCAGTTAACAGTTAAGAAATGCTCCGACGGCAAGTAGAGCATATGGTTAGAATGAAGCATAAGGAACTGAGAGAGAAGGTCTGTTCAGGGACTTAAGTTACTTATATGTCCCATACACACACACACAGAGTATTATACAGAACATATTATCGTTGGTCAAAAAAAACAAAACAATAAAACCTCTGTTGCGTTTAATGATGATCTTAATGTCATATTGGTGGTTTTCCTTACAAATACTGTACAGGGACCAATCAAAGGCGGTAGCCCAGCATCATATGAAGCCTCACAGGACCCACCCCTTATCAGATAAACGGCTCTGATTGGTTTAGCCCAGTCAGGTCTAAGTGGAAATCAGCTGGAAAGGGAGCAGTGCCAGACTGCCAGATCTGCCAGAGCAAATAAAATAAGTCTCAGACGGAGACCAAATTCTAGCAGAGAGCTCCCAGGCTACCCCTTCTAAGGCATCTGTCTTTGCTCAGGCCCTACCCGTCCACAAAGTTTCATGGAAACCAGGGCAGGAGTTTGGCACAATCCGGCAGTAAAACAAACATGATCGATCCTATAATTTCAATGATAGAAATCCTTGGAAGTAATAATAAAGTGTAATATGGTGGAATTTATTTTCGTCTGAGTATATTTGTACAAAAGCTCTGTAACCTGATCTAATTCTGCAGAAAAAAAACAAAGTGAATGTTATATTTGAACAAATGTTGGAGTTTTTGGGCAGTGGATTCTAGTTATAGTCGGTTAGTGTTGTCATTTCTTTTCTTTTCCCTGTTTTTTGTTTAGAAAATAAACTTTGCAACTAATTGTGCATGTAAAAACAGCAAAAAAGAATCTCAGAAACAAAAAAGTAACAGCTGAATGTCTGGTTGATTAAAAAAAAAAAAAAAAGTTATTAATGGCAGGTGTAGGTGTTTAACCATTCCCTACAACTGTATTTGCTCCATCTCCAAACACTGAACACAGATGCAAAACTAACCACGAATCTTCACAAATTTCAATACCAAATTCCTCATGAAATCTTTCATCAAAGTAAAACTCTACCTCCAGACGTCACACACCAGACATCAAAAACACAAACGCTGCACAGTAGTCACTAAACAACGGGGAATTTAATTCCAAACACTACAGTAAAAACCTGTTTCTGCACTGAATGAATGAATAATGAATGGGGCAGTTTTGAATTAAAAAGGCTGAATTTCTCATTGTACTTGGAAATCAAATGAAATTGAATGGAGAAGTGAAAATCCTTTTGCATATCAACAAAAAACTATGCAAGTGACACAGAAGGAGGAATATAATATGGCAAAAATAATTTTCCAAGTTTTTACCAAATTCGTTTTATTTTTTCTGTCTCAGTATATCTTCTCTAGTTTGGGCCAGGAAATAGACAGAGCCCAAACCATACTGATGCCAGTTCTCCACAGTTACAGAACAGGAGGTTATGTAAATGATATATTGTACAGCACAAAAGTCTCAAACCAAAATTAGGTGTTTTATTTATGAAGTTGTAATGGCCAAACATATGCAGTTCTCAATATCAGTGCAAGGATATGAAAAGATATATTTACAGTATTAAAAAAAAGTATTGGGCACAAAAAGACCCAGTGTCAAGTATTTAGTGTGACAGTTCTTTGCCTTTGTCTTCAACTGTTTTGCTGAAACACTGATATTTAAAGTGTTCGTTTTCTCATGTTTATCCTACACTCGGTTTCATCTAACGCATGTCAGATGTTTCGTATTATTTGACCTCGAGGTTCGTCTCCTGAACAGATGTCACTCTGTTGACTTTTGCCAGTAGAAATCTTTGAGTTGTGTTTTTTATGTTTCTAAAACTATGCGCATACATATTTCCTGTATGTCCTTGTTATATGTGAAAAAAAAGAGACAGAAATAAATATGTCTTCAAATTTTGACCCTGTATAAACAGCAAAGCTAAACTTGGTCTGACTTTTGCGCAGCACTGTGCATGTTTTCCTCTCTGTAGATCTGGATTATGGAGGATGAAGCAGATCACACTGGGCTGCACTTTGTCCAGCTTTCTCATTGACATGTCATGGACAATAACAACGACATTTGTGTGAATCTAATAAGGAGCAATTTCCTCCTCCTCCTCCTCTCCTCCTCTTCTTCCTCCTTCTCTTCTGTACTCTTCTTCCTCGTCCTCCTCCTCTTCCTCCTCCTTCTCCTCCTCCTCCTCCTCTTCTTCCTCCTCTCCTCCTCCTCTTCCTCCTCTCCTCTTCCTCCTCCTCCTTCTCTTCCTCCTCTCCTCTCCCCCTCTTCCTCCTCCTCCTCCTTCTCTTCCTCCTCCTCCTCCTCCTTCTTTCTCTTCCTCCTTTTCCTCCTCCTCCTCCTTCTCTTCCTCCTCTTCCTCCTCCTCCTTCTCTTCCTCCTCTCCTCTCCCCCTCGTCCTCCTCCTCCTTCTCTTCCTCCTCCTCCTTCTCTTCCTCCTCTCCTCTCCCCCTCTTCCTCCTCCTCCTTCTCTTCCTCCTCTCCTCTTCCTCCTCCTCCTTCTCTTCCTCCTCTTCCTCCTCCTCCTCCTCCTCCTCTCCTGATATTTCTCTCTCTGAATTAAGGACTTTGTGGATCTTTGTCCTGATATTCTGATGTTTCTGTGAACACTTTTGACTCTTGGTATACTGTACACTGTGTGTTTTGGATCTTCCCTGTATGAAAGATGAATAATGCAGTGGTCTCTTTAGTCATGGCTCATAAAATGATGTTTTACGTCACACCGTAGGAGTTTCACAGGCGCCCATTATCCAGGTTTTTTGATTCTGACACTGTCCGATATTTAGGATGACCACCTCACAGTGTGACAACCTACGTCCGCTTGACGTCCAATAAGAATTCAGCATGAAATAGCACACTGATCATCTCAACATGTGTTTATGTCAATGATGGCCGGTGTTAAACAGGACATAACACAACAGTTATGAATTTGAGTCACATTTCTGTCATATTAGTCAGCTGATATTATGTGTTGACGTGTTAGAAGCTTTAGATGTTAATGTTTGACTAAAATCCACCTGCATTTTCATGGCCTGAATGAAACACCATTATCCCGGTGGTAACACAGTGACCTATCCACTCAACTAGCAAGTAGTTGTTTTGATGGACCCTTATATTACCTATATAGGAGATTTGCCTCATACTACAGTCCCTGTGTAAAATCCAGAGGTGAAAGGAACTTAACAGAGTGTAACAGGCTGAACAGGATAGGACTTTGTTACCTGTGACATTTAGAGCAGATTTTTTCTTCCCCCTAATCTGCTTAATGTTCTTTTGTGCTCCTAAAAATGGCTGTATCTCACTCACGCGTGACTTGGCAACACAGTGAAAATTATCCAGACGCACAAGGGCACAGAAATGAAAATAAATAAATAAATAAATAAATGAGTGGCTAGAAGCACCACTTGGTGTGCCTTGAGTTGATTCTTCAAGCATACAGTAAGAAATCATTTGTTTGACACTGTGCAACCAGGAAGTGATGATATTCACATACGGTTAAAAACGACAAACAGCTGAAGTCCCTCCTGTTCTGGTTGAGCCCCAGTGGTGCAGATTAAAGAGATCATTTTACAGGTAAAGAAAGTTGCAGTTTGTAGTCAAAGTGTATCAGAGTGTCAGACTGAAGTCAGAAGGTCTTGGGTTCGATTCCAGTGTCAACCAGCGTGGGTCTTTTTCTGTTTGCATGTCTGCGTGGGTTCTTTCCAGATGTGAGGGTAAATGGTTGTTCATCTGTACTTGTCAGCCCTGTGATGAACTGGGCATACGTCAATAAGTACCTGGGACATGCTCTAACACCAAAGTGGTTCCAAAAATACATTGATAAAGATTACACACCAGGAAGTCGCATGGGTGACATCATCACAACTGCCTCTCCACGATTTGTTCAGAGTCACTGAAGGTGTCTCTGCAGCTTCAACATGACCAGACTGGTGTGACGTTCAACTCTTTCAATACTTTTTCCGCCTCCCTCTTGAAGATAAGATCAAAGTCAAACGTCCCACGGCAGCAGCAGCTTTGGTGTTCATGTGTACTGAGCTGTTTAACACAAAACTAGATGTTTCTTTACCTTTGTTGCCACAGATCATGGCTTTCTTGGCTCATAAAATTGTCTTTTTAACCGATCATTTCTCCCACCCCATTGACAGCCATCCTCATTATTTCTAAAGTTAGTTCCCATGAGGCACAGCGGAGGGGACAGGACTTTGGCTCTATTCTTAAATAAATGTTGACATAATCTGCACGGCACAGGAAACATGTTATTGTAATTTATACTTTTTTTTTTTAAGCCAGAGACAACTAATATGTTTTCTATCATGTTTAAAAGTCCCCTCGTCTACATGTAATTTAAAGCAGGAGCAGCGCCCCCTATGGACGAGCCACCACTGATTTATTTGCTAAAAATACTAACCTCATGCTTTCTTTGCAGACTTGGCATCCAGAGTAGGCATCTCTTTCTGAGTCAGACCAGGTCCACATTCTGCTCAACCTCGGCTTGAATTACTTCCATGCACATAAATAATTCTTTTGTAACGGTGTGATCATTAGCTCTGCTTCATTGTTGACAACTGTAGCAGAGCGTGTGGACGGTGCATGCTGATGACGTAACTCCCGCACTTTGGCTTGTGTCACAGTCTGAGATTCATTAGGTGTACAGTCTATGTGTATGTGTCATACCCAAGTTCATTAGATCCATGTTGCACAGTGGAGCTGGCAATAAAACTGTGAGACTGCTGAAATCTCACAGTCTGGAGGAGCCTTTAAGTGTTTCCACATGAGGAATTGAGTGTTAATTGTGTTTGAGTTGTAATGACTTGAGTTAATGATATTGAGTGCCAGTGCTTTCTAAATGAGCACATGTTGCAGCCGGTGATAAATGAAGGGTTTGTGTCGAGTGTTTTGAACCAGAAGTTGAATAAAACCCGATTCATGTGTGAAACAGGGGAATAGTTTTTATCGTTTGGCGAAATGTGTCTCTCATGGGAGATGACACTATGGTTTGTTGTGTTTTACTAATTGAGGAAGACTGTAGGATATGTTAAAATGCTGATTAAATTCAGCCACTGTTGTATTCAGGGTGTTTTTCATGCAATTAATGTGCATGGAATTGAAAACTGCTCCATGCTAAATGTTTAATATGGACATGTAACTTCATACGAGATATGATTTTAAATAACACAGAAAACATAATGTGTGCCTTTATAATATTGGAGTGTTTTTCTGATTTCAACACCACAATTTGAGAAGAGATGCTGGTTTTTAGTCATTTAATTCTTGGTAGTAGAGCAACAAGAAAGAGGAGAGTCCCGTCTGACAACTGACAAAGGTCAGCAGAGTCATCAGAGCTGGAAAACTAAACTGCTCCTCCACTTAAAATCTAATTATTGTGGTCAGAAGACTGGAACTGGAGTCGGTCTTTCAATCGTTTTATTTATTTATTTTTATTTAGTTTGTACATTAATCATTGCATCACTTGGTACAATAATTATAATAAACTTAAAATCCAAAAAAGGAATAGGCTAGAAGTAAAACCTTATTTATTGCCTAACCTTTTCACACTGCTTACATCGTGGAATGCTCAATAATAAAACTAATACTATATTACTGTAGTCTCTGGATGTATTTCTAGTCTACATCCACACAGTCTTCAGGAATGAAAAAAAAAACAAA
>JAPQRQ010000010.1:2364095-2374724 GCA_037367365.1 Apogon talboti
GGAGCAGCTCAATAACACTGTGGTCACTGTTAGTCACTTTACACCTCAACTGGAGCAGCTGCTGATCAATAGCCTCTCTGCAGAATTTCCCAACCAGTAAGGGAGTTGAGTTACCATTTCATCCCTTGTACTCATTTTAACATGCATAGATTTGAGCAAAGTAATCTAAAATGAAATGAAGAGCAGCTGCATCAGAGGAGGAAGACGGTGTTAGTGTGACAGTGTTTGCTTTATTGTCGTATAGTATGTAGATTCATTACCAATGGAACAGCAGACAGTATTATAAATCGAGTTCTCTTGTACAACCAGATGGCAAGCAAGCATGTTTTAATTAATTACATACACTTGGAGTCTGCTCGCTGTTTTTGCAGGTTATGAAATATGTAGATAGCTCGTATGCTTATTGTACAAGTGGCCCATATTGCTTACAATTATTCTTCAGTGTTTAATTTGCCACATTTATTATGAAGGACTGTGAGTGGTGAGGCAAACTGCTCTAATGGTGCAGATGTTGCTATTTAGGATGCAGACAAAAAGGTCCTGTGCCTGGTGTTGACTTGGAGATCAACACGTTCTATAGCATCTTTGTTTATTCTTACAAAGTGAAAGCCTTTGCTGGTACAGACAGTTAAGGAGTGTCATTTTTAACTGGATTTGTCTCAGATAAAAGATAAGAACGCATGAAGGAAACACAGCTACAGTATATCGTATCTAAAAAGGTGGACCTATGTCACACTGCGAGAGAGGTTCGAAGGCGTCTATTTCCAGTGTTTGAGATGAATGACCACCTCACAGCGCGGCTGCTGCACAGCCTACGCCTTCAAACCTACCAACAGTATGAAATGACCCACTGATCAATGACACACGTACATTTATCGATGCTAAAACACATTTCACAAGATAGAACATTGGCATCAAAGTTGGCGTTTTCCAACAAATTGCGTCCAGGCCCATACTGTCCTTTTCCACTTCTTCTTTGAATTTTCGGACATAAATACTTTAGCTACTATTATAGCTATGCAGCTGGACAACCCACACTGATTATGTCAAATTACTGTATATCACCTTTGATCATGGCCTGGTGTTAGAGCCATAATGCCAAAAAGGTGGAAAATACTTACATTTTTTGTAAAGTTCAATTCCTAATTTGAATGTTTGAAATAATTAACCGTTGCCTAAATTTAAGTGTAGTCCAAATTTAATGTTGCTTAATTAGAATTATTATTGCATCATTTTGTTGAAGCATGTAAGCTGAATTAATGATAGAGTGGCAGAGCGCCACAGTCTTTGACCGTGACTACATGGACCTAAAAGAGCTCCTGTAATGGATGTAAAGATTCTTTATTTTTGTATTGTTATTTTTTATCCTTTTGAATAGTCACTCATAGTAAAGAGTTAAAAAACTTACAAGAAGTCTTGCGTCAATGACTCTGACTCAAGAACTGGTCTTATGAACGGAATATTAGAAAACTGCAATTACACCTGTAATTCATAGAAGTTAGCATCATAGTGTCTGCATACATCAAACTTGATGTCTTGCCTAAGTTTGTCAGATCCACTTTGCCCAGTGTGGCAATAAACTAATAAGATCGCTGAAATCTCAGTCTGTAGGAGCCTCAAGAAAATGATACGCAAGTTCTAATTACAGCGATTCATTAATCTCCATCAGCTCAGCATCTGGAGATATTTTTCTCTCTTTAAAAATACCTTAAAGGTAGAACTAAAGGGATGCACATTCCCCCAAAAATCATTCTCTTTAAAATATACAACACTTATTCCTGTATTAGTCTGCAGTTAGAGACTTTGATCAGTCAGAATTCACACCTAGTACCGCAGCACATTGAAAAGATTTCAGACTTGTTCAATGATTCTGAAGAAAAACTCTTGTTTTTTTGTTGTGTTTTTTAAAGTTAAGGATCCACTGACAGGAAAAGAGAATGTGTATTAGTTGATTGGAGCTGCTCAAGAACATCTGCTGGTCATGTTTTACTCTAAATTCCTTGAATCAATAGTACAGGAGCAGTCTGACTCACTCAGCTATTGCAGTTTGTTCTTACACAGCGCTCTAATATTCCCTTACAGGAAATAGGTGCTGCTAAAATATTAAAATGGCATTGTGAGTACAGTAACAAAGATTATGATCCATTTGTAGATTAAAAGCTTAACTTTGCTCTAATCAGAATGATACACTTGCAGCATCATGCAGGCGAAGGTTTTCTTCCTTTGTTTTCATTTTCTTTCTAATCCCTTTATGCACTTTCTTTGTTACTTTTTTCCATTTCATATTCTCCATGCATTCCTTGTTTTTCCTGTATTTGCCTCTGCATGCACAGGTATTTATCTGTGTGTTTCCCTGCTTTTCATTCTCACTCTTCTTCTTTTGTCACACCCCATTTCCCCCTTTGACTGTACACCTCTTCCACACATATAAGCCCCTTGTTTCTTCTCCCTTTGCACTTGCTTCTCATCTATCTCCCTTCCCGCCGCTTGTTCATTCCGCCTTTTCCTTGGGCCCGGTCATCTCTGCAGAGTAATTTAGCAGCTAGTGAGTCCTGGGCCAAATCTGTCACTATAGACACACCAGCAGCAACACAAGTGATTTCCCACCGGGACCGCAGGCACTTCTAATCACATCCTCAGGGACGCGAGGAGACAGGAGGATAGGGTGAAGAATAACAGACAGGTGGTGAAAAAGAGGAAGAAGAAGCCCATTAGGTAAACAGGTGGGGACACAACCCCTGATGGCATTAGATATCATTCCACTGAATTAATTAGGTACAGGAGTCGGCCAAGCGGGAAGCGTGATAACCTGAGCAGGAGGGGCTTTCCATTGTGTTGACGTTTGATTTGTTGAAACCAGCCGTTTCTCCACGGTTTCTAATTTTAGCACCACCACACTCAAAATATATGACTGCATGTGAGTGCTTTTTTAAAACAAATGTGTTCTAAGTCTGCTGTGAAAGTAGGACAGTGCAATAGTCTGTCTGAGCGCCATACGCCACATTGTGTTGGATATAAAGGGCATGGATGCACGATCTTCAGCCATCGAACTGAATGCAGAACAGGAACCCTCAGTATCACCTTGGCAACCCCACTGGGACCTCTAAATCACAGTTTCTGTATCTGATGAGTATTTGAGCAGAGGCGTGCAAACCCCCAGTAAAGCAAGGTCTCATTTTTTATTAAGATATAAAAAGAAATAGACTGGTACGGCTTTGAGCCAGTGGTACTTTTGTGTCAGTTCCCAAATGAATTTTTCTCTATATTTAACCTTTCTTAAGTGATTTATTGTAATATTCTTCTTTATTTCAAGTTTTTTTCAGTCTAAATCGTATATTTTCCTGTATTTAATTCACTGAATATATAAATGTTCATTAAAGCTCAGAGAAAATTCACAGAATATTAGATCAAATCAGAAAAGAAATGAGGAAAAAGTGACTTTTTCTGCAAAAATATCATTAACTAAACATAAAAACAAGAAGATGGCGGTGTTTCACGGTAACTACGGAGCCTCTGAACGTCCAAATGGGTCATATCTGATGACCATGAAAAGACGACAAACTGCATTTTACACCAATTATTTACATGTACTGATAAGATTAGTGGACCAACAGGTATTAAACATTTTAGATCAGGAGATTTAGTCGATGGTGGATGTTTGGGTCATTATGGGTTAATTAAGTAGCCCATTCAGCTGTTCCGTGACAGACGACATGGTCACATAGAGGTAGATTTTCTGTCCTCATATGAATGTGTATTTAGATAAATAGAACTCTTGTGGAGGTGAAAGCCACAGGTTAATGTGTTTCCATGCACATATGTGAATGTGTAGCCTACTGACTTCTTTTGATTGAAGGGAAAAGCGACCTCCCCTGTCATCTCACATACCGCATTTAAAAAGACTTATGTCCACATTACGCCCCCACAGATTCCCTCCTGATTAAGAGACGGCGGATGGAGAAATGGACGGAGAGGTGACAGAACAGACCCCCTGTTCATTATGTATCTGGATGTGGCACTGACAGCTCCCATGACTGATGGAGTGAGACTGTGCAGAGATGTGGAGCTAGGTAAATACTCTGACCGCAGCACCCCCCCTCCCTCACAGACTGTGTAAATACTGTGTTCATTCACAACATGGGAGGAATCGTCATCCTGTCATAACTGCCTTTGTTTGGCCTAAGAATGTACATTGCCCATTTTATGAAGGCTTCAGAATCTACCAACATGTCAGTTGGGCTTGATTTATTCTAGTGATAATACTGGATGAAACACATTAACTCTATATACCAGTAAAATTCTAATAAAATGGACTGTACTGCTGATTTTGCAGGTTTTCGTCCATTAACTTCAAATTGCATGAGCTCTACATTGGGCCCCTCCGTATAACACGTAATACCAGACATTTTTAGGTAGATTTTTTTAAACTGTGACCGAGGCTCATTAATTACATGCTGTTACACTCACTTATAATCGTGGAGTGCACATCTGTCTGAATGCTCTCTGTTCCCCCCCAAGACAGGACGTACAGAGAATGAATCCAGAGAAAGTTGACTATATCGCTCTTTAACGCAGCGCAGGACAATTTAGTAAAGGTGTGTCTGGCTCTGAGAGATAAACCAAAACAAAGTAGCCGTCAATAACCGCTTAAACATAGTAAAGGCAGTAGAATTCAATCAGCACAGCCATCCAGTAGCTTGCAGCAAACAAATTAGCATGAGTCTAAGGGACTTCTATTCACAGTCAGCTACTGTAATCTAGGAGTTTGTCAGAAAATGTAAACAATCAGATGGCTGTTTATTAGCATCATTTATCCACCTTAAATAAAACCGACGTATCCACAGGAGCATAACAGGGCTGGTTTGGGCCATTCACTTTAATACCTGCTGTATCTTCAAAGCAGTAACCTTTCACGCCGCCACTGGCTCATTACCTTCATCAGGGAGGTAATGTGATCCATCCAGTCTATCTGTCTGTCTGTCTGTCTGTCTGTCTTTCTGTCTGTCAGCAGGATCGTGCAAAGACTACTAATGAATATTGGTGGAAAGGAAGAGCATGAGCCAAACAAACCCAATAAATTTTGGAGCAGAGGTTGAGGCTGCTTTTCCACTTTCATTAAAGAGAATACTGAAAAGTGAATGATATGCACCACTGGGATGAAACGTGCCAGTGGTGAGAGACGAATATTTTTTTATCTCGCATGAATTTACACATGCGATTTTTTGGGGTTATATATGTTTTGGTATTCTAAACTCTCAACAGCAGGGGAGCATACTTTGAACCAAAACCACCAATGAATCAACACTATATATCCACAGACTGTATCTGTCACTGAATAAAGTATAAAGCTCAACGTTTACACACATCTGTATTATCGTATCATCAAGTTTTCTTCTTCAAACTAAAACTTGTAGCTGTTCACTTTGACAGTTGCTCAAAATAATACCATGTCTTATAATCTTCATGTGCTGCATCAGCTGATAGTTTACATTATAGCTCTGTTCGCCTAACTCTGTTTTTATACAAAAAACAGCCACAGTAAAACTACAGATCCTCAGTTTTCTGTATGGTTTGTTTTGTCAACAGCTGAACTAAAGATCTGTTTGGAATCCAACAAACAAGGTCAGAACTGTCACAGTTTAGTCTGTGAACATCTAAAACACTGGTGTCTTTGGCAGAACTTCAGCGACTCGAATGATGATAGTAGGATATATTTTAATATTTGAAAGTAAGAATACTATACTTTTTATATCTTTTAACAGATAATTTGAGCCAAGCAAGTCACGGTTTGTGGCAAATGTCATAAAGTTTTGTGTTCAACAGCTGAATTTACTGCATCAGAAAGAATTCAAAGTGGTCAAAATCACAAGTCTGATCATGCGGTGATGTATTTGATGACAGATATGATTTGATGGTTCAGTAGTTTTACAACAAACTGACTTTCTTGACTCATACTGCAATCATACTACAAATTGACAAACATCATATATTGCGAACGATGCCATATTTCAAAGGGGATCAAAAATGAAGTTGTCTCTCCCCGTTGACTGCGATGCAAGGTCAAGGTCGAGGTAACTTTATTTATACCCGTAGGTGGATTTTTTCTGCAGTAACAGGAGAGGGCATGTGCATTACATAACATTAAAACAGAACAAAACACAGACACAGAGGACAATAACAAATACACATGGGCAAGTACTCGCAGAGGCTCACTGATCTGGACTCGGATAAAGATAAAATATCAAATATATTAAAACACCAGGACAAAGAGAATGTCAAACCATAGTCCCTAGAAGACTTCAGTAAAAGGTTAAGTGCACAAGGACTTCTTTAAAAAACAAACAGCAACGTCAACCTGAAAAGAAAACGTCAAACTGTAATAAATAGAAACTCTATTCCAACACCACCCCCCCACTCAAATAAGGTCCCATGAGGCACGGCCATAAGGGGTGGGACTTATCACTGAGCCCCTCTATGCTGATGCTGACATGTGCCCTGAAATCTATAGTAAAAAAAAAATCAGTCAGGTGTGCAGTCTACCTGGGTCTCAGAGGGGTTTTGGTAAACTGTGTCCATTTCACAACATGTTGAACTGTAGTCATTAAATCACCGGACTACCATGGGGGCATTGATTTTTGCCTTGTAAAACTGCTGCCTATATCTCTTAATTTGTGTCACTCTGAATCCAAAATGGCTCGAAATGGCAAATTTAGAATGGTAACAGTGAGTTAACGCTGCAGGAATCGGGGTAGAAAAAAAACCACTAGTGTGAGAGAATACACACCTCCTTTCTGGAGCTGTGTCTCTTTCTCTCTTCTTGGTCTGAACCCAAAGACTAGGTATTAAAACAGAATACCAGATGATGTTTCACCTTGGTTTGGAAAAAAGTGAAGCGTCTTTTCCGGTCTTCCGTATTTAGACATGCTTGAGCAGTAGAATTTGACGGAATCCAATCAGCAATTGGTAAATACAGCTGCCAATCACTTATACAACCCCATTATCTTTCTGAAAACACCTGTAATTAGACTAAATCTGCAGCTACAGGCAACGATTAGATGCAGAAATGGCATGTCCTCTAAATCCACTTCAATTAATATATGCATATAATAAATATGTTAAAAGTTAATAATAGATTTCTTTGCTGGTGAGGCTAAAACATGTAAAAATATAGATCATATTTTGTGGTTAGTTTGTGGTTTTATAATTTTGTTGAACAAGAAGACTGCACTTTTAGCCTATTGAAACACAGTATGTCCCCATAAAAGCCAATTTTAAGTGTTTTTGTATGTCTACATGCTAACCATGCACCAATGTTTGGCTCATGTGCTGGAAAATTCTGATAACTCATCCTGCACTCAAGGGCGTATAATTTTGCATCCAATTAAACACTTCCTTGAATTTTCCTGTCGTCTCTCATACAAATCTGCTACCTTACCAATAGGTGCCCATGCTTTATGACGACCCAGTGGCAGTCAGTCACAGCAGATTGGGCTCTTGCAGACAAATGTGGCCTTTCTACATTCCTGTTTTTACAGGATATGTGTAAATATGCAAAAGCAGGCCATTTCGTTGAGACTTTAAACACCCATATCCTTTAAAACGAGGTCCATTTTATCCATTATTCTTTTTGGGTCCATCCATTATGGCTAAATGATCAGATACAAACTCAGAATGAAGTGCATCTGGGGAGATCAGGTAGATAAATGGATGCATTTACATGTCAAACTTTACCCACTACATTAAAAATCCAATCTAATCCAGTCTATCATTTGCCTTACGTTGCTGTGTTTATGCTTCTAATTCTTTGTTTGCCTTTACTGTGCCAGGTGTTGCCCTTCTTACCTGAACACTGCGCTGTAACGACAGCTACTGCTGCTCTTGTACCGACGTGTTTCATACTTCAAACAACAGCTGTTGATGCCCTGTCTGTGCTGAAGAGCCGCAGCCAGAAACTGACTTAAAGGTGTTTTCTCTGCCGTCTCTCCTGAGAGCGCCGTGTCACTTCACTAAGGTAAGTCTTTTGCTGCTTGTGCCAACACGAGGCTGTAGCTCACTGCCGGCTGTTTAATTGCTGTCCTGGCGAAGTCCTTGTAGGCTGTGTCTTTGAGTTTGCTGACTGCTCGCTTCTGTTCTCGTGCTGCTGCTATCCGCTTTCTAATTTGCAGTCTTTGCATTGGTATTCGTTTTGATTTAAGGGCTAAAATTGGCTGAGCTCAATTTCTTTGGCGTGGTGATGCTTCCATCCTCTTGATTTATGTAGTTGTAGTAAATAACTGGTAATTGTTGCTGGCGTTTTGGGAAGGTTTCTGTTGGCTCATTGGCTCTAAGCCTGGACCACACTATAAACCTCATCATGGACATAATGACAGATGTAATAGATGCTTAATATTAAAACACACACAGTCAAGACACAATACTGCATACATGCAATTCCAGGGATTTGCAGTAGCCCTGGTACTCAGGGATCACAGTAACCTCCGTCATGACCAGCATCATCAGCTGTCAATCAGACCCAAAGTCAATCTAACGCCCCGTCCACACTGATATATTATTTTTCTCTTACTCTGGGCCTCTTGTCCACACATAAACTGTGTTCTATGTCACAAAACAAGATTTCTACATAGAGGTCGACCGATATGGGTTTTTCTAAGGCCGATGCCAATTTAAAAAAATTTGGTCAGCTGATGGAGCCGATTTTTGAAGCCGATATTTAAGGCCGATTTTTTATTTTTTTTAAAGCTCATTAGTTGTAAAATCTAATTGAAACACTCCGATAATTAAGATTTTTATGCAGCAATATAAATGAAATTATTAATACACGTACACATAGTAGTCTTTTAACATTTATTGAACTTCAAGTGTCCACACAGGTGCCTGATCAAATATCTTATAACATTTTTACTACTGATCAAATATCAGCTTTCAAAAAGTATATAGATATAGCGGCCCGATATATCCGCAAGCCGATATATCAGTATACGTCTATTTCTAAAAACACTTTCCAAATTGGAGATTTTTATAAATTCTGGTTTGTGTGTATCCGTGTTATAAGGGAAAATGGAGGAATTGGAAAACAATGGCCACACACCCCATTGTGTTCATGCCTGTTATTACTTATATAACGTACACTATAAATCAGTGCATGACCTGTGGTAGATTGAGGTCAGCATGGATACCTTTGGGAAACAGACCGGACCGGTGTTATGGACAAATCATCATCATGTAAAGAATACACTTCCACAACCCCAGCCAACACTTAAAGTATATTAGACTTAGAACTGAACTTGTTGTTGCTTCACCTTTATGACAGATTAAAGCCTCTGTGTGTGATACGTCCTGTATTATCCACAGTATCCACCGTTTTAAGTTTGTAAGAAAGTGCTGGTTTGAACCGGTTTGTAGTTGTTTTTATGTGTGGACAGATTTTTTTTAAATATAAAACAAAGGTAAAATTATCTGCTTAGAAAAAGCTGTCTCATTGGGGATGGGGTTTAAGATTTGACCTTTAATGAAATATAGGACACTCAGCGTGACATCTTTCACTCTGCTACTCAGTAGGGTTCAGAATTTCAAGGAAAAATGCAATTTGATAATCATTGTTAAGTAGCCAGCGATTATTCAGAGATAAAGGAAGAGCTCTGCAGGAGACCGAAAAATAATTTTACGGTGAACTCACCTTGATTCAAAGAAGCTAAACTCGGTCACCTCTGACAATCACTACTTTTACTCTGCAGCCATGAAAATGCTACTTTTTCATTCATGTAAAACTTTAACAAGCATTGACCATCGGTTGCCATGGTACACTGAACCCGGATCATTTTCATGTGCGAACCAGAAAAAACACAGATGACACGGAGCCAGATTTCCCTGTGTGTCTGACAGCCCCTCTCAGCCTCTGCCATAACAGAACAGGTCAAGAGTCAAACAAACAAACATTTTAATGACTATTTAACAGCTAATTATCTTTTATTTTGAGAGTAAAGCAACAATTATGTGATCACTCATGTTCTAGACTCTGTGGCTGTTTATCAGGTGCATTTTTGCCTTTGGTTTCTTCCTCCTTAGAACACTGTTAGCAGATTCTGTACTTTGTTTGAGGTGTCAGACGGGAACGGCGCTGCAGGTGTTTACTGGTCCAGTGTTGAACATAATGCAGGGCTGAGTCTCTGTAGCCTGTCTAGATGCTTAAAATCACCTCTGATGATCGGATCAACATAGGTTTTGCTGCCTGAGATTTAATTTTAGATAGATCTCTAAAACGTCTGTGCTCTTTAACCATTTGCAACTATAAATGTGGAATAACACAGACCAAATGCACCGACAGTATGTCCAAATCTCAGTGTTGCTCTGAGTCACTTTGAGTTAATTTTTTCTTTTTCCTGTAACAAGGCCTGTACTTCTTTGTTAGATCACTTGTTTGTGCAGGGGAATGGTGCAGCTGGTCTATCCACAGAGTTGAACATAATGTGGGACTGTATAGTCTCTGTTTTTTAGATGCTGAAAATCAACTTTGACCCTCTTCTGTGTTGATATACAGTGAACCCTCTCACTTCGCGGTCTCAGCAATCGCGGTCTCAGTACATCGCGGAGGCGTCGGTGGTCTGTACGCTGATTGGCTGACACGCGTCC
>JAPQRQ010000010.1:2383281-2400495 GCA_037367365.1 Apogon talboti
TTTTTCTGTTTACTCCTCTGGCCCCGGCAGTAGTATGTGTGTGTGTGTGTGTGTGTGTGTGTGTGTGTGGGTGTGGGTGTGGGTTTGGGTGTGGGTGTGGGTGTGGGTGTGGGTGTGTGTGTGTGTGGGTGTGGGTGTGGGTGTGTGTGTGTGTGTGTGTGTGGGGGGGGGGGGTGCAGGCAACAGTTAAGCAGAGTAAGCATGGCCTTTACATGAAGAGCTTAGATACAGTTTAGAGCATTCATTTTAACTGCATGCCCTCCCTTGTCAACTCACTTAAAATTGTACTCAGGCAAAACTTTAACATAAGGGCTTCTCCAAAAACCTTCGCAAACACGTAAGGTATGAGAGCAGTCACACTTCGTCAGGTTTTCTTGCTAAATTGGGTTAAGCTACATGTCAGTTTTCTTATTTGCCATTAGCAAAGCAGCAAAGTAGCAAGATAATGTACTGCAGCTCAAAATAGTGTGTTTTCATGGATTTAAGGTGGGAATATGTCTTTGTGTAAGATTTCCTCCACTTTCCGAATCAGCTAACATTGATTTTAATTGCCACTTTTATTGGGTTAGTTCACGGGTCAGCAATCTTTGCTACGTATCTAAAGAGCTATCTTAGGACAGAAATGGAAAAACCAAACAGTCTGGAGCCAAAAGATATCCTTATACGTTTTATCTTAGAGTGGTGACTGTTTAAGAAGCTCTTTAGGATTAGTTAGTACAGAATGTGTCGAGAATAAATCAAAGTTTTGGTTCATTTATAGAACAACACTAAAGGAAATGGTGATGTTTGTCATTATTCTGTTCTGTTGTACCTGCCTTTCTTTGCAATGAAGTACACAGAAGAATAGTCTACTTACTTTTTTTTTTTAAATTAAATTGGAGTGTAGTTGGAGTATAGTACATTTTTACCACACCATAACATCATAATGACTTTATGGTTGTAACAATAATAGAAAAATTGAAAAATTTCCGTATATTTTTTGACAAAGCCACATGGAGCCACTTGAAAAGGGCCCAAGAGCCAAATGTGACCCGGGAGCCACAGGTTGCTCAGCGCTGGGTTAGTTAGATAGTATTTTACACCAACTTCAGGTTTAGCACAGGTCGCTAGGCTAGTGAGTTTGTTTCAGGCTGTTTTTTCTGTTTTAGTTTGCTTAAAATTGCAGAGTTTGTGCAACAAGTTGTTTTGCTGCTACTGAAAACATAATGACAAAAAATTACGATAGGGCCGTGAGCACGTAAAGCAAGTAGGATTTACACAGCTGCTTTAGAGATATGCTGGTGTGAAAATATTTTGGATTCATTATAAAATTCCAGTGAGACAAATACGGGCCGCCACAGTCTAGGTGATTAATGGAAATGCAGCAGCTGTATGTACACGAAAAGGTGGGATTGTGTTGACTTCATCTGGATATTGTCAATGTTTTAATAATGTTAATGTTAGTCTAAAATTATGCAAAAATGTAAAGTTTCTAGACAGATGACAACAACAAAAAGTCATCATATACAGCCTAAGCCTCCAGGAACCAGAGAAAACTATAGGAAGAGTTCCCGTGGTGTGGTGGTAACTGCGTTTTAGAGGAGGTGAGAAAACTGTGGATCAGATCACCGATCGGGATTCCCCCTCAGACAAGTGTCATATGATCTTCTTGGCCGCATTGATTTGATATCATGTCCCATCATAATCATATCAAAATCTCAGTATCTGGTATAAGACTTTATCCTGGCATTGAGAACCAAGAATACTGTAGTTGGAGTACGCCACAACAAACCTGGACACTTGGACTGTACACATATTTTCCCATGAAGTGAAAAAATAAGTGGCGTCAATGGAAGCATCTCCCTTTTGTCTCTCAGTTGTTCAGGTCTGTAGTGAAACAGGTTATGGGATGTCAGTTTTTCCATGAACAATGAAGCAAGTCAGGCCGCAGTGGAAAAGACTAAAGAAACATTAATATGTTATCACACCTGTGTATCTTTATCTATCATCCACTTGTCCTGTGTGGTGGCAGTGACAGAACAGCAGCTGTCAAAGCAAAGACATGTTCACCTGTTGATAAGAAGAAAACCAGTGTGACAAATAACACCAAACAAGGACCGAAAAACCTGCAAGATTGATGCTATTCCTAAACACTGTGTATGATTTTTTGTGCCTCTGACTATTGATGTTTTTGTTTCGAGTTTAACTGTGTTTTCTCAATCTATTAGTATCTATAAAAGGCTTTAAAATGTCACATGTCCTTTATCCAATACTCAGGAATGTGTATACTGACATTTTCTTTATTATAAACAAAAATATATCAAATGTTTACACTTTGGCTTGAAAAATAATATGTTATTTATTTAGTTATCAGTTGTTTTGCAGATTCTTGATCAGGGAAAAGATAAGGAAAAAACACACACACAAACAAAAGTGCATAAAAAAGCACCAGAAAATAAATATCCTACAAAAGCTCAATAATAAAAAATAAAAAATAAACCTGTAAATCATTACAGCCAGGATTGGTATTGTACATTTGACAAGCCTATAGGGTTTTATTTTCAGTCATTAAATTGACAAATTACTCCAAGACGTTTCTTAGATAATCAAAACAGTTTCTACTCTTTTCTGACCTAATACACATATAGCTATAGCGTCTATCAAAAGTATATAATGGAAAATATAATGTGATATAACTGTTTTAGACTAAATATGCATACAGTGTAAAAGAGCTCTGTTGAAGCTCTGGAAAAAATGTCAATATTAGAAAACACTGTAGACACAAAATCTAGTGACGATGTTAAACGTATTGGCATAAGTGACATTAAAGTGAAAATGTTTAAGGTGACCTGGGACCTTAAAACACAACTAACTGCTGATATTGATGAATCTCTGGCCACGAGCAGTAATGAGGTTCATTCAGTAGCAGATTGTCCTTGCTAAAAAAACGGATGGCTTTTACGCACCTGGCAATAGTTGGGCAATGTTTTTGTGTCAAGATACAAATGACTTCTCAAAGTTTCAGGGAACAGCAGAAAGTAATTATTAGACAAGCTGCTAATCATAAATTATGCACCCTAGATTTTAGATCTGCTTATAAAAAATAAAAAAAAGCACAGCCAACTCAGTCTTCTGTATAGAATCATTTGTCATCCGTAAAACTTAAAAGCTGAGAGAATTGCAATCATTTTTCTGGTATTACTTGCCAAATGTGTCGGGGAGTCAGGTGAGATTAAAGCTACAAATACATCAGTTAATTAACTGTTTGATTCAAGAAGAAGAAGAATGCACACATCCCATAATGAATGTGGAGACTTTTTCACTTTTTTGGATTAAATAATGAATATATTAAAAGCAAAAAAGATAGAAGGATTAATTCCAATAAAAATATACATTAAATTCAGCTGTAGGTAGGTTCCGCATCTGTGAGAACTTCATAAAACTGACATATTAATTTCATATAAAGACCCAGTGCTACTTTTTATGTCAGTTCTCAAACAAATTTTTCTCTATATTTAACATTTCTTAAGCAATTTATCAGTTTATTATAAAATTACCCTTGTGTTTTGTGTTTTTTAAGTGAAAATCATGTATTTTCCTATATTTAATTCACTGATCATGTAGATGTTCATAAAAGTTCAGATTAAAGTTAAGGGTTATTATATCAAAATCACAGGAAACTAAAAAAAAGGGACATTTTCAGCAAAAATAACAATAACTGAATGTAAAAACAAGTGTGTCCATCCACCGTTTCCATGGTAACTACTACGGAGCCTCTGAACATCCAAATGGGTCATATCTGATGACCATGAAAAGATGAATAACTGCATTTTACACCAATTATTTACATGTATTAGTAGGTATTAAACATTTACACCAGTAGATGGTTTTAGTTTCCAGTGGCTGTTTGGGTCTTTATGGGTTAAAAACAAAAAAAGGCAACTGTTCTGACAATCTATTCATTATTTGAGGATTTATTTTAATGCATAAATAGTAAATATTTAGTGGTTTTACTGAGCGATGAGACTTATTCCCACTTTTTTTGGATTAAATAACTAATGTATTAAAAGGAAAGATAATACATAGATTGTGAATTACAAAAATACTCATTAATTCCAGGTTACTTTTGCTTCTGTGACAACTTCACAAAACTGAAAACTTAGTTTTTCAAGCTAATTGCTCACATAGTGACATTTATTAATCATCAACATTATGCATCATCAGTCTGACAACAACAAAGTATGTTTGTAGGGAAATGACTCGGCCTTCTTTGTGGCTGTAAAATGAAATTTACAATGTCTAGACAGAACATTTCTGAACATTTATGAGGTGGTTTTCCCTCTGAGTGGGACGATAGAACTGCTGTGGTTAACGAGGTAAATGGAAGGAAAAGACACGAGTGGTTTAAGGGAACATGCATCTATGCTTTGGGTCAGAGCAGTTTTCCTCCATTACACGGTGAGAAATGTGCATTGTGAGTGTTTGATGGTGCATATGAAAGATGCCCTTTAGGCTCAATGACACACAGTTTCCTATGTGAAATACAACATAACCACCAACAGCATTTGGAACATGGTGTTCTGCATTTTGGCAGTGGAAATGTGGCAAATTAACAGCAAATCTGACCACCACCAATATCAGCCAGTTCTATTTACAGTACTTAACCATGACACAAAGGATGCTAATGTGGCTTCTGTTTATTTCAGCAGTGTTTCAGTTGGATTCGTCCTCGTTTTCACTGGCTCGTATACTTTCAGCTGCAGAACCTGTTGGACCTGCTCCTACCTTTAGAGCCAGACAAAGCGAACATTATGCCTGGTTGTGTTCATCGGTGCTGTATTGCTCTTGAACACATGGGCTGCGTCTGTGTGTTGCATTCAAATGCTGGCATGTGAACAGAGAAAAACAATGAGCAGGCGCTGGCACCGACAGGGGAGACTGTTTCATTGTATGACTCACATTTTCTGCACAACTGAACCAGCTGCTGTTTCCTCAGCATGTTTGGATATTTGCATCACACTGGTACGACCAAGGTAAATGATAAGGATATTTTAGAGAGGATGTATATTATGCAACAATAGAAAAATATATGTTATTATGTTTCGTCATTTAGAATTTTAACAGCAGTATTTTTTTTTTTTGTCATTTGTATGTTTTGCGTTATTCCACGAGGCATGAAATGAGCATGAAGGCAACAGAAACAAACACGGAGGACAGTGGGTGGGAAAGTGAATATGATAGAGAGCTGTAGTCCCACCCCTTTCTGTTGTCCCCATGAGACCTTATCCAAGAATTAAAAAAAAAAAAAGTGTTACAGTTAATGGTGAGAGACAAGTTATTATTTGATTCCATTTTAATTATGCGTCATTTACACACACAATTTAAAAGGTACATTTACAGGTCAATAAAGTCTCATAGGTAATAAATAGTAAATAATAAATAGGGTACTAGAAAAAACAAATAAAAGATGGACACTTGACCGTGGAGGAGACTTACAGTCAAAGACCCTCATGAAGAAGAGGATTCACTGGAGAGTTTAAGCATCATATGGTTTCTCAAGATTTTTATTTTTTATTTTTTTAAAGAAGGAAGAAAATATCTGGTGTTAGAAAAAACACAGGACATAAAACTGGGAGAAATAATTCTAAAATGGATGAATGTGATTCTGTACTTGTCCTCAGTCAGTGCTCTTCAGACACTGTAGTGGAATAAAGCAGCTCAGTCAGTACCTCTATGTTTTTTACACAAATTCTTTTGCCACTTCACTCAACAAGCTTCCAACACATCAGACTAAATATTACAATGAAAATAATCTTTCAGTTTCAGGCCAATTGGTTTTGTGCGGATAGTCACAAAAAAATATCATTATACACTGTTGCCCATAAAGTGGTAATAATTTTTTCTTTTCAGACAGCCCTCTTTTTATTCCTATTTACACACTTTAATAATCACCTTTGACCTGATGTAATGATTACATACTGAGTCCAGTTACACTTTCTCTGTCAAGAATAAATCACATTGTCACAATCATTTCATGAGAATGGGTACAAATATTTTATTCCAACTTTACGGGCAATAGCTTTTAAACACTACATGCCTGTGAGTCACAGAGGTCATGGCTGCGTTACTGTCTCTAAACAATCAGTTCAGAGTGGCTGAGGATGTCTCTGCAGCTTCAGAAGGATTTTCACATATTTTAATCCTTTTTCACCTCATTCGTGAAGATGGTACAAGGCCAAGGTAAAGAGATATGTATTCCATTTAGATATTTAACACAAAACTAGATGGTTCTTTTTTATTTTATTTTTTATTTTTTTATTTGTATTTTATTTTATTATTATTATTATTATTTGTATTTATTATTTTTTCAACTAGATGTTTCCTTTATTATTATTATTATTATTATTGTTAATTTATTTTTGTTTTATTTTATTTATTTTTTCTAAACTAGATGTTTCATAATTATCTGGACTTTCTTGGCTCCTACAATTATCTGATAAAGATGTATTCAATCTGCTGCAGTACTGTGTCCTTAGAACACATCCAGTTGTCATTCTTACCACCTTACATCTGACGATAAAAAGCAACAGGAGTGGATGAGATTGAAAACTAAAGTTACGGATCTTGATTGACAGATAGAAAAAAATGACCCGCTATTGTCGGCGTAAGCTAATGTTTGCATGTTAATTAACTAAGGTTAGTTCCCACTGCATCTGCAGAATCTGTTCATTTCCCCTGATACAGAATAAGGCCTTGATGAGACGTTTCACATCTGCACTCCTCGTGTTTTGTTTGTCAGTCCTTTACCGGTTCTGTCCAGTTCGGTGGAAGGTAAACAAAGGAACAGTTCATGTCAATACACAGCTGAGCGTGAAGTGATCGATGCGCTGCAGAAAACCGACCAGGAGCTTCAACCGTATGGAAGAAAATTAAAATCTGAATCTACTGCAGGTAAAAAAAAAAAAAAAAAAAATCGCGCTAATAATTGTATTTGATTTAGATAAATGAATTTAACCCCTTCTGAATCCTGACTGGTACCGAAACAAATTCTAATAAATGTGCATAACAATTGTCTGGACCTAGAGATGAGTTTATGGCACCATGAAATCAGACTTCTAGTTAGGAAATGCACGTGGATTGTGACGATTACATAGAAGAACACATACTGAGACAGAAGATTTCGATGACATTTCCCACCACTAGGACAGATTAATTAATATTACCGCAAATAATAATCATGATAATATGATAATTGTTGAAATTTCAACATATTTGTTGCAGCCTCAAACATTTGGACACACCGAACAGTATCCACCAGTCTTCTGCCTCCTTCCATGCAGCTCTGTATCTCCATCAGTATATCTGAAGTGTTGAACAAATGTGGAAAATATTACAGCCAGTGATATTTCATTGATGGTCCAGGGGGGAGAAACTGCATAATTGCGGTGTGTGTCCGCTCAGACATGTTCAGGGCAGAGGGCCGGGGACGGTGGCCATGGTGATTCAGGTGTCGCCTGGGTGTCATGGAAAGGTAGAAAATCCACTATGATGGCCAATTTATTTTCCTTTGATAGCTGCGGCATGGTAGCAATGTAGCAGAAAATGGAAAAAGGAAGAATCCTACTTGCAAACGCGGAGGGAGAATGCTTAGTTTACACTTAGCTCCATAAAACCGCGGGACTTTGCAAACAGAGGCAAGAATTTCAGTATCCTCTCAGATTGGAAACAACCGTTCAAGGTCCGTGTTGGTTTAGACCTGAGAATACGTGAGCACACACAGGGAAATCATGTGGGAATCAAATAGGAGTAACTGTGCAGCGAGAGGATAGGATGCACTCTGCAGTTCAGTTCAGTTTAGCAGTGGCAGGATTGTCATTCTCCTCCCTTCGGCTATCCGCCTGTTAGCATTTTGTAGGTGCCCCCCCCCACACACACACACACACACACACACACACTACAATAGACAATGGCAGATTTTGACACATCTGGCATTGTCTTTTTTTTTATTATTATTTGTTTAATCTACATTTAACCAGGATCCAAAACATACATATACAAAGACATTCATAATGTTAAAGTGCTAAATTAATGTAGATTTTTCTGCCTGTTTGGCTTTTAAAACCCCTGTAAAAGAGGCGACGTCCTAAGCTCTCAGGTCATTTTGTAACTGATTCCAAGCAGATTTAAGGCGACACACTGCAGGCAAAAACATCCATATTTCCTGCAGTGGTCAATTTTGAGATTTTGCGCTAGTCTACTCCTTCAGTGTGTGTTCTTTCAGTTCTTTCATGCTGCTATAAAGAAAACGTTGAATATATACATTAAGATGCTTATTTTATTACAGTTTGTTTACGTGTAAGTTTCTCCCGAATTTACCAAAAAGTTAGCGTTACAAACCGACATTTCTTGAGAAAAATAAATGTTCCGTGCCTTCATAGATCCACTGTGATCTGTTAGTTGTAATGCACAGCTGAGGCTAATATTGCTAATATTTGTTAAAATTGCACTGGTACAAAGAAAAAATTTGAGTTTATAGATTGTTATGCTCTTATTTCACTGGTCATGTCCACTGGAGACCATACTGGACTGTGTGGCCTTGACTAAAATGAGTTTGACACCCCTGGTTTAGAGTATATGAGCTTTGAGAGGATGCAGGCGTGTGTATCACATCACATTTCAACACCCCGTTGTGCTTCCTCTTGCCCATAATCCACCCAAACACCTTCTCTTCCAACACTATCTTGCAAAAGCCCTGTCGCTGCATCCTGCAATCAGCATTGGCCAAGAAAAGTATGATTGGTTTGGAGAGCTGGCCAAACAATCAAGAGAACTTTCCCCCCGTAGTCCAGGACAATAGTGGATGGAGCCAGACTTATCTGTGGCACTGGCACGGAGACAAGGGGGACTGGCTAGGTGAGACAGCCCAGAGGATGAAGAGGGAACTGGAGGTAGAGACAGGTACAGGTAAAAGGGAACATTTTCATATATGATTTAATGAGGTTTTTATTTATTTATTTGTTTATTTATTTATTTATTTCCCTGTGCCCAATCCTCATGGGTCTACAAGACATGAGAAACATAGATGCAGTCATCAAAACCCAGTTGCATTTCATTATAAAGTCACATATACATTTACAGTTCAGTCCTAAAGAAAATATTCGACCACGGGTTCTGATCACAAGCAGCAGCTCCTGACAGAATTATTACAGCACTTGTGTCTCCGTAGGAATTCAATGCAACAGGCCTTCGATGCGACACTGTCATATTCTCTTTTTGGGATATTAATTGTGTGTTTTTCATCATCTTAATTTACATGTTGCCTGTCATCTAAATGCAGCATATTATATATTTTTTCTTTTTTTCTGTCACAGTGGTCTGATTATCATTTCCAAAGCTCTGTGTATTTTGTGACAAACTGCAAAATCTGCAGTCTACCAAAATTACCTGAATATAGATATATGCACTGCACAGTTGAAATTTCACAGTACGCTGCATGAGCTATCTGCATGGTATCGCATGTCCCACAATGCATTATGGTCATCATCTTCTTCTTCTTTTGTTTAATGATGGGTGACAAGTAGCATTTATTGTACATTACCCACGTTTACACTGCTGTAGCCACAGTGCTGTGAGTGCACTGTTCACATACGTCGAATATGGATATACATGTACAGCTCAGGATATGTAAATGAAAAGTCATGCATGGAAGGTGAAATTAATGCCCTACATTTAACTATTTTCATATAAATTAATGTGTAAAAATACAGTACTCTTTCAGTGTAAAATTAGTGATTAACCCATAAAGACCCAGTGCTACTTTTCATGGCAGTTCCGAAATATATTTTTCTCCCTAATCTTTCTTAAGTGATTTATCACCATTTATTATAATATTCTCCTCTGTATTTTGTGTTTTTTCAGTGAAAATCTGCTATTCTCCTATATTTAATTCACTGATCATGTAGATGTTCATAAAAGCTCAGATTAAAATTGAGGGTTATTATATCAAAAAGAGAGAAAACTGAAGAAAAAGTGACTTTTTCAGTCAAATACAACCATGCCATAGTGCCATAGTTTATTCCAGTGATGTGATGCATAGTTCAGTGTTGATGTGAAGACCCTTTAAAGCCAGTTTCTCTGATCTGGTTTTATTGTGATGAACACAGCTAAAGATGTTACATACCCAGAAGGCCTTGTAGTTGGAAAACAAGCCTGTAGGTGCCTTCTGGGCAGTGATGGCCAGCCAACTTTTTTTTTTTTTTTTATACATACATAAACAGGTTTGTGACTATCACTGACTACAGATGCATGCAGGGTTTACATCCCTTGTCAGATGCATTTTTCTTTCTATAAGATAAACCTGTTTCTCTTCAACTTCCTCTGGGTTTTCTGCTAGTGACCTTTGCATGTTGGTGACAGTCCTACTAAATGCATCTTCTTGCGTCACCTGTGAACCATGGTCGAGAATGCAGAAAAATAAAACGCACATTAACTTTTTAACTTTTTCTTCACATTAACTTTCCATCCACTCAAAAACAAGTCCGTTTTCCTTGAGCCTTACTGTGCTGAATAATATCTGTTCAGAGTTCGATATTTGGTAAAATACTCTCATGTTTTATGTATTTATTTATTTGACAGGGACAATGCAGTCAGACATAGTTACAAAATTGCATCTGATGTGATGCATATAAGTTTACAGCTAGTGCTAATTTACAACTCCTGTCCCTGGTTGGGCCTTTCTAAAACACCATATTATAATACAATACAATAAAAACAAAAACAAAACCAAACAAGATGTAACAAAGAAAAAAAAAACCCACAGTGCATCTTATTTTCAAGTGGGTACAGTTGTGGGTACAGTTCAGCCTTCAGTTCAATCACTGAAGGCAGAAAGTGTTAGTTTAAAGATTCAGTGTGATCTAATGATCTAACTATAACCCTATGGAAACATTTTGGTTTCTATGAAGCGGAGGGGAAAGGGGAACTGGACAAAAGCTGCAGTATTTGCAGGGTGTGTCCAGCGCCAATGAAGTATTCTGGGAACACGACGAACATGATTAATAATGTTCGTCTCCATGTTGGTTCTTTACCATCCAATATGTTTCCAGGTACATGTATAACCTTCCAGTTGACACATTTTTGTTGTCTCAGTAAAAGATAATGGAAGCAAATTCATCCCCTTGTTTTCATTGTGGATCATTAGAAATGCATTTAGTTTTAAAAATAGCAAGTACTTGTCATACAGGGAGAAAAATATAAATTAATTGCGGGGGGGCATCCATTATCGTTTATAATCGGATCGTCAGGAGCCTAGTGATGCACACCCCTACTGATTACAGGACACATTCACTGTGGCATTGTTTATGCTACACAATGCTTATGCAGTGTCATAAGTGTCACATTTATTTCCATCCAACTGCTATCTAATTTCTCCTCCTCCTTCGTCTCTTTCTCCTTGTCTGTCTCCTTCTCTTTATCTTCCTGTTTTCATGATGGATAATACCTGGCATTAAGGTCCAGTACTGCCACCTACTAGTTATATTGTAAATGTTAATTTCATAACTTATAAATATGACACACTGTTATAAAATATGAACTAGTTATTATGACAGTTTTCTTGTAAATATGAGGAGTATGGTACTTGGTTCAATTTGAGAGGACAGCGGTATGATGGTAGCACCTGCTTTAATTTAGCTTTTTGCTTTTTTTCTTGAAGTAAGTAAGAAGTAAAGACACATTACTGTCACTAATTAAAATGGGAAGTCTTATTTTTATTAATAGTACGTCAACATTTTTCCGGCACCTAAATTCCTTGGGATTGTTCTGGTGAGAGCACAATCTGTCTTATTCAGAGTTGCTGTATTCCTGCAGGAGAACGCAAACCAGTTCAGGATGTTTAATGTTATGCAAAGTTAGGCCTGTGAAATTTATATTCAAGCTGGCTGTCGAGCACTGCATTCTGTGCTCCATCAGATTGTGTCTGTAAATTGATGTTCTTGTGTGACAAAAGTTGCGCAAGCAGAGTGGATGCCATTCAGTCATAATGGTAAATCAGCTCAATAGACATTGATTAAAAAGCATCTTGTATGGAGTGGTATAACTACTCCATCACAGTCAGACAAATTGAAGTCTGTTAATTGCAATTCTAAATCAACATCCGCACTAAAGTGTTAAAAAGTGAAAACAATCTTTTCCTTATCAGTAGTGGCTTTTCCATTGACCCTCATTGTGTGAATATAACATGCACATAAAAATTTGCCAAATGGAAAAACATCAATTTCACCAAAACTGTTGTTTTTTGATGAGAAGTTTTTGCGCTGGCAAAAGGTGGTATTTCGGGCGTAGCGAAATTGGTACATTGCGCAAAACTGCAATGGAAAGACCTTTTTCCGCAGCTAGAGTCACGTGAGCAAAAATAAAAACAGATTTTGACGGATCTTACAATAAGCAAAAAAGAAGAGTAGGACACACCAGGAAACCCATTTTTGAATTTAGTACAGGATAGAGGGGTAATATATAATAATAATGAATATATCTATACATCAATGTGATATTTATGTGCATTGCCATGTTTATGGAATGACTTCTCAGGATAGTAAATAAACAAATCATCGCATTTGTGATTTAATGGAAAAACCAACATTACGCACTTCTGTTTTTTAGTAAATATTGGTAATGTTTTGCGCATATGTCCAATGGAAAAGCCACTGGTGTTTAGGCAAAGTTTTAGAGATAGTCTGTCAACATTCCTACAGCCCTGAAATACATATGATCTGACCAGGTGTTGTCATCAGCAGTAGCAGTAAAACGCAGAATTTAACTGTACAAAACCTACAGGAATACACAACAAGAACACCATAACCTGTAATGTAGTATCTATGTTAAATACCACCTGGTTGTTTCCAGGTGAGGTGTTGTTTTTCTTTAGGAAGAAGACACATGACATGGCCCGACAAATTAGGGTATAGGACACACACATTGAGAAAATAAACGAGGGTGTCTGCGTCATCGTTTCTGAAATGACCCATTTTGTCGGTCCACATTACAACGTAGACCTGGAGTTTACAAACTAAAAGAGGGTCAGCACTTTCTCCACAAGTCTCTGTAGAAGCAGGGTCTAAATGTAGTAAAAATCACATATTTCAATTATAGACCACGAATGGAGGAACCGTGGCGTCACTTATCGGTGCTGTTTTGAAGCCATTGGTTTGCATTTTAGCTGTTGCCATGGAGACTTTATGGGGAAGTCAGAAGTGACCGTATTGGGACCAGAGAACCTGAGGGATTATGGGTGATGCTCATGCTAAAAGCAAGTTTACTGACTCAGTAAAATGGTAAACTTTATCAAGCATTGCGTAAGATAGCCATTTTACAGTCTTGGTAGTATGAGCCATTAAACACAACTACACTGGAGCAGTCTTTAAGGAAAAACTGCATTTCTTTTAACAAACAGAAGCACTGAACTCAGCAGGCAGATGAGACGTCAGTCAAAGCTTGACATGGCTGGTATCAAAGCTTCTATTCCACTTGAGATGTAATTAACTGAGGAAAAATCTAAAGGTGTACCACTACACTTATTAGATGTTTCACATAGAGCAGACAAGAAAAATAATTTTTTAAAAAATATTGACTTAGTATTTTGAAAGAGATGTTCAGTTTAAGTCTTGGGATCACAGGTGTTTTTTCTGAGCAGCACTCAGTGGCCATCAGTGGTGTTCTAATTAAAGATACTTAAGCTTTGGCTTCATTTTGGAACCATGTCTTTAGGTTTCAAAACAAAAATGCATATATGTTCATAGTACCCTCACACCTCCACATGTATATTATGTTCACAGCACATCTACCTGTTTATATGTCTATAGTACTGGCTTATCATGTAAATACTGTAGCTACTGTATATTCTGCACTTGCTGTTTATTGCACTTCTGGTTATATGCAAACTGCATTTTGCTGCCTTGTACTTGTACATGTGTAATGACTGTAAAGTTGAATCTAATCTAATGGAAAAATATATTAGCCTGAACCTAATTTAGGAGAAAGATTTTCAGCTGTTTTCCCTCTATAACACATCCAAATATGTAAACAACAGAATGAGTAGTTCCCATGCCATCCCAAAATGACATATATTAGTGTTTACTGATTTGCTGGTCTGTGAGAATAGATTAGTGCCCCTTCAGAAAACTGGACAAATGACATAAAATACCCCATATTATATTAAAATGTCAAACATAATGACAGTCAGTCAGTGCCGATGTCCCAGTGTGAATTTGTTTTGGTCGTGTTGGTTCAGGAAAAGATCGTGGCTAAGGCTGAAACAGTACGACAGATAGTAAAGTTCTGTTTTGTTGTGGTGCAGGACACAGACGCTGTTCTCCTATGCAAAGGTTCAAGAGTGGTTCATAGAAGTTAAGTGTGAAAGCATCCTTAATCCACCCACCATGTCCTCCTACGACAGGCGTTGTCACAGAGGCGGTTCAGAGATTTTACAAGAAATACAACAGTATTGGTGGTTTTAACCCCCTTAAACAGTGGACCAGCATTGTTTTGTTTTCTGTGGGGTTTTTTTCCCAGTGAGGTCGGACTGCCCTCTGAGAGGATAAGGCCAGACATGTCAGCTAAGTGCTCCGTTCTGAATATAATAGCGACAGTGTAGGTGGTGTAGACATTTCCCTAGGTCATCAAAGAAGCCTGCAGCCATTCATCAAACTCCCTTTCTTTTAACATATCATGGAAATTCACCTGGAGAGAGGGGGTGTGAGCGCAACAGAGAAAGAAAATGGAAAGAAGGAGGGGGAGTTGCTGTTTCCACATGATATAGGCTATTCAGAGTTAATGATGCAGTTCGGTGACAGGAAGGATAAGGATAAAAAAAAAAAAAAAAAAGGTAGGCCATAACCATCTATCATCGCGCCTAATTCAAAACACCAGCATGTACAAAATAGGTGGACAAAGGGCAAAGAGATCAGATGCAATGCGTTAACCCTTATTCACTCTTCATGGTTATCTTCCTCTTCTCCTTACTTTGGTTCGCTTTAAGAATCGATATCAAATTCATTAATGTTTTACCGCTTAGATGTTTTTTTTTTCTTTAGGTACGATTGATTGGGTGTCAGTTAAAATACGGCAGTTTGTATGTATGTGTGTGGTTTTTTTGGGTTGTTTTTTTGCAATCATTCAGCTGGTCAGCACACATTAGGCATGAGTTGTTTTTAGCGAGCCTGTCAAAACAAGAGCCGAAATAACTTTGCTAATGGCAAAGTTACACGCAGGCAGGACAAAATGGAATCGATAGTACTCTTCAGTAGCACAGAGGCAAAAGGTGTGAGATGGGTGGACAAGTTGAATAGCATAATTAACTAAACGTTAGAGCTGCACATAGGATGTCACATAACGGGCTGTGGACAGTTAAGTAATAATGCTGAGCTGGAAAAAAAAGAGAGAGAGAGAGAGAGAGAGAGGGGACATTTTTATTTGCCTCTTCTATTTCACTATCTTTTGTTGCTGTTCTGCTATAGAGAGAGTATTTTGTTTGATTACTGGCTGAAAAATATCCTTGATTCTGCTTTACAAATAGACTACCCTTGAAAAGGATTTATAGGTGATTCATAATTAGACTATTATATGAGTTGTGAACACTTAAATCATTTACAGTACAATTTCCAATTGTATAGGGGTTCATACATTGATTTTAGGCTCAGCTTTTGGCAAGATAAACTAACTGCTTTGTTTTTTTATCAGTTTATTAGGAAAATCACAAATCTCACATGTTTCTAAGCTTACTTTATACCTTTTATCCGTTTGTATTTTAAACCATATTATTAATGAGTTACGTTAGCCTTTCTGAGCTCAATCTGAGTCTGAGTTTACCTGTTTCGTCACCATTAAAAACAGGTCCATATGGGTTCATTCTCCTGTCAGTGCCTCTGACCATGGTGCCCCTGTCCCAGAGCGTCTTCAATGGCAGCTCACTGACTCTAATGTGCGCTATATGCTAATGCTAATTAGTATTAGCTGAATTTTCCCTACAGGGACAATAAAATGAGTTAACGTTCAACCTTTTAACTATTAATTTATTACTTATAATTTGCCACAGGGAACTTTACTGTGAAATGTCAAACACATTTTCATTGATTTAATAGTTATTATCAGCTGTGAGAGGCAGCAGGGAGCCTTATTGTGGCATGCCAAACTCAATGTTGACAAAGATTTAGAGTATGAATCTATTCATTTTATATACCAAATTAAATTTTATACGGGTTATATGTTGTATTGGTATTCCACAGTAGGGAGAAGTCATGTACCAGAGCACACTCACAGTTACTAGAACAACCAATGAATTACTAACTGAATGAAGTTTAAAGCTCATTGTTTACACAAATTTTCCTCTTCAACCCGTTATTTCCAGTCAGTCAAAATAATACTGTCTTATAATCTTCATGTGCTGCATCAGCTGATAGTTTACATTATAGCTCTGTTAGCTTAGCTCTGTTTGTAGACAGAAAACAGCCACAGTAAAACTTTAAGTCACTATTTTCTGTTCAGTTTGTTGTCAGTCGCTGCAGTAAAGTTGCAATTTGGGCATTAAACTCTGTTCTTTTCATGTTGAGCTGTGTCCAATGGTGAAAACAATAACAATTTCTTCTTTTTTTTTCTTTTTTTTTATCACTTAGTAGTTGATTTTTGCCTGTTGTCAGCCTCAACTCGGCATCAGTATTGGTTTTCCTCACCATAGCAGACCATTAGAGCGACTCAATACTCCCTCTAGTGGTCACATACATTCAGAAGACGATGAGAACTATAAATACTGAACGATGGAGAAAACACTGCTAACGCTAAGATCTGAGACTTGACAGTAGGGAAATGCAGGCTCACTATTTGTCAGGCAAAATGTCAGTGTTGCCGTTTTTTTTAATATGCTATAACCTGTAATTATAAACAATTTCTATATCCATTATAGGGTCTAGTGTTTTTGTGAAGCGGTTATATAACGAGGGTACCTGCATCACAGCCTACAGTATATCTCAGTGTGTTTGGCTGAATGTAAACCAATAGTTTACTGAGACGAGCTGTGGGATTTGTTTAGTATACAGTTGACTGGAAACACAGTTCAGGCCTCATTGTGCTCTCCTTATGTGCGGGGAAGGAATGCATGGTCCACTGGGCCATAACATACTGTATATGATTGCACCAAAAGGCCATTTCACCAATAAATAAACTGTTGCAAGTGAGACTGTGTGT
>JAPQRQ010000010.1:2411214-2437026 GCA_037367365.1 Apogon talboti
CACAATGCACGATGCAAATCCGTGAAGTAGCGAAACCGTGAAAAGTAAACCGCGTTATAGCGAGGGATCACTGTAAAGTACTTTGGCTCATCTGTCCAACCATCACCTGCACATCATGAATAACAGCCTTACAATGACAAAAGTCTACTTATTTATTTAGAACTAATTATAATCAATCATTCATAGTCCCTTCAGGTGAAAACTGACAATAAGTATGGACAAAATATAATTAAAAGGTATTTGATTTGACTCTAAGGTTAAAGAATCATGTAGTTTTTTTTTCCTGTTTCAGTTATCATTTATAATTTATAGTGCATTTTCATTTTAGTCCACTAAAGGGACAAAGGTATTGGACACATTGAGTTCCGGTGTTTCGTTGTTAACTGACCTACAAAATGACAGACGTCATAATGTAATTTTATATTGCGATGAATATCATTGCAATAAATGGTGATTTCATTTTCATCTAGGATTAAATGTCTCAAAGTTTGGTTTTACTTAATTTTACTCAGCATTAATTTTATTATTATCATCATTATGTTTTAAATGTTTTACTTATAGATTTCTGAACTATTTGTCACATTGTAGTTATTTTGACCCATAAGTAACCGTCGGGTTTCTTCAACTCTCGCTCAAGAAAAAAACCCCCAAAAAAACAGGTCTTAAATTTAATAGAAATATTGATTTGACATTTATACTGGTATAACAATGGCATGAACGTTATGACCATATTTCAAACCAGTGGGAAGTCTTACAACCTGTCTGTGTGATGCAGTGGTGAATCTACTGCAGACACTTTTAAATGACAGGAGGTCTGGGGCATAACAGGATAATGGGTAGGACTATACACGATCAGCCATTACATTCTGAACACCGACAGGAGACGTGATAAAAACATTGATTATTTCATGACAATGGGACCTTTCACTGGGTCGGATGTATGTATTAGGCAGCAAGTGAACATTTAGTCATCGAAGCTGATGGAAGCAACAAAATGACCAACGTAAGGAAGTGAGTGACTTTGGCAAGTGTATTGTAACGGTGATGACTGGGTCAGAGCATCTCCACAACTGCAGGTCTTGTTGGGTGTTTATGGTCTGCAGTGGTTAGTACCAACCAGGTGATGGAGGTCCAGATCCACAAAAGTACTTTGTTGTTATATTCGTGCCCTGTATCAAACACTACTCAAGTATTTTCAATTCAAAATAAGACCAGGGCTCAAATATGACCAAAAAAAACCAAAAAACTGTGCAGCTCTTTAAAAAGTAAAAGTATTTCTAGCAAAATGAAATCATTCTACTAGAAGTATGAAATGTAATAAGTGCCTCTAAGATGAAGTGGAGCCAAAGAATTATTTATTTTAGCATGTTTTAGCATAATTTACTGTTTGCTTGAATGCTGTGTGAAGCTTTCAGATATACTGGTGGTTTGTTTTTACACAGTTTTAAGAACACAAAACTCAGAAGCTAAAAGGAAGAGGTGCATTTTTCCTATTATCACTTACCTGTTTTAATAAAATTGAATCAGTTCTCTGATATAAGCCCTCAAATGAACCATTGCTCTAATGCAGCTTCATTGCTTTTCCTTTCAGACTCAGTTCTGAGTGAAACCCACACTTGAAATGTACCTGTATTACATTTTTTACTATTGCCGTCACAAAATATTCCTCAAAATGGATCATGTTTTCAAAAGCATTTAAATAGATTTTTTTTGTCTTAAATTGTCTAATTATTAAAGCCATGGAAAATAGAGCAATTCTAAGCCACAATTATCACAAAAGCGTTTACAGATCCTGGGGTGATGATTAACCAGGATTTATGATGAGAAGATAATATCTGATTGCATAATACTGTGGATAATGCAGCAGCACTCACGCTTTTCTACATGAAGAGAATATGAGCCGTAGAGAATTGTAATTGACTATTTTTTGGATGGTTGCATTGATCACAGCCATATACTTATTTTGCTCTCATAAACTGAACATCTCATAATTCAGAAAGAAAATTATAGTAGTTTTTTTTTTTTTTTTTTTTTTCCCCAAATCCTGCCTGGCTCAGCTTCAAAAATATTCTCAGAGTTATACTTGTGTCCCTAGAGAAATTAAATTTATATAAAACTACTCTGGAAAAGTAAATTGTTATTGGCTTCTATTATATTACTTTGAACACTTTGCAGCCCCAGTCTTTAAAACTCAGGCCTGGTTCAGTGTAAGATTTAGAAACCTCTAAGTGTAGAAATGTAATGTCATATTTTTGCATATTTTATAATTAGTGTATAATAAAAATTGGTGTGTTTTTGTTACCTGAGCATGAGCCATTTATATCTGCAGATGTTCCACAGTGGGAAGGGAGCGAGAAATAATGCAGGGCTGAAGAGCAAACTAAAAAGTATTCACCACTTGATTTGCAGAAAAATTACACAAAAATGAGTCTTTAATGTAAAAGTGAAAACAGATTTCTACAAGTTAATATCAGCTAATTAAAAATATGTAAAATAGTGGATGTTAGTAGATGTACCTTTGTCTTTTGGCTGTTTGGACAGGTCGTAACCGAAAAAAAGACCCAGTGTTACTTTTGCAGCAGTTCGCAAATGAATTTTTCACTATATTACCTCTTTCTTAACCGATTTAGCACTGTTTACTGTAATAGTATCCTATTTATTTTCGGCCGGTTACCAAGGTTACCAAGGTTACCAGCCGCCAATTGGCAACGAGGCTTTCGCAAAGTAGAAGCAGTGCTCCTGGAAACACACTGTACTGTTTATTCATACAAAAGTATGTTCAACCTTATGCATGTATTTCGGATGGACCCAAAAGACTAAGAATCTCTCAACGGCAATCGGTAATTACAGTCCTCAATCAAAGATGGTAGCTGTGTAGTCGATGTAGAAGTGTTGTGAATTACAATATGCTGAAAGGTAATTATGGATTTTTTGATCAGTGACCTATTAACCTATGAAACCCTGCAGGTTTAAGGACTGTTGAGCCTGTTGGAAGGAAAAAAATAGTGAAATTATACTGTCATAAATGTACTTCATCTCATCATCGTTCTGATGAATTTAAGTTTGTTCTTTATTCACAATGGGGGGAAAAGTATTGAACGCATCAACATTTTGTCTAGTAAATGCATTTCCAATCAGTCTATTCAAGTGAAATTTTCACCAGACTTTGGTATTAACTCAAAAAATCTAAACATTAAAGTCCATATGTAAATAAAGTTATATACAGCAGGAAATAGAAATTGCAGATGTTGTCACCTATTTTATTTATTTGTTTTGGATTTGATATCAACTCATTAACTGTCCATCTTCGTTTCCAGTTCCAATCTCTTAGCCTGTTGCCTCACAATGTCCTCACTAATGCATCATTTTGTTGTTGCTTTTGTAGAAGTACATCAGGAGCTTTTAGGGAAACATAGTGATCTTGTAGAAACAGGAAAGTCTTACCTACTGTATGTTTACTCAAGAACATAATGTTAGGCAGAAGTCTTTGTCTCAAACGTCTGTCTCCAAAACATGATGAACAGGTTTTTATTGTTGTATTTTGACTGTCGTACTGCTGGAGGATGATTGGCAAATCCAAAAGCCTCCTGATATAAAGTATATCTGAGACAATGCAAATGTCCACATACCACATTACATTATCAAATCAATGTATTTTGCATGAAGCAAACTTGAAAGCTGGTAATACGCCTACAAGATCAATTCATTTGAGTTCAGTGTGGGTCAATGTGAATATTTAAAGATTTTAGATATGACCAGAAGCATAGGACCCATACATGTAACATACATTAAACCTATGAATCATCAGAATGTGTACTGCATGTTGCTGACCATCAGTCTGCAGAATATTGATATTCAGTCATATTGATCACCTCCAAGCAATCCACCAATATCAGCATCTGTTGAAAAAAAAATTAAACTCTCCAGTTAAACGGAGCCGTTACAGCTGCTCATGAGGGATTTGATACATAATGCATGTGTGCTGCAGGGAATGGAAAGTCAGATAATATACTTTAGATGTATGTTTGTGCTGATAGCAGCCTCAGGGGGTTGGACCAATGACTTCAGTCCCTCCTTTAATTCTAATATGGTGTTTGTGTGAATGATGTTGCAGCATTTCAATGCATGAAAGTATTATTATTATTATTATTATTATTATTATTATTATTATTATTATTATTATTATTAAGAGTGTAATTGAGGCAGCCACAAAGTATGCATAGTACTGTTAATCAGAGAACAAGAAATGTTCTAGTTCTGTCTACCTCTGCAGTGCTGTCCTCTTGGTCAAAATGAAGACTGAATATTAGAGCTGGACCAAGTTAGAGGGTTCTGTGTTTGATCCTCAGATGGATGAAGCCTTTCTGTGTTGAGTGTGTCTAATTTTAGGTTTTCTCTGGTTTCTCCTCGCCACCAAGAAACAGGTTGGAGTTGGTCCCTGAGCACCTTTAATGACAGCTCACTGCTGCCAATGTGCTAACTGCTAATGCTAATTACTATGTGTTTTATGATGGGTAAAATGCAAACACTGATTTCTAAAGTGACCTTTAACCTTTAAGTGTTGAATTGAATACTTGTTTGCACTCTCTTCTCTTCTCGAAGTGGTGCCACTTGCACAGAACCTGTCATTATTAAGATGGGAGGTAGTCAGTAGCAATAGCAAACATTAATTTCTAATCCTGTTGGATCCTGTGCCACCATTTACACATATGTTTGTCAATTCAAAAGATAATATCTTTTAGCCAAGAAAGTTGACATTTGTGGCAAGGACAGGAAAGAAACATCTAGTTTTATGTTAAACAGCTGAATGGACTGAATGCGTCATCGGACATGATGCATGTCACTCTTTCTGAAGTTATGTCCCATTGGGTAAACCAGGAGGGGCGGGACTTCAGCTCTTTATTTCCAAGGCTTGACCGCTCTGCATCATGGATCATTAACTTCACTGTGGCTAAGCATGGGGGTTCGTTTTAGTGTGTTTCTAGTGAATCTTTAGAGTGTGTTGGTGTTAAGTGTGTTCAATGCATTCACTTCAACCTGCAGAATTTTGTAAAGGCTGTTGTAAAGTCATGATGTTAGACTGTCGCGTTCAGCTGCCGATGCCTGTGAGTAACCCTCAGATTAATGCTTTGAGTCTGCGTCCCAGTGGGCGTCTAGGAGACATCCCTCCTTATGTACAATATCAACAAGTTCCAGCTGATTAAAATTGCTGCCATGTCATATTATCATCATCCTATGTTCCATTTTTTCTCTCCGTCATGTTATTTAAGTATATGTGGGACTGTCAAAGCTGTGACACCTGGAGTGAATTTGCTTCATTTACTGGGTTTCTTTCCCCTGCAATGTTAATGATTTCTTACAAGACCCTCCTCCCCTCCCCTCCCCTCCAGGAAGCTTCCAATATTTGCTCTTGATTACTGGCAAAGCCCTGGAGCCCTAAAAATGGAATTCGGGACAGCCCTACTAAATATAAAGCTTAATGGCCTGACATCGCTTCATGCTGATATCAAAAAGTAAAAGCTGCTGTTCCAAGCTTCTAGTTAATACATCAGTAGACTGACGGACAGGTGGCCTCTGATACAATCTAATCAGTGATTGGTCATTACAGCTGTCATTCAAGTATTTAACCCCTACTACCTGTCTGAAGACTCCTCTGATTAGCCAAAATGTGCGTTACAGAGATGATTTTCCACAGCATAAAAATATAGGTGAAGAATAAATGCAGAAGTCTCATGTCCTCCCAGCTGAATTACAATATACACAAAGGAAATTATAGACGTATTGTTCAGTGATGCTAAAAAAAAACCCCAAAACTATCAGGCAGTACAGCTTTAACCTGACATTGTTCACATGGGTGTGGGTGTATTTTATAAAACACGGGTAGTATGGACACATTTGGACAGATTTATTTTTTTTTTTTTCTGTTTGTAGTTTGTTTGCATGACAATGACCTGAGCAGAGCCATCTGCTTTAACTGGTTATATGAAACAAGGCTGGGTCCAGTAAATGAAATGCAGAGGTGAGTGCAGCTCATTACTCACTGTCACAGTGCGAGTGACAGGTACATCAGCACTGAAAATGCACACAGAGCTATTTATAAATAACAGTGACAAGAGCTTGAAGTTGATGTCCCATTTCATGTTTTCTCACCTCCCCTGTTCTTATCATGCTGTTCTCTGAACAGCTGGCACAGATGCAGCGAAGGATCCCTTGTGCAAACACTGCGACATAATAACCTCTCCTTTATAGCGCTATTCCATCTTAAAGCACACACACACACACACACACACACACACACACACACACACACACACATACATGCTGAAATGCGACATGGCACCCTTGTCTATCTGTCAGAGACTTTCTCCCTGAGAGCGACTCCCATCTGAGGTTTGTTTTAATTGGTCACAAGTCTCCCCAGGGTGGGAGTCACATCTAACTGCAGACACTAATGGTTTACCAGGGGAGCTGCATATTCAACACAGAGTTCAACCCAGTCACCAAAGAACTCCACGGCGTGGACGAAGCCTGAGTGGCACGCCAGTCCCTAATGGATGGCATTTGCGAGGGTCTCAACCAAGTAATCGTATTGTAGTCGTCTGTGCTCGCAGTAATGAAGCATTTGTATCATTTATATCTTTCCACCGTGTTGAGATGCTCAGAGGAAATAGACCATGGTGAATTGATGGCACGGTTTAATGTTGGCCTCCAGGGATCAAACTGAAATTTGATATGAGTTTTTTTGTAAAGCTTACAGTAATAGGTTTGATAATGAACTGGACTCTGCTTTCCACACTGTGTGCTCTTCACTCTTATGTAATCTTAGCAAAGTCAATAAGAGAGTCAATAAGATGGAGAAAATGTCCCTGACAGCACCGTGACCTTTGGTTGGCGGGCTCGGCTCCGGTTAGGCTTCTGATTGGACAGTACAGAGCTCATCCAATTATCTAGTCAATTGAACAAACACAGAGAAATACTGGTGTTAATCCATGCTTTCGTGGAGACACTTCATTAAATGACATCACACTGTCGTGGATTTGTGCTTCAGTATTGATATAGTGCTGTCTTTTTTATGTACAGTCATATGTGTTATTTGCTACGTAATGTGAAACAACAACAATCTATTTGGAGCAGTAAACCCCTCCAGAGGAGTGTGGCCCTTCAGGTTATATTTATTCAATTAATTAATAATTTATGTTAGTTAGTGCTGTTTTAGGAGTGGTTTTGCTTGTATGTGGAAACAAGAAGAACTCGATATAGACAAATCACCACGACACCAAATATACATGTACACATACATGTACAATGTGCAATAATGAGGGACATCTAAGTTCATCCTTTACAGTATTTATATTTTATCTGTACAGTCACATCTTTACTTTATTTTCACTTTCACTTCTGAGAATATGCACCAAAATTTTGACATTCTGGATTCTTGTCCCATATAATGAATGGCAAAGTTTTAGAATGTATTATTTATGTATTTATGTATATTATTATTTATGTATTATTATTATTATTTATAATAATGATAATTAATGGCTAGATAATTGGATATTAAGTTCTTCCTGAAAACAAATGTGCAAAAGAATTGGCCGAAAAGCCATTTTGTGACACTGTTATTGCAAAGAAAACGTGAAGACACCTCGGCGGCCTGTTATAATGGCAGTCATAAATGTTACTCAGCCACTTGATTTTGACGAGGGCAGTAAAACCTGGACATATGTTGAAGTACATTTCCTACTAGTAAAAACGAGGATGACTTCATTTTACACAGGAACTAGCGAGAACAGACTTTTTGCCAATGCTATTATGTACATCTAAAATGTAATCACAGATAGGAGTATGGGCCGATTAAAAGTTGAGATTGTAGGTACATGGTTTAACTGACGTTTTAGTTGAGATCATCAAAACTTTCCTCCTTCAGCACTGAATGAAAACATGCCGGCACTGTCAAACTGCACAGAAATCATCAGAAAACGTAGTAGTAGTAGTGAAGGGCGACTTTAATCAATACAGCTGTCTGCACCAACTATAGCAGAGCTCATGTGTTATGTATGCAGTGTTGCCTAAAAGCGACTGTACTTGTGATGTATCTTTTTCTGGCGTACATGGACAAGTGTGTCGACTGTGTACGCCGCCGTGTTTGGTTTTCAAGTTTTAGTGACTCTGCAGATCTGATGTGGAGCAGCTGATGCCGCTGTCTATCAATACACGTATGCGTTTCTGCAGTGGCATTCATGTCAACCACAATTATATAATCTACATAAAGTGTTGCAGTGTTATCATTAATTATCTAAGACACAATACAGAAGAGCCATAGTGTATGAGTCCATGAGTTAGCCCAGGTGTCATATGACCATCCTTTGAGGTGTAGTCACATGACCTTAATGATAATTTTGTCACTTTTAACAAAGTATAGGTGAGTTACAACAATTCTCTAGTAAGTTTTCCACTTTAGCTCACCGGTCGATAAGCCATGAGCTATTCATCAGCTCTTCATCATCGTCATCATCAATTTCTTCAAACATCTTCTATGATGAAACTACTGGTTGGATTCATTTCAAAATTTATATGTAGCTTCCTTGGGACAATGCCTATAAAGTTTCTCGACACTTTTGAGATATTCTGATTTTCAAATTTTTGACAGATTATTGAAATAGTAAAAATGTGCTTTTACTTATAATGGGCCATATTTTAATGGCTTATAACATGGAAATGGTTAGAGATATCAATGTAGTTACTATTGAGCACTGATAGGAAGTCATATATGGACTTTCATTTGGGTCCATGACCTTTGACCTTTAATGACCTTGAAGGGTAAAACTCAAGGTCACCTATGTCTACATTTCAACAAACTTCTTCTCCAAAACTACTGGTTGGATTCATTTCACCTTTTTGTGTAGTTTTATTGGGACAATGTCTACAAAGTCTGTTCACAGTTTGGAAAAATGTAGATTTAGAATTTTGGATGACTTTTTGAAGTATTAAATATTATTTTCCTTTACTTATAAAGAGCCATATTTTGATGGATTATAACATGGAAATGGTTGGAGATATCAATATAGTTATTATTAAGCACTGATAGAAGTCATATATGGACTTTGGTTGAATTAGTTGAGTTAGACCACAGGACTCTAACATAGAGACAGAACCTGACAACCTCTCAAATTCAGCTTGTTATTGATTCTTGATAGAACATGTCGGTGAGATACAGGGACATTGGTCCAACATTTTTGTTGTTATCGGACTGCAAACGTAACATTTTCGCATCATTTTGACTCATATTATTGCAAAGCTTTGACAACAGCAGATGAAGTAGACACCGGTCTGCATTTTCCTAATAGTACACACATCTGTGACGGCTGGAGTGTTTTTTATTATTCACCTAGACTGTTGCCTCATTTGTCTAGCAGGAGATTTATAATGTTCCAAAAATAAAGTAACTCCGAAGCATATCTCAGACGGAGAACCTGGAGCAACAGCTCACACACTTGTGGGTGATTCTTCACTGTCTGAAGTCGTCATTTCTTGTCATTATTTCCTTCAACAGCAGCAAAATAACACATTTCACAATCTCTGCAAGTTAACACGAATTGAAACTGAGCTCTATAGTGCACACAGACGGTAAAGCATCACTAAATAAACATGTTTGTCCTACCAGCTCATAGTACAGCCATAGTTTCTGTAAAATACTCAGGCCTTTTAGAAAGAAAAGCAAGTAGGAAAGTCAGGACGGTGCAGCTATTTCATGATGCATCGATCCCTCTGAAAAGGAGATTATTTGACGAATCAAGATTGATTACGATTTAAGACAGTGAGATGGCCCAGCCCTCCTCTAAATGCATTATTTTTGAATGCTGCTACTTCTAGTTGAGTTCTCCAATATATTATGGTGCATATTTGGTGCGATAAAACCCTGTCATTAAGCAACAGAGAGGAGAGAGCAATGCAAAGTACATCACTCATTTGAGCCCCATTTTCTTTTTGTTCCAAGTCTAATTTAGATTTGTTTGCTGAGAGTCCATTTTTACATGATTCATCCTTGTTGTAGACAACTGGAGAGACCATTATTAAAAAAACTGAGGCAGGGCCTGAAATCTAAGCAAAGCAGATGATTACAGTGCTAAGGTAGCAGTTTCTGTGCCGCAGTCGTTGCTGCTGGCCAAATTTGTCTCTGAGTCTGATGTGAGTCGAGGCTATCGTCTTTGTTTAGCAGAACAACAAAGAGTTATGGGTTTGAGGATTGGTCACAGGCAAAAAATAATCAGCATGCAAGATTTTGTGTATATCCAAGTGTCTATGTATACAAGGAGAGTGCACGCACACACACACACACACACACACACACACACACACAGAACATATGACAGCGTATGATTCCGCCTCATTCTCATATTCCATTAACAGGAGCATGGCCTTGAATATGCCGTACTTGGCAGATTCCACCCCAAGCTTTGCTTTTCTATGCTCTTTTCTCATATATCATCTGAGTCCAACAAGTAAATAAATAATAGCATCGCCGCTCATGAAAACTAGGTTTAATTATCCACAGGCAGCTTAATGGGAGGTGGGAGTGTTTATTCTTTATTTTTTTCCAAGGGGTGACAACCTCTGCGCCTTGAAACTCGCTCCACACACACACACAATCACACACACAGACAACACATCCAGCGAACACAAAGCCATTCATCATGGTGTCACCGGGGAGTCGGCCGGTGAGGAGGACCCCTGTGTAAAAAGCTCTTGAATTAGAATTCTATTTCACATGTTTACTATACTCTAACTTGTCGGTGAGGTCTGTTAGCTGAGTGGGATGAAGTGGCCCTCTGTTTTGCGGCAGGCAACATGACTAAGCCACAGTTTTTAGAACTTGTGTGAACAAGTGTTTTTGACATTGAACTCCAAGCATATCGCACAAGCTATGCACGAAATGTGCATTTCTCCACATGGAAGCCCTTAAGAATGACTCCTGATTCTAAATTAGGCCTATTATTTGAATACATTGGTTCTTCCATCCACTGTCCAAGCGGCCATGAGCTGCAGGTGTCACAGTGTGATTCCTCTTTTTAGTCTTTAGGAAGCAATATTCCCTCCAATAGACTGTGATTATATGGTGGAAAACATACTTGTAATGTAAATGCAACCAATAAGAGTAAAGAAAAATGTTAGACTGAATTCAATGAGGCGTTGATGAGATTTGTTGAAAACAGTATATTTATTTTCCTGCCTAGAAAATCCATTGCCTTGACAGCTGGTTGAGAAAATTGCTACGGTGTATTCCACTCCTCTGTGGAAAATAGAATGGATAGTCTAATGAAACCTGTCTGTCCTGTAATTTATGACATGTTATAATAATTTAATGATAAGCCATGTCGTAGAATACATAATGGCTTTTACTAAAATGTACAGGTGAAGTCTTTTTTTTTTCCCCATAATTTAATTCAAGCAGTGAAACGTTTATGTATTTGTAGATTCGTTTTATACAAACTGGGACATTTCAAGTGTTTTCTGTTTTAATTTTGGTGATGTCAGTTTATCCAAAATTCAATATCTCAAACTATTACAGTGTTTCATGACATCAATAAAAGACAGGATTTATGATACAGGAATGCCAGACTTCTGCAGAGTATGTTCGTTTATGTACTCAGTGCCTTCTGCACAGATTATGGATTGATGTGGCGAGGCGTGGAGCTGATGTGTGTGTGGCTCTGCTGAGGTGGTGCTTCGGCAGCGGCCTTCAGCTCATCTGTATTATTGGGTCTGGCTCTCTCATCTTCCTCTTGACAACACCAAATAGATTCTCTGTGGGGTTCGGGTCAGGTGATTTGGGTGGCTAAACAAGCACACTGGTCAGAAAACCAATTGTGAGTAGTTTTGGTAAAGTCGATAAATGCCAAATCCTACTGGAAAAGGAAATCAGCACCTTCATAAAATATATATTCAAATATATTTAGAGAAATTGTGTAATCATGACTCTTGAGATTTTTTTCCCTTTAAGCAAAACATGTAACGAACCTTATTTTTTCTCACTCGGTGGCAAAAAAAACTTCTGATTTGTATTTTTGGAAATACACTTCATTACGGATGAGAGAAGTAGTGACAGATATTGCCAAAGTGGTTTCTTCTTTGAAAAGTTGATGCACTAGTAGAAAACATTGAGCTTGTTTTTCCTCCCTGTGAAAATATTTTTTGTATTTTCACTTCTGTGTGTACTTTGACCATGAAAACTCGTGTTTTGCTCATGGGGACTTCATCGGTGTTGGAACTCCATTGATTTAATAGCATCCTATTTTGGGTGCAAGGACAAAATAAGCAGTAATTTGACTTCAGACAGTGCACCATCTGTCTTCAGTCTCCGTCTGTGTGTCCTTATGTGTGAACTCATTACTGACCAGATTTTTGTCAAAGGTTACTGCGTGCTTCGACCCCTTCCCTTCTCCTTTGATGGGAAAGGTGAGCTGTTTGCACTGAATGTTGAACTACGTAATGGGAAATGACTGAGCTATCTCATTCAAATTGTTGATCTTTCATGGGTGAAATGAAAGCCTTTCATGTTAGGAGGATGCAAAAGGCCAAAGTGGGTGAAGAAATCGCAGCTAAAAATTTCAGCCATGCTTATTTAATTATTTTCTTCCCCCATCTCCTTTTTTTTTTTCCTTTTCCAAACTTGAAAGTCGGTGAACGGCAAAAATGACATTTGAAGCGATATCGGCTGAAAAAAAGATTAACATTCAAAGGTGAAAAAGCTGGATTGGTGATTGCACATTAAATATGCATGTAAGGATTGCACATTAGCATGCAAATACACACACACTCTGGGTTGTTTTTTGTTTTTTTTTATATATCTATATCCATACATCGTTTACCTGTTACATTTGCATTCGTACTGTTCACTACCCTATGACATGACACTGTTTACACTGTAACATGTATGTCTACACTGTTTACACTGTTAAATGGATGATTTCATTGTTTACAATGTTACATTTGCACATTTTTATACTACCTTTAATATTCCTAACTCTGCCCTTCATATAGTATATGTCTCCTATTTGCGCATATTTAGATTGCACAGTACAATATATCTTATATTTTGGAGTGCATGTCTAAATCTTATTCTTATTTAGATGTAAGTGCACTGTCGCTGGCATAGATCACCTGCAATTTCGTTGCACAAGTGGTGTAATGACAATAAAGTCTATTCTATTCTCTTCTCTTCTATTCGTGCTCTTGCGTCTGTACTGAGGTGTCATTTTCTCTGTAATACTCCCAATGAAAGGGTGTTTATGTATATTACAACCAGAACTGACTGAAGTGTTAACAACTTAGACATCCTTGTTTAAAACTCATCTAATTACATGATTGACTCATGGGATTGAGAGACACCAAGACCTTCTGTTCTTTTTCATTCAGCCTGTGCTAACAAACATTTCTCTGAGGATAGTTTCAAAACAACCTGATTAATCTGAAAGTTGTGGAACCCCTTTTTAATTCTAATACTTCAGTTGTGTTTCTCTTTGTGGTATCTGCCTTTGTCCTTTACCAGCCTTTCATTAGTAGGACTAAATGCTTTAATATCCTATCTGCAAGAACACAAAACCACATTAGACCCCAGCTGGAGCTCTATATGTGAGGATATGGCAGCACATGTGACAGTATATGAGCGTCTGACCTCAGGTGGATCACTGACACAAGGACCTTTAATACAGGGACATAAAAAAAAGATGAGCAAGATTAGGTTGGAAGGAGCAAATCATCTGGAGAGGAGAGGAGAGGTATTCCCATATGATCTGGGGTCCTGCCAGGCCCCATTTGTTCACAGCCAGTCCAATTAATCTGCCCTCTGCTGGGGCTGCACATGCCGCCCAGCCTCAAAAGGAAAATAATGACAATAGCAGTGCATTGTATAGGAAGGTTAAAACGATCAATGTTTATGTAGGTGACCTGTTGTGGCCGTGTGAATAAGTGCATGTAAAATGTCTGAGCGGTCCGGTGACGTCAATACGGCGACCAGTTGCTTAAAGAGGGTGAATATGGCAGGATAATAAACCTGTGGACAAGGGTACATCTGATACAGATCCAGATATAAATATTTTTGCTTTTAACCCCCACCCCCCCACACACACACACACACACTTTTATTTTTTTGTATTTCAACCCCTTAAATGCCATGTTTTAGATGCAAAAATACAAACAAACTTTTTTTCCAATATACTACATAAAAAATTGCATTACTTATATTTAGATTTTTGCAACCTGGCGTATGTTGATAATGAACAGCAACATTGGTTAATATGCATTATTACTTTTTGTGCAAGGTCAAATGTTCTAAAATGTTCTTTAGTCACTTGGGAGAAGGATGCTAAGTGTAGGAATTTTCCTAAATAATATATTTATGACCTTTTATAACATGAAGTGCGAAGTGTGCATAATGTCCTCACCCAGATAACAGGTTAAAGTATGCAGTTGTTACCGTCAACCATCACCATGTAACGTTCTTCAACAGCTGCTTTGTGCCTAAACAACCCAAACGCAACAGTTCTTTTCTACATTTTAGCGTCATCAGTAATACTTTGTGTTGTTGCTCTGCTGCTCACATCAGCTGTTTGCTGCAGTTTCCCTGGGAGCTAATCCATCATCCTAGCGCCGAACAACAAAGACTCAACATAATTTGTCATTGAAGGATCTGTTGCTGTCTCCTATAGCCAGACCCAGCTCCAGTCTTTGTTAGCGCTGTGCCAGGGCTTTAGATAAGTCTGGCACAGTGCACCATTATCCTTCTATAATAAGGGTAAAAGTTCTCCGGGTTGTTTTGTTCGATCTTGGGCAGCACTGCAGAACACAAGATGCTACAACAGCGCATTTGCAAAATACTTCTTTTGGCTGAACATGAGGGCGGCGCTTCATGTTTCCTGATACTAGTTTCCACATGGAGGCTGTTTTTCCTTCTTTTAGTGAGGACGGACAGAAGGATAGTTCCAGCAGAATAGTTCCAGTGAGCCAGATGATCTTTAAAGGGGGTTTTAATAATGCGGTTCTTTCCTTCCTAAGATGCAGAAATGGTACGAAACCCTGTCTGTTTCCCCAGAACATTAAATTATTAAGACTGATATCTAAAAATGTTTATTTGAAACATTGTTTTGGGTTCTGAAATGTGCATGTATGTATATATGTAATTATGTTTTGCAGAAGGGTCGAAGGTTGTCTCAGTTTATTACCCCCATAGGGAAATTCAGTCTCTGCATTTTACCCATTCTAATAGAACGCTGAAGTCCCATGGAACTTGAGTTCACAGTTATTAACAGTTGTCAATGGTAAGACATTTTTATTTATTTATTTGTTTGTTTGTTTGTTTATGCAACCATTTACATATATAATGTTTATCAATTTAAGATAATTTTATGAGCTCAGAAAGTTGTGGTGTTTTTTGGCAAAGGTGGTAAAGAAAAATCTTTGTGTTAAACACCTCAGTGCAATTTTTGTCCTTTGTGATACACTTCAGTAAAACCCAAACAACTGTTACCTTGGTACATTTTACCTCATTCTTCAAGAGAGAGGTGAAAAAGTACATACACAGTCTGGTCTTGTTGAAGCTGCAGAGACATCTTCAGTGAGATACAGTTATGATGATGTAACCCCCGAGTCTTTCTGCTGTGTGGTCTTTGTATTTCCAGAGTTCCACAGGCTGATACTTCAACAGTTTTACCATAAACTGTAATTTCTTGACTAGTAAAAGTATCTTTTAAACTGACAAATGTGTAAATGATGACATACTTTAAAGCCGATCAAAAAAAATGTTTCTCTTGCCATTAGCTGTTTATACAGTGTTTTCCATATGGTTCCATGGTGCGTGACTGGAAGGGGCGGGACTTAAGCTCTCTGTACACATTGCACCTAGCATTAGTATCAGCAGTTAACATTATCTATGTGAACCCATGCAGAAATAAATAGACTAACACCCATCTAGAAAGGATGTTATGGATATGACATTCATACAGTAGGATAATACAGTATGTTTCTATGAATCAGTTAAAGGACATCTTTACAATCAGATTTCACTGACTGTAAAGACAGAATTTTGCCTTTTTTTAGAAGAAGGATGAAAGGTTTTGATGAGTGTTTTTTTGAGAATCGGTTTAAAGAGAATCAATAGTTCAGTGGGAAAGAAAACAACTGAAACAAAAGAAGGAGCAAAGGACGAAAAGAGTAAAGTCATCCTGCAGAAAAGAAATGTCCTGATAAAAATCAGTAGGAGCTGTCAAGAAGCCTCATGTAAGTACAAGTTAAAAAAGAGAAGAGGCTCTGGGAGAAAGAGTTCCAGCCCTAGTACAATCACAACATTTCTGTGAAATCTCAAACTATGTGTCTTCACCTATAGATAAAGTACATATTGTTGAGTGTTTGTGTTGGTCCTCCAGTGCTGCGGCGTCTGTCCACTTCCACTCGTAGCTCTGTCTGCTCTCAGCGCTCTGCTCATTTCTTGTCGTGCCCCCTCTTCCTTCTCTCCGCTGTCAGCTCCACTCAGTGTTTTACCCAGAAGCCCTGGGCATCCCTGGCGGCTTTTCACAGCACTAATGGGGCATTGAGAGAGAGGGGGACGGGGGACGAGACGGAGAGAGGCAAACGTAGGTGAAGAGTGATTGAGGTGTGAGTTTTGTGGTAAAAAAGCCAGTGTGATCAAGCCCCTACGGGCAAAGCAGAACCCCAACAGGGTAAGGTCTTTTAGCTGTGGTTTTTTCAGCCAAATACCTGATTGACCTGATCATCCATGCAATGTTTAGAGTGGATTTTACAGTGAAATATTCAGTGTGAAAAATATATATACGTCAAAGAGCAGTTGGCTGATGTGTTTAGGTTCCATGTGTGGATGGATTCTTATCAGATATGGAAAATCCACACTGTAACCGCCGTAAATACAGAAAACAATCAAACTTCGTGTCCATACCTGCATAGTTTATGTGCACTGAGAAATATAATCTGCCTTTTATGGCGTTTTTCAAATTAAAATCCATGACATGGTTACGGATGGCCAATATTTGTTGCCGACTGTATGTTCGCTGCAGGCAACCTAAGTGAAATACTGCTGCAACAATGTGATGCAAACTGTGATAAAGCAGGGCGTAGCAGGCGGACATAAAACTGCTGCATCAGTCCTCGAGGGCTCTTCTTCACTTTCGGGCATTGTAGAAGTTCCCCAGAGCATAATTGTTGGAGAAAGTTAAATTGTTTTCTTTTGAGATGAGGAAAAAAAGATGATGCGGAGACTAGTAATTGCAGATATGAGTTTTCCAGTGTGTCATATTCCATCCGTTCTGCTCTGCTTAACCGAGATGGATGGAGAGTCGGTTTGGTCGGTTTGTGGGATTTCATTTAGTGCTAAAAATCTACCATGTCATCTACTTAATTTGAAGAAGCAGCACATTTAATAACTACAATCAGTTTTATTTTGTACAGTCTACAGTATTCCGCAGAAAGTACATCCAAGTTTGCGAAACTCGTACAGTTTGCAATTTTGTTGCTTATAAAACCTTGGCTGGAGGTTTGCACACAAAGAAACAACAGCAAAATGTCACAAAAGTTTTTACACTGGGGAGTTGTTGAAAAGTTGGTTTATTGATAAAAATTAAATGTGAATAAATACAATGGAAACAGTGAATATATTAATGATGAAGTGTAGGCATGTGTGGACTGATGATGAGACTCCAACACTCTTTGAATTAATACAAATAACCAACATCAACCGCAGCAAAGATGGAGAGATGCAGAAGTAAATGTAAGACAAAGGCTGTGGCAAAACTGTGAAAGAGTACGAACAACGGTAACTAATGGAATTCTGGGTCCAAGACCTCTGCTTACATCTATCAGCTCCTCAGTAAACAGCTCTGTATGGATGAAATACGAAATGTAAATTCAAGCCACGATGATGAGATAAACCAACTCTTAATATTCACCAACTGTAATTAACAGTAGTAGTGGATGGAAAAGTGCATACATTTGCATTTTCTATTGCCAATTATCTGAGAATTCCATGAAAATACCGAGACGTTTTGATGGAAATCGGCTCATCTGTGATGAATGTGGGAGTGTCTGGTATTACAATAAGCCTAAGCACAAAGTTGTGTATTGATTGCTTTGTGTGTCATTAAAGCTGCAGGAGATGTTGTGCTGCCCAACAGGACTTTGTGTCCTAGAGAGACTCTCCGATAACTTTGAGAGAAGGCAGAATATTCATAACGCAAAACCAAATTAGGCATGGCAGACCCAGCATGATAATGTCACCCAGCTCAAACAGGAAAACGCGCTGCAGAGGCTTGATCCGTCACCGCTGTCAGTTTGCCGTATCACTGTTAGTATGATAAACCGCCTCAAAGCTCTTTTTCTAGGTGCTTACACATACTGCGCATGAGGGCCGTGATGGGAGCATTGTATTCGACCATATGTCTGCCAGTGCCCGGGTGAACTCACGTAGCATGAGTAAGTAGAGCATTATGCTGCAGAGTGGGTTTTACGAGGTGGGGGCTGTGGTTCAGGAGGAAGAGCAGGTCGGCCACTAACCGCAGGGCTGCTGACATGACGCTCAGGTCGGAAAAGTGCTACATAACTGCAATGTATGTGAATGGAGACGCGTCAATATTCAGTTTTCAGCCACCCATGTCAGTGATGTAAGTGATGATTTAAGAAAGGTTAAATCTAGAGGAAAACTCACTTGGTCTTTATGGGTTAAAGAAAAAAAAAACCTCTACCACCTCTAACCACAGATGTTCAATCCACCTGTCCTGTCAGATTCTGCCAAAGCTCATTGATTTTCCGATGACTAAATCTCAAACCGTTTTTGTTGCGCTATCCTGAACCTCTAAACTCATACCGAGGCATGGATTTCGTCCCTTCTATCAGTTAATTTGTTTGTTGGTTTCAATCCAAAATAACACATTAAAACCCCACAGTGATGCAGCAACACAGGCTGCAGAACTGGTCTTTTTGTCAGGGAGGTTTAGTAGGTGTAGGTAGGTGTGAGAGCACTTCAGGGCTCCGGTTTCCTGTGGGAAAGGGCTGAATGAGGACAACAAAAAGCAAGTACTCTAAATATGGTGTACACATAAATGGATGTAGACTTTATTAGATGATAAAACCAGAACAAACACTCAAATGAACACTACCAGAGCCTTATGTGGTTCTGCAGAAGTGTCTTGTGATTCTCTGTCGTCCAGATGTCCCTGAACACATCACATCCCCACATGGACCTTCAGACACTGAGCACCTCCATCTCGCCTATTTCTGACTTTACAGCAGGTTTTAGAATCATGCAGGCTTAGACTCAGACCCAGGAGTAGAGTTACACTTTAATGATATTCAGCGTTTTTCTTTTTCTCTTATCTTTTTTTTTTTTTTACATTTTGTGGTTATGGCCAGTGCTTTATGTTTCTCCTCGTGCTGCTGATATTGGTCTGGAAATACAATAAGCTGAAGTTAGATGTGACCACAAATCCATGTATTACATTGCTCAAAAAATGCATATGGGAGCCTCTTGTCCTTCCATCTGTGTACATATTTGTTCCTCTTGCTGTGTTTACATTGTTACCTCGCCTGCTGCCTCATATCCTCCTGAGACCCAGGAAAGACAAAGTTTTGGCTTTTTTTCCCCCTTTTTTTACATTAAAGAATTGTCTTGATTGGAAACATCATAATGAAACAGATACATTTTTTATTTATTCATTGTTTTAAGTAAAGCTGTGAAACTCTTGTCCCCTAGTGTTTCTCCTTTTGACAAAGGTGGGAATTAAAGCACAAGTGTTTCATCACTGTACTCACATATATTGTTGAAGTATCTGTAAATGACTTTGTCGCCTTTTCAAAACACACATTACTTTTTTAATGCCTTCGATTAGTTTAATTTTTCATCATAGTGCATCTTACCAACGTCAGCAGTGACTTTAATCATCACAGACAGAATCATAGCATGTAGAGAAGATAATCTGTTGACCAGTCCATCAGTAAATATCACACATGACAGAAGTAGAAACATAACAGACAAGACACACAATAGACACTGGAGAGAATCACTGTCTGTTTAATGACAGTCTGAGTCAGTGGAAGTGTAGAAACCGTTTTACCCTTAATTCGTGTGACTTTAGTGGTACCTGTGGACCTCTAGTGATGTTTACCAGCTGCAGCGGTTCTGTCGCACCCTGTGACATCTGTCCACGTGTCTGTCCATCATTTTCAATGCGAATCAAATCTCCTTCATGTTCGGTATTTAGGTGCAACTTCAGAAGCTTGAGGATGAGTTCTTTGGCTGTCGAATTTAATCTTTATTTTCAAGGTCAAATCAAGGTTGATGTACATTTGGACGACAATGTAGACGGTGTTTTGGGGTCAGTGCATGATCATAGGGGCAGATAGGAGAAGGTAGTACAGATGAGGTGATGGGTTAGTGATAGTGGTAGAGGAGGATTGAGCAACAGGGATACAGGTGCAGGGCAGAATTCAAGAAAGTTATGTTAGCATGCTAAGCTAGCATTATTTGTATTCTGATTGTTAACATCAGGTGTGTCAAACTCATTGTAGTTCAGGGGCCACATGCAGCCCAATAGGATCCCATGTGGGCCGGACCAGTAAAATAATAACATAATAACCAGTAAATAAACATCAACTCCATACTTTTGTCTGTGTTTTAGAGTGAAAAATCTAAAATTACATTATAAAAATGTTTATATCTACAAACCATCCTTTAAAAAAAGTTAAAAACTTGAACAACAATGAATAACCAGACATTTCTTAAGAAAAATAAGTGCAGTTTTAACAGTATTATGCCTCTGGTTATCATTTACATGTGCATTACAACGTACAGATCACAGTGGATCTACAAAGACATAAAACATCTAGTACCAGACATACGTCTCTCTCTTCTGTCGTCTGTGATCTTAATCTCATATGAATCGGCCACGTCTGTGATTTTTAAAGTCCAAATCCCATTGCCTACTGTACTTCAGCCAACAGCCAACCTGTGATAATATTAGCCTTGTGCAAATCCACGTCTTTGTGATTTGGTGGGATTTGCAACAGTTTCTTTTGTGCCTATTTACTGGTTGAGGACGATGGATGCTGCCTGGTGTTGATAAATTAAAGTTTTAAAGTGTTTTGCGTTGAAGTTCAAGAAGCTCATGTCATAATATAATATAGATATTCACTCAAAGCACAAACTTAAATCCTTCAGAAAAGTAAGATGCTGAAAGTTGATGAAATGAATGACTTGCGGTAGCTACAGTAAGGAAAATTTTTCTGTCTTTGAACAGTTATCTAAGTAATGAACCTACCCTTGACAACAGAATCAGGGAAAAATATCAGTAAATTCAAGTAAAAAAATAGAATTGGCTTACCCAGTGAATGGAACGTATTAGACACATATACGGAGGGTTATGGGTCGTACTAGTCCTGTACAAATACTGCTGCTGTGTGCTTTTCAGACCTTGTATTTTTGTACTGCCGCTTAAAGAATCCGGCACTAGTTTGACTTTTGCAAGACTGTTTTTAAACATCTGTACTTCTACTTTTATGTACTTTTGCCACCTCCGCTTTTTGAGATTGGGAAATTTGAAGTATTTTGCTGAAATTGTTATCACTCCAGTTTTATTACGCAAAACTTGTCCTTCCGCTGCCCCTCCCTGGTCCATTTACTGGGAAAAAAAACAAAACACATGCACCTATACTTCCACAGTATTATATTTGTCAGATTACATGTCATAACATACTGTGTGACCTGCGCCCTCATCAGACTTGCTTGTTTGCAACCTCATGATATTTTTGCTGTGTTCTGGGTGGATCTCATGACTCATTATTGAAATGAATTGGCTGCAAATGTGTTCATAAATGTGTGCATTGTTTGTTGTAGATCCCCCTCAGAAATGGCCGCTCCCATCTGTGCTTTTTAAATTTTTTTGGACAACAGCCTCACCCTTTGTAAATGTGGTGCTGTAATTGTTGCTGACCTTGTCCACACTTTAATGACTGTCCCTCCATAAAGCCTGTGTCAGTATCAGGACATACGCTGAAGTAAAGCCAGTTTTTTTTTTTTGTTCACTGCTGAAAAATGAGACGAGACAAACTGACTGTGGTGCTCCGCATACATGTGTATTATGTTTCCACTTTTATTATACTGCCTGATTATGTTTCCCTTCTATTGACTCTGAAGCGTACCACAGGCCACGAGCACGCCGCTTTCTGTCGTGTTGCACTTTTCCAAAGGTTGTTTAAAGGAACTAAAATCTGCTTGACCTGGTGCTTTTACAGGAAGGGGTGATAATCTTAGTGCTTAGACATCAGAAAATGGGCCTGGATCCCACAGGCACGGCACAGTACTGCATTGTCTGTACTCCAGAAATAAACGGACAGATGGCGGAGCAGAAATTGGCCAGAGAAGATGATCCACAATCTTTTTTATTGGGCTTTGTTCTCATTTTAGTGCTTTCTTTCACCGCGATGGTCTGAACAGTCAATTTCTGCTCATAAAGAATTTACATATCACTTTAAAGGATCAGAAGGAATAGTTTAATGCAGATAGTGTTGTCCAGTAGACGGGGAAACAAATGAAGTCGTCTAAGCAGCATCATCTATTAGATGTAAGTGTGAGCAAAACATGCTTTCCACAGCACAACACTAAATAAAACGTCTATATCGGCGCTGATGCATTAAAATACCTCCAGTCTGTAAATGAGCACACGAGGGTCGCAGTGAATTGATCGGAATTAACGGTCAGACAGAAACACAAACCATCAGACACTGCAAATACACACCATGAATTACAATGGGACATGTTGATTTTCCACTGAAGCACATCACACCGCTAAGGTTTCATTGCATTAACTTGTATTTAGCAGGGTTTTTTTTTTTTTGTTTGTTTGTTTCTGGATAAGCAGGGAATATAAATGAACTGAACTGACTAAATGTAATTAGCCTTTAGACCCTTCATCCTCTAGTTTAATTACAGCCGGTCTGGACTGAATATAGGATATCTGCCCCCTTCAGATGCCACTTTTACATTTTTGTGTTACAGTAACCGTCATAGTAGATTTAAAGGAACTATAAGGGTCTGTGTCGCCACCGCGGCCTTCAACATTATGCTGATTAAAGCCATCCAGGAAACTTTACCACCTTTTCCTCCAAATTTTTTTTTCACACTTCAAAAATGAAAACGCAAACTTCTCTCATCTGCGGCTGTTCACAACTCTGGGCTTGTACCCAGAGATAAGGGCAGGGATCAGCAGCACTGTGCATCCTAATGATGTTTTTGGAGCGGCCATAAACTTACACAAACAGCACCACAGCACCAAAAAAAAAAAAATTAAATAAAAGATTTGCATAGTTATCACCATTTCTCAAAAGCCGCAATTTATAATACAGTTATCTATTTTGTAGCTTATAATTGGGAGAGACTAATAAATGCACATAGACACACACTTCCCCTCTGCACTGTTGTACTTTGTGATGTGTGTGTGTGTGTGTGTGTGTGTGTGTGTGTGTGTGTGTGTGTGTGTGTGTGTGTTGCTCTGTGTTTTCTGCAGTGGACTCTATCAGATTGTTGTCTCATATATTCCATCATACCTAAAAAAAACAATATTTTTTGCAGCTATTTGCACAAAGCCTGAAACTGAAGGATTAAAATTTTTACAATATTTAGATTTAATTGTTGTTTTCAATAAATCATTTAATCTTTTTTTTGTTGTTGTTGTTGTCTCACTCCCATTTCTTCTTTTTTGCATTTTGAAGCTCTACTTAGAACTTCCTTAAGATCCAACAGTGCAAAACGTAAATTCACACAATTTTTCAACTGGTCTTAAAATTTGGATCAGGTGTGTATCTCTAAAAAGAAAAGGAAAAAGCCTGCTTTCAGCTTTGGGGCAATGCACCTAATCCAACAGGGTTTTAAAGAGTTTATTTAGCTTAAGAGGGAAGAGAATTTTCCATACTCATTTCTCGTTCAGCTTATCATTTGAGGACAGTTTTCCTCAAATGAAGAAGAGTAAAAAAAAATACATATATGTGGCAGTGAAAGGAATAAGTAAAGTCAGGGATGGCAGAGTAAATACACTTCTATTTTATGAGATGAAATGTGAAAAAGTGGTGTTTTTGTAGCCAAAAGCTGCGCCCTTGTACAGTGTGGTAAACTTTAGATGCGAACACATCATACCTACAGCTCGTAAGACGTCCTGTTGGTGCTGATTTGAGATCTAAACATCAATATTAATAATCAATATGGTATTTATCACAATATAAAACTATATTATGACATTTTGTTATTATTTTTTGGTAGACCAGACCCCTGTTAGAAAAGAAACACCAGAATCCAACGTGTCCCAATACTTTTGTCTATATAATGTATCTGTCAAGTTATACAGGAGGTGTTGGCATGGAGTCAACAAAAGCCTTTCTGTCGTTTCTTCGCGCTCCAGACCATGACAACGTCCACTTTGACAGATCTATCAACTCACTGTAATTCGTCCAAGTGGGCTACATTGTTAAGACCATGGGGTCACTTTTCCGTGTGAACAGTCCAGGGCCCGCTCCAGTCGGGTGGAGGTCGGTTTTACTGGCGTCTCCAGCTGATGAGGTTGATCTGAGCCGAAGCCTGTGACGGTGGAGATGCTGTCGGGTCAGAGATTGTTGGGTTTCCTGGTGTTTGTGGTGAAGGAGCATGTCATCCTGTCAGTGATGATGCCGGATCTGCGCTGACTCCTCTGCGCGGCGGATATTCCTCTGAGGTTAGAAAGGTAGTTTCTTTTTCAGATTATTTTGGGATTGATTTGACGGCGAGAGTGGAGGGAGAGAGACAGAGAATATGTGGGGGGAAGAGCGGTCATTGTTCAGGGCATTTGAGCCCGTGTGGACCGCAGCATGACCACGCCGCCGTCGGTCGCTGTTTGTGCAGGAAGGTGATGGCTAACGATTTCACAGCCTCTGAGCTTTTCACTTTCACTCTGGGGTCCACATCAGTTTTGGTTTAATTGAAATTCTGATAGCAGAATCTGAATAACTGCCTGGTCAGAGCTGCTTCAGGCCAGATGTACCCTTAATATAGCAAAACTGAAGATTGAATATTTTGTCCTCACGAGTTGGAAAGGTAACCAGTTCCAGCACAAATCAGTGAGAATGAAGATTGCAGAGTTGGGATGTCTGCGGTCCAGTTCTGCAATCTGTCTCTATGATAAGCATCCCATTTCATCATTTCTCGCCTGGAGGGGTGGAGATGTAGATGCCAGCTGAAATTAAGGTGTAAAATTGTCTGCGTGAGGAGACTGGTTTTGCAAGCTAATGACCAGCTTTTCTCCAATACTAACAAAGATTAAAAAAAAAACCCCAAAACAACCAAATAGAACTCAATTCACAGCTGTGTTAAATTATTCATCAGGATGAGAAAGTGGAAACTCTGGTACAAACAGTGTTTGGAAGGTTATATGGTAGTAAAGTATTATAATTCCTTCATCATATCAATGTAACTTATTTAGTTTAACCCATAAAGACCCAGAGCTACTTGTGTGTCAGTTCCCAACTGAAATTTTTTCTCTATTTAACCTTTCTTTAGTGATTTATCACTATTTATTCTAATATCATCCTCTGTATTTTGCGTATTTTCAGTGTAAATCATGTATTTTCCTGTAATTCACCAATCATGTAGATGTTCATTTAAGCTCAGATTAAAGTAAAAAAAAAGTAAAAACAAAAAAGTGGCTTTTCAGTCAAACCTATCATTAACTGAACATAAACCCAGTGTGTCCATCCACTGTCACTGATCCAACTCCATGGGTTTTACTGGTG
>JAPQRQ010000010.1:2470126-2493497 GCA_037367365.1 Apogon talboti
CCCCCCCCCCCCCCCCCCCCCCCCCCCCCCCCCCCCCCCCCCCCCCCCCCCAAAGTGCTTAGAGAGAAGGAATAAAATAAAAGATTTTATCTAGGCTCCGGGAAGTTCGGTGGCCATGTTTTTCTTCAGTCCCATGTGGCAGTTGTTATAGATCTGTCTCTAAACCACCTGACCAGGAATAAACAAGCAGTGTTACTCTGCAATATATTAAAAATCCATATATAATAAAACAAAACAGTCCAACACACTGCTCATACAGTTGTTTCTACAAACACATAAACGTCTCTTCATGAAGGGTAAACAAGGTTTACATCATTTAAATATAAATTATAGAGTTGAGGGGCATTTAAGGGTTTTTTCCTGCATGTTTGTCCCCTAAATGCGTCGTCACTGAGGTGAAGGGGAGCGTTTTTGACCGAGATAAACGTTTCTCACACAGTATTTGTTTTGTGCACATTTTCACTTTCCTCCTCATCCTTCAGCAGAAATCTACATGTTATATCACCACTCTTGACTTTCTGACTTTCCAATTATTTGAGCGGTTCGTATGTGGTTGTGCTTGAATGTGGTAAACAGGAGCCTTTTTTTTTTTTTTTGCTGTAATGTGATTAAGCGGTGCTGCAGTTCCTCCAGCCAAAGACACAGGAGGTTGACCTTTCCAGAACTCTCCCATCATACAGTGTACAGTATTCAGATTTAATAATAGCAGTTTTCAGTCAAACCGTACCAGCTCTTTGCACATCTGACATAACGATGACCTTTTTGTAAAACGTGAACGTTTGAACAAAGTGCTGTTGTGGGGTTTTTTTGTGCTACTTTACACATTTTATCTGGCGTCGTCTTGTGCTTGACTTTTAATGACATCAACAGTAGAACAGATCGATGTGGCAGTGAGGGTACCGGAGAGTAAATCTGACACAGTGAGCGTGGCAGCGGTCAGAATCGGCGATGCTGAAAGCGAACCGTCTCACTCAGCTTCATTTGTAGCGTGAGCAGGCTCACCAAATGCTCCGACATACAAGTACAGCGTCAATCATTTCTGTGAACCACTGTGGACAGATGGTAGGTAGAGCGCTACGGTTCCATCCTAAGTGCAACAATCTGATTTCTTTCAAACCCGCATCAAAACATGACAGTCTAAATTTCTGTACCCATAACAAGTATGAATGAAGGTATAATGAAGCGTGCCGATCTGTGCAAGTTCAGTGAAAATGTGCCTGATTCTCCAGGATTCAAATAACAGTCCTCTGAAGCGATGTGTGGAAGGTCAGGAGCAGACCGACCTCCTCTGATGATGTTTTCAGTGAGAATGAAGCTCCAATCAAAGAGCTTCTGTCACCGCCTGCAAAAAAGGAGGCAGATTCAGATGAGATGTAGAAAATGAAAGCGATGAAATGACAAATCTTTCTAGAGGAACTCAAATGACATTCATATTCTCTTGAAAGAGCCTCTATTCAATGCCAGCAAAGTTAAATACACATTAAAATGTGCTAGCAATAAAAATATTTCCATAATATATATACTTTTCTTCTATAGTATGGTTCAGTCAAGTATGAGATGGAGCCGTAGCCAAGACTCATTAAGAAAGCGCGCTGAGGCTTCTCGTTGCATCAGACCGCTGTCAGTCTGCTCAGTGTGTCTGCCGTTACTAAATGCATATTTAGAGCCTCAGGATTTCAGCCCAGTCAGACAGTAGATTGGGATGGCTTTGAAAAGGCAAATGTGGTGTCAGCAATGTCGAGTAAGGTCAAGACTGAATCCAATTTCCAGAAACAATGTCCAACTAAGAGCCCAACTGCAAGGCTCCGTAATGTCCTCATTAAGACTATTTAAAAGTTTCAGGACCTCTATAATGATAAAGTTTTGAAGGATAGGACCAGAAGTTTTATCTCTGACTGACATCTTTGTATTTTCTGTGTGTTCTGGTGTAGGTAAAAGTCACAGGTGAGATGTACCAACTACTTTTAATAAAACAGTGTATAAAAGTAGAATGCAAATGCCCTATATCATGGTTGATCTTAATTCGGCATATGGTCTGTTTTTTTAAAAATATATATAGTGTTATTAAATACAGAAGCCCTGTCTACACACTTCTACTATGTGAGTATTCATTTTAAATGGGTGACTACTACTGTAGATACAGTGTTTTACAGAGAACATTGCATCATGGGTAGATTTAAGCATTAATATTGATCACCTAATGAGTGACTTAAACTCCGGTAATGGTGTTTCTGTAGAGTGTGTCAGCAGTTTAAGTGTTTGGTTAGTCCATGTAGCCTGCAGGAGTTTGTGTTAAGTGTATTTACTGCAGCTGAGGAATAAAGTACGTAATTGAAGTTTCACATTAATGGAGTTCAGATCGGCTCTTACAGTGACTAAGCTGCAGTAATCTCCTTTTACACAGATGCTTTACTACACTGACCCAGCAACACCACATCAAACTGCATCAATATAAACTGAATGTCTCACTCCATATCTCATGTGAAAATATACCAGTAGAGCTTTAACAGTCAATACATGGCCTTGGCCTGTTCACTGTCCAAGATCATTTAATAGATGGACAGATCCATAGTCACTGCTGACCAGTAATAAGACACAGTCAATTACATTTTGTTTTGACAAACATTGTAGAGGAAACCATACCTCTGTCTTGTTGTGGATCCATAGTTATCTAACATCTGAGTGCTGGCCACCTCCAGGTTCCAGTCACACATCTCCAGCAGCTTTAGACACTCGGACCTGGTCCTCAGACCCAAACAGAACAACTGCTCCACCTGCAGAGACACAATTAAACTAATAAAACACAAAGCTGGAGTTGGTGTCGACGCAGGGAGTCTGAGTATTACATAGAACAGACTACAGACTGAATCTTACAGAGCATCATCTCAGGGCTGACTGCAGCACCAATAAGGACACTCACACATTTTCAGAGGTTTCAGTCTTTAAAAAGCTCAGTGTTTTCTGTAAACACACTTTTGTTGTTACTTAGACTGGCTCTGAGAACTTTATATTGCAATTTAAACTTTGCTGCCACTGTTAAGGAACACTCAAGTGTTCCCTCATGCCTACTATCTTCCAAACATATGTCTCAACCCACAGGCCATCAGCCTGCTGGAGACACATCAGTGTCCGTACGCTTTCTCCTTGGTTTTTTGGGTTTTTTTTTAAAGAAAAACATCTAATTGACTCATTGCTGCAGTAATGACCTGATTTTTCCCTCAAGGACCAACAGAGTTGAATTCTTTTTGAACCTATAAAGACATAAAATGTTCAGCGTTTTCCCTATTACAGAAACATCTTATTGAAAATCGTATAAATAATAGGACTGGAGGCCTAACCAGGGAAGTAAACACGATCTCCAAGGACCTTTCTGCAGCAGCACAGCAGCATTACCGCTGTGGACTTGAGTTCTGTCCAGTAATTATAGAACTGCCAACATTCACACCATAAGGCCTTTATTTTGATGGACTGAAACCATTTAATGTTGTTGCCTTATTTTAAACATGTCCTTTGCCATAGGAAGCTTTACAAGTATTGTATTGTTTATATTGTACTTTATAAAACCTTTATCAGGGTCTCTGCAGGTTTCAATCAGTCAAATTTAAGACTTAAGACTTTAAGACCATAATGAATACAATTTATGACCCATTTCACATCCATACTGCCGTTAAAAGTACAATAGCGTCTTCAAAAATCAAAACATTTCAAAGCGAGACTGAAGTTTATGCATTTGTTTTAAATAAAAGTAGCGTTAATACATTTTTAAGATCATATTTAAGACATTTTATGAGATTTTAAGAGAATTTTACACATTTTAAGGCTATTTAATACCCCGCTTTATGAAAAACTGTTTCTGTGCCAGGGACATGTCCTGGGTATACCCACCACGGATAATGAATGAAAACACTTCCTTATATAGTTATTATTGTGCTGACGGCAAATACAAGGAAACACTAACCGTGTCAAAACCATGTTGTGCTTTCCCTGTACAGGTACGCTGTGAGCTAATGAAGAGCTCACCTTTAAGTAATGCACAGCTTTCTGGACGTTCCAGTTGTGGTTCTGAAGTGCAGCCTGACACTCCTCTATCGTCACACCATGAACTGCTTCCTGCACCTGAATCAGATAAAAACACCAAAGTAAGTCTCTGCAATAAACAGCACTACCTTTGACTCATCAGTAGTTCTAAACCTAAATATTAAGAGCAGGTAGACACCAACTCATTTACTTAGGTTAAACTCAGCTATAGTGCATGCACACAACTGTCCAGCATCAAGTATTTATATTTATCTATCTATTAATCTACTGGTACTATCAAGCATTAGAACTTTCTTTTAATTTAACAAATGAAAAATATTTTTTATCTTGTCTTCACATTTATTAATGGTACTTTATAGAAGTGCAGTCGTTGATTCTCAAATTATAATCAGTGTTTTTACTGCTGGCACAAACTTAAATACTTTAATTTCCCCCATATAATCTCCTCTCGCTGCACTGAACAGCAGTAATTTAATTATTAAAGGTGGAGGACGTCCTTCCTAAAGAAACACAGCCTTCCCTTCTGTGCTCTTCAGACTGGATAACGATTGGATCATTTAAACCCAATAACTGCACTGTTTAAACCACATGTGACATAATTATGCACAAAACTAAAAATAATAAAAGGTTTCACAAACTTTCAAGCACAGGCGTAAATATGTGATTGATGTATACTTTATCAATATTGAAATAATCCATCACAATCTCCCCTTGCACCTTGTAAGCAGCCAACAGATATCAGTATCCACAACAAAATGCCAAGTGCCTGATCAATGTAGAGTCTTTGCAGTGATCCTGACTTCAGTTCAATGCAGTTCAATACGTGGGAAAAAAATCAATTGACGAGCAAAAGGTCCCCATCTTTTAAATTAACCTCTCAGCAAAAACTAACACAGCCTTTGTCCCTGAAGTGCGCTAGCATATTTTAAATTAAGTTAGTAAAAGTTTTAATATTCTTTTGATTTTTTTTAATTATGAAGAGAAATTAAACAGCAGAAAATGTTAAATGTTGTTACTGAATATATTCAAATAGGACTTTGCATTTAGAATATTTGTCTCGATTCTTTGGCATTCATAAGAATATAACCAGTTTGCATCTGAGTTTTTTTGCAGTTACACATGAATGAAAATTTAATTCCGATTATTGATTGTACTTGAAAAGGGAGGATCAGCTGTAACATATGTGGTAAAAGTGCCAGAAGTTCTAGATAGTTCAACTGTGTTTATGGAGGAAAAATTAACATTTGCCAAGTGACTATCAAAAGTTATAGTAACTAGCAGGACTAAAAAAATAACAAATGGTTAATGGAGGCTAACTGTACCAGCACAGAAGAAAACAAATGCACTACTATGAACAGGGCCAGGAGCAAAACCCCATTAAAAGGCCCACCTTTTCTCCTTTATGCTGCTCCAAAATAAGGCTGTGCTGATTGTTGTCTACAGGTAACACACTGACTATGAATTAGGAGCTCATCCAACCCGACCTTAAATAATCCAAACTGTCCCTTTCAGAAGGACCTGAGGTGGTCTACATTTCAGATGCAGTGAGCTAAATGTCTTCATTACATTATCTCTCATCATGGGATTTACCTAATAAAATTATATAAACAGTAGGAAAGCCGTAGAAACCAAATTACTGTGACCTTACCATCCTGACCCTGTCAGCTGAGTTCCCTCCTCCGTCTGTCCTGGTACAGGAGGCAGGGAGTACAGGTGCAGTCAGCCCGTCTGAACACACACGAGGGAGGCTAACTGATGTCTTCATCCCTGACCGTGGTCCACCCAGACTGCTGTTGTTGTTGGAGGAGAAATTAGCCTTCAGTTCTTTGGGCTGGACGAGGCCCTGTCCCTGGGAGTGTCCCTGGAGCGTCTGGCTGCTCACCACCATCGGTCTGACGGTGGCTGTGTTCGCCTGGCGTACATGCCTTTCCTCCACACCGCTGACAGGTAAGCTCTCTGCCTCCCTGAAGAAGCGGTCGTAGCGGTCAAGGTATGGGGGTCTCTCTGGTAGAAGGTAATAGTGGGTGTTACTGACTTTCCGTCCATCTCGGACGATGGGGAGGATGCAGGGGCCCTTGTTAGAGTCCTTTCCTTGTGCTTGGGCCTGGATCACTTTGGGTGCAGCATATTTAGGATCTGAGGCAAAGCTGTGTGTTGTAGGCATGAGTTTCCCTGGAGAGGTGGAGAGGTAGGATCCGTAGGTATGTGTGGAGGGACAGGAGGTGGTGGGGCTAACAGAGTAGACTCTTGGCTGAGGGGAGCCCACTACAAGGCCCATGGGGCTGGGAGTCCTGGACCCCGGCTGAGATAAAGGGTCTCGAGGTGGGATTTGAGGTGGTCTGTCCTGGTCTTGGCATGAAACGTCCTCTGTGGCGTCAGCTGGTGAAGGGGACAGGGAAAGGTCCCGTGACCAGCGGGCAGAGCTGTAGTCTCCTCTTTTCATGGGTCGAGGGGGAATGGGGACACGGGGAGGGATCTGAGGTTTGTCCTCAGAGGACAGGACACTGGGCTGGGATCCGTCCTGGGTCTGTGGACATGAGGTTGAGATCTGTGAAGAGGAACTTGGCGGCGCATTGCCAGCAGCGGGTACATGAAGCCTCCTCATGCACTCTTGCTGAAGTTCTTGAAAAATTTCTGCTGATTGTGAGAATGATGTGGACAGACCCTGACTATGTTTGGCAGGAAGAAAGAGGTTATCCTCCAGGCCGGGTCTGTCAGGACCTCTGGAGACCAGAGTGTCACCCTCTACCTTCTGTCCAGAGGGAAGGGCCTCGTCTGTGTTACAGACTTCACTCTGCTCCTCTCCATGCAGCTGCTCTGTGCTGTTGATGGAGCTCACCTTTGTGAAGACAGAAGAACATACTGGTTTGTGTGTTGTACAGCTGCAGTACGTACATATAATGTAATAGATAAAGTGAATATCTTAATATATTTTGCCTGAATGACTGAATTTCATACCGATAAAATAATACAAAAGCATAAAAAAGTGTTTCCCACACACTGTACAAGGGCAGACACCCAGATATATTAACAGCCACCAAAGCATATTCAGTAAGTAATTTCAATATTTTTAGTTTCATCATAAACCAAAAATATTGTGGCGGATGATGACTTACTCTCAACAGAAACAGTCAAACTACTAGCAGCCATTTTACAAGTGGAACAGAGGCTTAGTCTGTCACTATTCAAACCTTATCTGTTCATTCATGGGTTTGTCTACAGCTCAGGAACCCACTGCACACACTCAGTGTCGCAGCTTTGCTTATTCAACACTAAGATAAATAACACGTACAGTAACATGATAAACTGCATATTGACAATTATAAAACAGAACAACTTAGTATCGCTGAACAGTGTCTCTAATCTGAAGATCTTGATACATGATAATTAAGTTCAACACCATGACTTAACAGTATATTACTCGCTGAACACTTGCAGAGCACACACACACACACACACACACACACACACACTAAGGGATTCATATGCAAGTTTTAATCGTCACATTTACTTACAGAATACAATTTAATATGTATCATCTCCTACTTACCTCCATATCGTCTTCATCTTGGGCTACATCGTCATAAGCTGGGGGTGGGGGTAATGGTCGGGCGTCCCAGTCTACTACTGGTGTAGGATGAAGGGGGCGGGGTAATGATCTGGAGGGGCTCTGGGGTGGAGTACGGTCCAGGATGTTCTCTGCCTCCAAAACCAGCCTTGCCAGCGATGGGATCTGAATTTCCACCACAGGAGACGGGGAGGGTGTGGGTGGGGGGAACTCCTCCCCAAAGTCAATGAGGGACACTTCACTGTTAGGGTTTTGCCCTAAAATCCGACCGCCCCCCTGTTTTGATGCAGAGACCCATGCGGCAGGTTTAAGTTTGAGGCCTTTGACGGAGCCTGTTTTGCGGAGCGATAATCTCTTCAGTCCTGCAGACGTCAGATCCTCATCCTCATTTACTGGATCATAGCAAGGTTCTGAAAACAGAAACCACATGGATGTGAATACTCCTTTTGACACTGAAGCTCTTAAAAATCATGTCACACCTTCAACTACAAGCCACATGCCACTCCACACACTGTTGGAGGTTAAGTATAGTGCACAGCAAGGACACTGCACACCTGTTAGAGGTGAAGAGATGGAGAAAGGGATGGCAAATAAAACATGGCACAACCACTGCAGACACAAAGCAGGCAAAATGTGAGATGTACCTTTGAAGAGTGGAGCTAAGAGGGAACATAGAGGGCAGGAGCAATGGGTGAGGAGCTGCTGAGAGAAACCAGACTTACTCTTGATTAACACTGCTGGTTGTGGTGGGCGGGGAGGAGGCTCCTCTGGACAAATAAAAAAAAAAAAAAAAAAATACCACCACCGCAGAGCCAAGGAGAAACAAAGGAAATAAAAGTGAAAGCAGCATTGAAGAACAGGGTTAGGAAAAAGCATAAAGCAAATGTCAGAACTTTGAAAGCAAGTGAGAAAAAAGAAAAACAAGTTCTTTAAGTGGTTCATCCTCTGAGGCCAGATTTACACAGCCGTAACTTTTAGAATTTCAGTGTCTGTTGTACATAATGGGGAATAGTCCCACAACCAAAGCTGACATAATAAGGTTATTTTTATTTAGTTCATTAAATATTAATAGAGGCCAATTCTAGACAGCAGTTTTCATTTCATGTTCATGTTTGATGTTTTATCAACACTGTTGCATCTTTAACATACTGTATAACCTATAGATTTAGGCATGTTGTTAATTCTTTATTAAAAGTTTATTTACTCACTTTTAGCTCGTCCTGGGAGCTGTGTGGGTCGAGCAGCGCTGAGGTCTAGTCCCAGAACGTCAGGGGGATCCATGGGATTCCCGAGGTACAAGCTGAGGCCAAAGGTAAGCCAGCAGATTAAATGTTAGTCTGGTGTAATACTTCTACAACAGCCGAGTGGAAGTGTCAAATAGTGTGCTACTGCCCCCTATTGGTGTTTGTCTTACATGACTACTCATAGAAATCCTGATGTTGGCAGAGTCCCGCTGCCAAAGCTGTGGATAACTCTCACAAGGTGGTACTGACATTACAGATGAAAAGGTTCAACACCAAACAGAAAAAAGCCTTACTCATCAATCCTGTCGGGGAAGCCCCAGCAGCGATGAGGGTTGCTGTCTCCATGGCCGGTGTGAATGAAGCTGTTTTTGAGCGGGCGGCTAATGTCATGAGCTGATAAACCAGCGACTGATGTTACCACATTTCTGGGGAACTGGCCAACTTTTTGAGTCCGCTTGTTCTGACCTCGCCACCAGTAATTCTCTGCCCTGAAACATGGACAACCCACATTTTTATGAGTGAGACGTGGCCCAATGAAGCTACTGAACATGAAATAATTCTATACTAGATTAGAAATCAAAGGTCTTTTTAGTAACGAGTAATAAGGAAGTTAAACATCTTGAGTTTGTTCGGTAAAAGTTGTTAATATGGAGGATGAGTCTTAAACACCCACCTCCCCTCTATGATGGTGATGACATCATTGATCTGGATCAGGAGTTTGTCAGCTTCTTCAAAGTCCTGCAGAGCGCACATGTCTGTGGGCATGGTCTAAAAAAAAAAAAAAAAAAGAAAAAACTAGTCAAAACTACACTGTCATTTTTACTTTGCAGAAGGTCCACTAGGTGGAGCTGAAAATCCATTCATGTGATGGCTGGAAACTATCTTTCACTTCACTTGTGTTCCATGTAAATGACTCCTTCCTACCTCAAGTAGGAACTCTCGCAGAGCAACAAAGGTAGGTCTGTCATCTGGTTTTTGAGCCCAACACTGCAGCATGACATTATAAATATCCTGCGGACAGTCTTCAGGCTTCGGCAGCCGCTCACCTTCTTTGTCTATCTTGTGCAGAATCTGGATTTTAAAAAAACCAAAACATTTTACTATAAATTAACAGACTGCAGAATACATACAAGTGTAGTAGGTATTTTTACATGCAGATTGTCTATTATGCATTATGTACCAAGTAATTTTGCTCAAATCTAGCATGTATATGCCCTGCAATTTTATTCTGAGGTTAGTAAACATGCACTGCTCCTATTAAATAAACAGAGTAAGAAATACTGTCTTTGTATCCATGTGTGTATTTATGATGCTGTATTTATCTGTGTGTGTTTACCTGGCTCCCATTCAGACCTAACCAAGGCTCTTGGCCATGTGTGAACATCTCCCACAGAGTGACGCCAAACATCCATGTGTCTGTTGCATGAGAAAATGTCCTGGTCTTCAGACTCTCAGGAGCACACCTGCAGCAAGATGAATGTCAAACTTTCAATGTTAAACTACTTATCTGTATTTATGACAATGGTAAATCTTCTCTTTCATGTATGAATTCAATGAGGAAACTCAGAGAAACATATTTTGCATGTTTGCAATGTGCATCGTCTGGAAACTTGACTAAAACTGTCATATTTATCGATGGAAAAACTGAATCACAATGACACTCTAAGGTCTCAAACAGCTCATGACCATCCGATCTTATCCAGCTACAGCTTTTGTGTGTCCCCCAGTCACTCACCATGCAAAGGGAACCTTGCGATGCTCCTGCATGACGTAGTGCTCATGGTTGTTAGGCAGCGCCCTCATCAGGCCAAAGTCTCCAATCTTCACTCTGTGAGCTGAGGCCAGCAGGATGTTCCTGAGGAGAATGAGATCAATCTTTTACTATAATCTTATGTTTTTAAGCTGAACGTTGCATTACTCAAACGGAGTGTCGTTTGTCATGGAAGGTATTAAAAATGGAAAAAATTAAATAAACCTGAGATGTGCTGTATGAGGAAAACTGTCTGGTCTGATGAGTTTTAATTTCAAACTCCACCATTGAAAAAGACACTGCTTGAATTATTTTATGTGTTTGGCATGTTGTTAGTGACGTGTTCAGTAATTGCTATTTCATAATAGCCTTAACTATGAAATGACTCATTTTTACCCGTCATTTAGGGTTTTTTCAGGCATTTATACGGTGTCAACTTTTAAGTGAAAGTGACTAATTTGGACGAGAAAGACCAAGAAGTCAGACCACCAGTACAGCCAGCCAAGCTGTGACTCATTTTTATAGCGGGCCAGGTCCTGCTATAATGGCCTGTAAAGTCTGGGCGGAGGACAAATGAGAAGGAGATGCAATATACGTAACTAATTCAACATGTCTGTAAAATGTCTGAGAAAAATAACTAAAGAATCTGAGGACTTTGCCTTCTGTACAGTCTGACATAGTATAACTGCTGAAAACAGATTACAACCCTCTTTAAAATTTCCTTGGCCCCTACCTGGCTGCCAGGTCCCTGTGGATGAACCTTCTCTGCTCCAGGTAGGCCATGCCACAGGCCACCTGCACAGCATACTGACACAGAGTGTGGATCAACACCGGGCCTTGAGGACGAACACATCTCAAACGCTCCAGCAGAGAACCCAGAGGAGCCAGCTCCGTCACCTATTGAACAAGGACAAGGGAGGGAGAGTGTGTAAAAGGTCAAAAACAATGAGGCAAAAAGGTCACCTCCTATTTTAGCCCTTCATTCTTCCTTCCCCCTCCCTTCTTTCCTGCCTCTGTTCTGGCCATCATTAAACTTTGAGCAGCTCAGCCTGATAGAAAGAGAACTTAAGGGCACCCAAAGTTCAGTGTGAATAAGACATTTCTGTTGTACAGTGTGCTGGTATAAATGCACACGGAGAACAAGCACACCACTAACTGGCATATACAGGAGTGGAAAACAGGGTATGGACACCATTAAAATTTTACACAATCTCAAATAATATGAAATATTTACAGAAAAATATTTTTTTGTTTCAAAAACATGTGGCTGCATCAGACAAACAAATGCATTTTTTTGTTTATTGTTAACAAGAAAAAGTAAAACTAAATTCATGACGGTTTCAACATGTCATGTCCTGAATGTGTTTCATTATTTTTCTGAAACATCCAAGTTTAGACTTTGATGGAACTGAGCATGTGCAGGAGGGAGCATGTGGGTTCAATGACTTAAGAGTGATTCTTAACTTTTTCCCCCACCACTGTACACTGTGAGAACGTGTGTAAACTGCAAACACAGTATCTCTCCCTATGTGTGTGCATTTCTGTGTGTTCACTACCATCTTCATAGGGTGTGTGAGCACCACACCGTAGAGGCGAATGAGGTTCTGGTGGTCCAGGGAGTGCATAGCGTTGACCTCACAGATGAAATCCTCCAGGGCATCAGGCTGGCTGAGCACATCGGTTTTCAGACACTTCACAGCTACGTTCAGCTGGAAAACATTAAGATTTACAATCAGTTGACAGACATGAGGGTCACAGAAACTGCAGGTATCGCAAAGTCTAACTGAACACTACTCAGGTTAAAGTAATTATGTAATATTTCTACACACAAACGGTCAATAGTGAACTAAAATCAGAGTCTACAGAACAGTTATGGCAATATATCAAAGATTATCTGTTGTATTGCAAAGACACCTATAGTTGTTAATGGGCTACTATCTCCCCCTAGTTTAACAGAGACAACGAAAACCGTTGGTGCCAGATTTGATAAGCTGTAGTTACTTTCTACTGTGACTTGTTTGTTAGCTCCTACTTCATTAAAATGTTCCAATACAGACAACTTTGATGATAACTCTAAGATATTACATCATGATGAAGCAGTGCAGAAATACATACTTCACTTCAACTTTCAATATTCTACTATAATATTCCAAATGTTGTTGATGTATTCCTAAAAACTATAGATTCACCCGTGTATCAGCTGGAAATTGGTATTAACCAATATTGGTATCATAAGATCTTCTCATCGATGGCTATGGCAGATAAACTGTTGTGTTACACAAAAGGCTTTTTCATACATTTGCATTTGTTCATCCAAAGCTGACGTTTAAAAGACTTTAAAATAGTAAATATTTGATTGTTTATAAGAAGATTTCTTTGTTAATGGGGAATAACTATCAAAAAACAAATAACATCGATATCAGCAAATATGTTATTTTAAATATCAGTATTGGACAAGAACTTTGCAAACTGTGCATCCCTGCTAAAAAAAAAACAGGTAAGCAAGTCACGTGACACTGTGCTACACTACCAGACTGCCGTGACAAAAACTGTAATGTTACCTTCCACAATGCAACAGTTGCTTGTAAGTCTGCATTGAAACACATTAAAACACCAAATTCACTCTGTAACACAAACTTTGAGTGCACACTGGCACGATTCTCTGGAAAAATGCTGTTAATATTGGAGTTATATAATTAATTCACCATAAAGACAGTGCAAGGATGGAGTCATGGACCTCTCCCTCTGTCTTAAAACAAAACTGCATGAAGCACATTTAATGAAAAAGAACTACACTATTGTCAACGTACACCCCCCACCCTCCGAGTCAAAACATTCCTTTACATAGAAACCTCATCTTCTATAGGTAGTCCATCATTCTGGCAGGTGTGCGTCTTCTTACCACCTTTCCTGCTGGTGTAAGCCACTCTCCTCTTTTCACAACACCAAATGAGCCGTCTCCGAGTTTCTCAAACAGCGTCAGATCCTTCTCTGGGATGAGGCAGGTCAGGGCCTGTTGCCCATCGAGCGGAGCGCTACCACCGGGTTGTGCAGCCAGGACTCCCTCCCCCAGACCCAGTGGAGGCGTGGGAGACAGCTTTCGGAAGGAGGACGCTGGCTGGCCCTGCTGGGGGAAGTCTCCCCCATCTGGACGCTTACCACTGAACACCTAGTGGAGGAGCAGAGGGAGAGGTGGAGAATGAAGCTGTGTGTGTGGTGTGGCGATGGCAGCAGAAGTCTATGAAGACACCTACAGAGAGGCTGCGTATAACTGCAGAGAATGTCATCGAAGAGCATATTTTATTATGAGTGCCTTTATTTAGAGATCAATCTGTGTGGCAATTTACCACACAGGAGAACATAGAGAGATCTGCTGTTCCATCTGTCGGGGAAAATCTTACATTGTTTTTATTTTTCAGTGCAGGGATTACTTCGCTCACCTTCAACCTGCTGAATAATATCTACATTATCACATGCAAAGTAGCAGAAGCAGAGAAACTGTTGCAGCTTCTCCGTATAACAGTAGGTAACATACTATGCTATGTTACATGCTATGTATACAACATATTTATACTACAAACTAATTGCACATATTTCTATCCACAATTTTGTATGTTGTCATATGTATGCTGTCAATACTTAGCATTTACTCTACTTAGTTCCCTTCTATGTAGATATTTATATTAACTGTTTTTTTTTTTTGTTTTTTTTTATATATACACTCGGAATACCATTATATCTGTGTGAGTTCTCCTTTGTCCCAGGTCATTGTTCTTCTTGGTGGTTCTAGGTTCATCTGGCGGAACAAGTCCAGTTGAACCTAGAACCACCAAGAAGAAGATCATCATACTGTACTGCTTGTGTTTTGCAATGACAATAAACCTGATTCTATTCCATGTACAGATGTGAATGCCCTTTGCATGCTCAGGAGGCCCCTATGACCAGCACATTTAAAGGCATACCTACACATACACGCTCTTTTCTGCAAACTAATGCCAATATGAAGAAGAGTCTGTTCAAAAACAGCACATGCAACTGCACAGTTTTGGAAAGAGGGACATTTCCTGTCCGTCAACACTGACCACATAGAAGGAATGACTGTGGCTGTTCATCAGGAGTCATTATTAGATTAAGTGACCTGAATGTTTCTGTCTGTATGTTTGTTTACTTGTCCATTAAGAGATTTCCCTTGCCCCACATTTGAACCCACACAATATTAGATGGGTCAGTGAAGAAAACCTAAAGAAAAAAATGTTAACGGCAGCTTGTGTCAGCATTTAAAACGGCATTTTTTGTTAATTTTTGTCCAGTAAGACCAAAAAAAATGGCTATCACCATAAAAAGAGGTGTCAGTGAATCCCCAATGCCAGACATATTTGACTGGATATAAACAGTAGCAGGCCGTGTGTGGTTTCACATTTACACTGAACCAGACATGACATAATGCTGCAGACCTTTTTAAAAACACCACATCTCTGCGGTCGCTGTGTGTATGTATATGTCTGTGTGTGCTTGTCTTGGTGGTAAGTGGGCTTCAAATAGGAGCCTCTGCATTCAAAAGATTCTGATGACAGGGCAGCACATACACACCATCTCTCTTTCACTCGCACACACAGACACACACTGGGCTGAGGAAGCAGATTACTCGAGCTGAGGATGGTGCCAGAGGCGGAAACAGACAGGTGTAATTATAGACAGCGAGCACCGTCCTCTGGACACCACAACTTCCACTGAGAACAGCCAACACACACACACACACACACACACACACACAGAGTACTCGCAGGCTCCCCTCAGTATTTCTTCACCATATTTCATTCCTGTGTGTCTGGATGTATGCAGGTACTGTATAACAGCATATGTGGGTGTTATTTTTTATAGCTTTATTTACAGGACCAGACTGTATGATTTAGTAAAAACCGAATATAACACTCATAATAAGCATCTTCAGGTCCCTTTAGGTTCTCCATATGGGGAAAAAATCTTCTTCTTCTGTTTCTACAGGAGCCCAGAAGGGACAAACTAAACACTCTGACATGTTTAACTGTGGGACTTTACTATGTTTTCTCCAATAAAATGTTATTTATTAGAATTATCATTGCCTGAATTAAAACACTTGAAATTTCAAACACCTAAACAGCTGCTGCCGCCCAAAACCAAAAGCATCTACTGATCTATAATGTTTAACAACTATTGAATCACAAATCCTACCAATACAGTGAAATAATTCTGGTAAAATGTAGTTTCTCATCATTTCAGCAGCATCAGATATGTCCCATTTGAATGTTCAGAGGCTCCATAATGAAAGTGGAAACACTGTCATCTTCTGCAATATTGATTCATCATTAAAACCCATAGTAGTTTGACAAATGCCAGTGGTTGTTTTATCTTCAGTTAATGATATACTCATTTTCTCTGTGTTGATATAATAACATCTGAATTTACTGTGAGCTTGTATGAACAGCATGAGCAGTAAATTATGAGAAAATACGCGATCACTGAGAAATGAAAAAATGTCAATGAAAAATGCTAAATGCAGAGGGTGATAATATAATAAAAGGTGATAAATCACTTGGAAAATGTAGAGAAAAATTCATTTAGAAGTGACCACAGACATAGCTCTATTTCTTTGAGGGTTAACAGTCGGCAGAACTATTGAAGGAGAACATATATACACAGTATCTTAACTGTTTCCACAAATTGCCTGCATACAACGAGCTACCTAAATGTTAAAACGCACCCTTTCATGAAAGAGAGTAGAAGCAGCCAATCAAAACCAATATTAACTTCTTTGCTTGTGTTGTATCAGTATTTCCTCTACGTTGCCATTCATGCCTGACTGAAAGCTTCCTTTCCATTGGCCACATCATTATTTGTCATTGGAAATAATGATTTCTAGGTAAAATGGTGCTGTTGCTGCATTATGTATGAAAACACTTGAGAATGGAGGGATATTCAGTTGGTTCTAATCTGTAATCTTGCCACTACGTGCCCCTAAACCCAACACACTGGACCTTTAAGGACAGTGAGCAGTCAGAGAAGGTCTGTTCCTTTAAATGGGAAACTTAATGCTTCGTGAGACCACATTTCTGTGAATGGAGCACACTCTGAATCTGTGTGTCTCACACTCTTGTGACTTTACTCGGATGTGTGTTTGTTTGTGTCTCAGTGCGGACGTGCTCATCCTCATGCGAAGGGTCAAACTGTCCTGTTCTCTGGGAAAATGTTCCCTACATACACACACATTGGTCTTTAGAAACGCAGCCACAGAACTATATGTGGAAACACTTAAGACTTACGACTTTTAGTACGAGATTGGACAAGTATTCTTGAGTCTTTTTCAGTCCTGGACACTGGACAAACAATTATAAATAAGTGATGAGCTCAAAAGTGAACAGGGTATGACTAATAGCAAGACTTGTGTTACCATAAATTAGAAAACGTTCATGACTTGAAATCGCTGGAGTGCCGACTCCCTGTTCTCTGCTGACCCCTGAAACCTGCATTAACATATTTCACCTTGTAGAAGTGTTTGTATTTGATAGAGTACCAGTATGTCTTGTATAAATAATTGTTGATACATGAGAAATAGACGATTGGTGAAGCATCTCTGCACACTCGAGGAGAACCTGTGTTCCAGTGAGATGTTTCAACCATTCGTTTAGTAGTTGTGTGTCAAGCATGACGGCAGTGTTGTGCTCGACTTGAGTGGTGGTCTACCTTACTCATCCAGGACTTGCGCTTACACATTGCTTTCCTCCTCTTCACAGCTTCCCACAGCCGTCTTTGCCCTTTGTCAACAGAATCACAAAAAAACAGACAACTTATCAGTCACAAATGACATTTCTATATTTAATATTCACTGAAAAAAATGCAAACATTATGTTTCCCTTACATGTGCAGATTTGCTCTTATGAAAAACTGTGATTAGAATATTCCAAACAGTCATAATGTAGTGTCATCGATATTTTGATTAACTGCTCAGCCTTAATAGAGCATGCAAGGAGACTTTGAAGACCATAATATTAAAGAGGCAGAAATGAAGCTGAAGAGCACTGAAAAAAAAATGAAGGCGAGAGATGTGAGTGAATATATGAGCAGGAGAAGTGGGTGTAATTAGTCTTAAGCGACACTGTGAGCACAGCCCAGAGGGCAACGCTAACAGGATTTAGCACATTACTGCTACCCTCCTTCTAACACACACACACACACACACACACATACACACACACACACACACACACACACACAGATCAGAAAAAAGGCTTGGTGCTTTAGTGTCCCTCTCTATTGTGTCTAATCACCGGTTGTGAATTTGAAAGACATTAGGGGTATTAGTAATGGAGAATTAGCTTCAGCTATGCTTAGGGCATCCAAATGACACACTGTCATTACTGCAGTCAGGCTATATTCAGGCTGTATAGCTGTAGAATATGTCCATGTATAGCTATCCAATGGCAAATAGAAAAGTGGAAGCCTCTTACCAAAAGCAGCTTTAACCACGCTTCAGAGAGTAATTATTTAATAAAATGACAGATACAGTTGAGGGAGCAAGTACAACTGCATTACAGAACATTAGGCTGTTTTTTATTGGATGTCAGCAAAGTGGAGAAAGGGAAAGAGCTGAGGGGACAAATGGGAATGCAGTCTTGTAATTACAAGGGTGCAAATAGAAAAGCCCAAAGAAATGCAAAATATATCACAGTAACGTTTTGTATGACTTTTCCCCTTCTATTTCTGATGTAAGAAACTGATTGTGTCTACTAAACAACAACTAAACTCAGCTACAACATAAGTGACATCTGGCTGGATTCCATCTGTAACCCTTAAATAGACAAAGGAAAGAGGCCACAATATGTAGAAAGGAAAAAAAATAAGAGTATAATGGACAAACATCCACATTAAACCTAAATCTGCACAAACATAGCCCTAATACCACTACCGCAGCCCACCTCTACGACCTTCACAATGGCAGGAACGACAGGTGTGATGTTTTCAGCGTCACGGTGCACATTGGCTTAGTCTTACCTGGCCGACCCATGCCGATCTTCTCCAGGTCTTCGTTCTTGACGTAGTCGAAATGCGACAGCCGCGTGACGTTTAGTTCATCTCGGATACGCAGGAAGTACTGCTGCAGCTGCACTTCCATCAGCAGCTCCAGCAGCCATTCGGTGCCTTCTTCGCAATGCATGCCACTACCCAGTTTCTGCAAGAAGTGAGCAATAATTAACATCCACTCAAAAACACACATGTACACATCCACACAGTAGACGGTGTTGCTTGAATTGTCAACGCATCACCAATGACATTAACAAAAAACAACAACCTTGTACCATGATATTGTAAACGAATTGTAAAGTTGGCTTCATTACACAGGTTCTGCATTATTGTAGAACTGATTTCAACACAATCCAAAGAGATGAAAACAATTCAGGCTGGAAAAAGAGCAGAGTATTTTGGGCAGACAGTTCACAGACGTCAGCGTCTTCGCGCACACACAGATATATGAGATGAATGAATGCACATCTGGTGTCCATAAGTGTCAGTGAAGACAAACGGGAGGCTTCTAAACAATCTGACTACAATGCATGCTATATCCCTTTATACGTCTGTGAGACCATCAATCTTCTAAGTCAAAACACAATACTCCAGCTTAAAACGTCATCCATCATTGTCAACTTAATGTAAGCAGCTGAAACTAGTGCAAAATGTTGCTGATCTCGAGCATTAATCATGATGCGCTACTACTTTGGAGGGCTATTAGTCACATAAGAAGGTTATTTTGTCCGGAGGCACTAAGAACTTTGATAACAGACGACAAACAAACACAACTAATTACACCTGCCCTCTTTATCTCCACTCTCAATGATTAACTGCTTGAAGCTACCAAATGAACTAAAAAATGACAGACATGCCTGATCTGGTGAGACTGGATGGGGCACAGGGGTCATTCCGCTGAGGAGTAATTAGACCCCATGGATGAGGAACTTCCTGTGGTGGCTGAAACAAGGTTACAAGGTCTAGAGGAAATGTCAGGGGTTCACGACTTTCACCCTTTCATTTAAACTTCTAAATTGGCTTGGTTAGAGGTCACTTCCTCCTACTTAATGGCTGTGACCTGAACACTGAGAGAAGACTCATAGACACAGGGTGTATACGTCTACAACGCCTTTCCCAGCGCACAGATTCAACCGCGCGAGTGGTCCTGTACCTTCCATCCCATTCAGATGTGACATGTAACCAAGGCTAAGCTCTGGTCTCCTGCTTATGCCAGATGTCCTGATGTGAATTCATTGTGATGCAAATAAAAATGGGTCAGTTAATATCCATCTGTTCAAACATGCAGGTCTGGCTTTCCTTCAGGTAGGGCTGAACTTTATGACCACAAAATTCAATCTTTTTTTTTTTTTTAGTGTAACTGAAAATATATGGTTTTTTGTATTTTCTGTCTTGTTTCTGTGTGAACTCAAGGCTCAAACATAGTTTTCTTTAATAAAACTTTTTGCTGTATATGTGAAATATTAATACAAAAAACAGACAAAATAAGAAGTTGTGAATCAGTGGTTTCAATATAACTTACATCACTTGTTAATGAAGTCAAATAAAGCACAGCTGACTGGAGAAACATTAACAATTAATATACAAACAACAACAAATAAACAGAATGCATTTTTAATTATTTTTGAGTGACAAAGATATCCATTTATCATTTTAATTATGCATTTTCATGACATTTCATCACCATTCCCTAACATCAGGACGTGAAGTAAATTCAGAGGTGCATTAATGGTCATATTCTGACCTGGATGAATATAGTTACACAAAACTAAAGACTACAACTTGCAGTAAAAAATAATTTTCTAAACTGAAACAATAATACAAACAATATTAATAATGTATGGAGTACAAAAATTAAGTGGCTGTAATCATAAATTATAAAAACTAAAATAGTAAATTCCTCAAAGTATAACTAAAACTATAGTTGTAAAATGATGCTGTAATACTAAATAAATCAAATAATGTGACACTATGCTTGAAGACTAATCCTTTGGTTTGTCTGCAGCAGAAATAGCATGTACAACAAGCAGTTGAATAACCTGACCCAACAACCTGTAAGAGCCTGGATCTGCTGCAGGGAGATGCAGGCAGCCCTGGATGCCTGTAGTGCCTGTGGCTTTAGGGCCGACTGCTGCTGCAGTCATTCGAATCCGTACTCATATTTTGCGTTTTGCTGCATCATGCCTGACCCTCACCCTGAGAAACACGATCCAACGGTTTGGCCAGTCGACTACCACGCTGTCCTGCCCTGCTGGATGTTTACTTGATATGTATTTCAGTAATCTTTAAAACATACCAGCCCTTTTCTGTGTTTATGTGTGTGTTTCTTCTTCTTTTTCTATATTATTATTACTATATTAATTGAATATTAGACGTATGAGGCTTCCACCCTGAACTGTTCAACCCCACATTCCCCAGAGTGGAGCCCTGAGCCTGATCTTCCCTGGCAGTTAACATGCATGTGTTTTTTTCTCTAGACGGTGCCAAAGACGCAAGTCAATTTCCTCTTGGGCCTCTTTCCATGACAGTGTCATATCTGAGGCATGAGGGGTCAAATGCAGGTGTTGAGGCTCTCGTATTATATTTCTCTGTCATCTTGCAAACTAAGATACAAAGCTACCAAGAGTAGGGATTCAGTAATTATTGACTGACTATTCAGGGGACTTAAAATCTGTAAACTTTTTGTGTTTTTAATATCAATACCCCCAAAAAATAAACCTTTATTTAAATATTTTATTGGGTCAAATGCCTCTCTATCATTAGTCACGACACTATGGCCTCAAGTAATGTCCTTCCCACTGCAGCATCTGATTGGTCTGCAGCATCTGACTGTGAACTTAAAAATAAGAAAAAAAAACACATTTTCTTACTAGTCCTTAAAATCCTTCCAATTAAATGTGAAAACTGACAAGAAATAATGTTGAAACATGACTGAATAGTACTTTGTGCATTTGAAAGGTGGTTGAAGATTTAACACCTTGATATTAATTTTTACCGCAAACATATGAATACCAAATATCATCACTGGTTTCCTTATCCAGGATAGGCATCTGCTCTGGAGGAACATTAGTTGACCTCTGCACTAAACATCTGTGTGTGTCATTACATATTCTACTTTTTAGAACGTGCAGCAAACAGCCACTAATCCAATAACTTATGATACACTGTTAATGTGCAGCAGGAACAACGCAATGATAATAATCTTAAACCTAACCCTGTGTGTCTGAGAATTTAATAAACATAGCATTAACAACACAGTTACCACTCCTCACACAATAAAAGTGAGACTAAAGGGAAAAGGGGTGAAAAAGTGTAGATGCAGAGAAACAGCATAGGGTCCCTGGTGTGAAATGCCTCTGTCCTGAACTCATTCCTCATGGTGGTGGAGAAATGCACGCACACACATACACACATCTCCTGGCCTGAGCCATGTCCTGTATCGGATCTGTTCTGCTCTAACATCCTGCTGCAATAACAACAACCCTCCCAGAGGACGGCCTCAGTCCAGCTGGAGCGTCCACACCTCCTCCAAGACCATAGTTCTAATAAAACCACTGTAATGTCTCAGTAAACCACATAATCCCAACTATAGTTAGAGCATTTCATGACATATTATGGAATATTATCGTTCCTGTGAAGCAGAGACGAGCAGAGCAGACCACAGACAAACGCCGAACTTACTCGATATACATGAAAATGTGCCAAGAAGGGGAATGACTTTTTCAGCTTGTCAAAGCGGCGCATCCTGAATTCCTCAGTCTGGATGAGTGTAGGTGCAAAAATGTGCATGCACGTTTTAAAGGCTAGAGGCTGCTCGGCTTTTAAACCATTACCAGAGCCACAGTCCTCCCAGTTTGATGTCCCAAGTTTGTAAGAGAACTATGGGAAGCACACGCGCTCCTCAGATTCAGATTTGCAGCTCCAAACCCAAGAGAGGGGGAAGAAAAACTTCCTATGATCCAAAACGCAAATCTACAACATTCCATGGCGGGGCAATCCTTCTGTAAGCCGCGTCTTTAGATTCAGCTCCCTCAGGAAGCCAAAGAAGCATTCAACCAGTACTGAAGCGTGCAAAGCAGCATTTAAAAGTCATATAATAACAAAAGAGAAATAGCTGGAGAGTTCACGAGCCCTCACTGCTGTGCCCTGTGCCCAGTCCGGCCATGTGTCCTCCACAGACAGCAATGAGCCAGTGATCCAAACTTGCAGAACTTCACAAATAAGTCACTCCTCCTTCCTCCGTTCTCCCTCTCACACAGTCTCTCTCTCTCTCTCTCTCTCTCTCTCTATCTGTCCGTCTGTGTCTCTCAGCTTTTGCGCGTGCAGCTACTGTCTGTTTGCCTTTCCATCCTTCCATCGAGCATGGGGCTAAAAATAGGAGCAACTTGGTTTTCTCCCCGATTCAATGGCTTGCCAGTCGGGCAAGCAGCAGAGGCGTGAGGGTCAGAGGAGTGAGTGTCTCTGGTTTCACATTTTAGGGCGCATCAAGAAATAGAGGCGAGGTTTATGGGCGTCTGGGTCATTTCAGAGAACAATTATTCGTGTTTGTTTACAGTCAGCTGATGAGCTCATGATCTCCGGTGAGTCTTTCATCTGACTTAATGCTTTCATTTTCGTCTCCTGCCTTCTTCATGCGCTTTCTCTCCCACCTTCTGTTCTCTGCTATACTCCTCACCCTGTCTCTCTGCACCCCCCCCCCCCAAGCCTCCCCCC
>JAPQRQ010000010.1:2496276-2509408 GCA_037367365.1 Apogon talboti
TCCCCCCCCTTCCTCCCCTCTTGTCAGACGGTCCGTGCAGTGTAGAGCAGTGCGTGGTGCAGAGGACAGAGGCTTCATGGTATTCAGCCCAGAGGAGCATTTGATCCAGGGCCAAAGGGTCACATTCAACTGCAGGATGGAGCGCTTGTTTCCTGTGATGCAACCCCTCAAACACACAGCCACCCAGTCCTAATCCTTCCCTCGCTACACCACTCTGTTTCTACACCTCTCTTTAACTGCTTGGCTAATAAAATTCACAATGGTGAAGAGGTTTAGGACGCCTCCGGCCTTTTATCGTTTGACTTTGAAACTGAGAAACTGGTTCTCTAATGAATATAGTAGAGAAATTAAGGCAGCAAACCGATATTTAGTGTGTTTATATGACACAGAGTTATAATACTTTCACTATAAAGATGCTCCTTTTAAATTTTTTTCCTTGTAAAAACATTCTCATTGGTTTAACTCTCAGAAACCAAGGACTGGGAGCATTTCTTGTGTTGTTTGGACTTAATCTGACAGCCTCTCTACTACATAAGATTATCTGCTTAGTAGCTCAGAGGTCATACTTCAAAAACTAACCACACATCTGCAGCCGTGGATCCCCAAAGTGCCTGGACACAATTTTGAGCATAAAAGGCTTAGATATTGAGGGCAAACTTGCTAAATGACAGTCACATGTCTGCAATCACAACAAACCTTTAATACCCAGAAGCACACGGACTGCAGAGTATGAATCAGAAGGGCAGCAGATATTTGACAGGAACTGAGTGGTCAAGTTTCCAAGTTTTAGCTGGGAATTAAAAGTAAAACCTGAACGTAATCAGCTCCCACTCCTTTACTGTGTATGACGTGCGTGCACTGCAGCATTAAACTCCCAACCTCACCCTTTTTTCCTCTTTACTTCACTCGTTTAATAATCCCGTCTTTGCCTCTGCGCCTTATCCCAGTCCGCCCTCCCTCCCCATGACCGACTCGTTGCATTTTCTTCTTTATTTGGTGCTGCCTTGTATTTCCTGCCTCTAATCCGCCAAAAATGTTATCTCTCTCCCACTCTGCTGACTATAAACAAACCCTTACCAGCTGCTTTTCAGACCCTTAGCTGCAGTGAGCCCACCCCTCCCAGACCAGACCCTCCGGTCTTTTTGCTTTCTAATTTCACGGACGTTGCTCTCCTTGCTCAGTGATTTGGATTTAATTCATCAATAAATCTCTGCAGCATTTGATTTGTTTTTTTCTCGTCTGCTCACTTTGAATATTTTACTTCTCCCCTCGCTTCCCCTCATATATGACCACAACTCTCTTCTGCTTTTAATTAGGAAATTTCCTATTTACTAGAGAAGGAAGGGAGTTGAGCAGACGGAGTCACGGAGAGGAAGGAAAGAAACAAAAAACATGTGGGGTTCGCTGTCATTAAATGTCTGACTTTAATTAAAGACAAGATGGAAGATATTTAAGACGAGCATGCAGGACTGTGCAATATGGCTTTGTTTAACAATGTGTTGTGTTGGTGAGTTTAGGTCTTTAACATATTTCACAACAGGACTGGCAGTGTATTTTCCTTTCTGTAAGGCTGACAGTCCAGGAAATTATTTATGAAGGGGCTTGGGTGTTCACTGGGTCATAATTTTGCCACAACTGTTCCTATAAAAGCAAATAATATGGACGACCTATGTTTTAAATACAACGTGACATCAATATTACGCTTCTTTACAGTTAAAAGTGGGATTAACGTCAAATAAAATTGAGAATGTCTAAAGAAAATTAAAAATAAACACACAAGTATCAGGTCTAGACAGATTAGGCCACTCTTCAGAAATGCTGTATGAGAAAGTGCAGATGGATGATGCAGGTCGATTATCTTTTACGTTACGAGTTTGAGTGTCGACTTGGATAATTGTATTGAAATTCTACTTGTTTTGTTCTCACATACAGAGGTGAGGTGACGTCAGTTTCTCTAAGACATCAAGCACACAGGATGTGACAGGAAAAGAGGAAAAAGAAAAAAAAAAAGAAACACACTCAGGCTGGAAACAACCCCCTGAAGTGACTTTTGCCATTAATGGCATAAAAATTCCCTGAAGAACATGAACTCTGCTGAGAACCCTTTTCAAGTATGAATTGGCTCTTGTGCCTTGGGAAGGAACAGGTCATATAAAGTACATCATGGTAAGAAGTATAGAAACTGTAACACATCACCTAAAATCAAAATCAGGAGTTCAATCCAAAGTCTAATGGATTCTATCAAATAAATAAACTGCTGAGCATCTTAAAATATCAGACATGCTCAGTCTTTACCTGAAAAATACCCAGTAGAAAAAACAGTCTCAGCTGGAAAGGCGTTTATGAGGGTTTATATATGTGTGAGTGTATGCTTGGCTGCAGCTGACATAAGAAACTCTTTATAACGTGTCAAATGGATCACCGGCAGAAGGAGACAGAAATATGGTGATAAAGGGCACGAAGGGTGGCAGTGTGGCAGGGAGCTAAATGTATATAACATCACTGTGGTTACAGCACATTTTACATATGTAGAGCATCAGATGATTCTTGTTATCCTCCAAGTCAATGGAAGGAATTTGTCACAGTGCTGTCAGCTGCTCTATGACTAAGGAGATTAGACCAATGCGATTAATGGTCAGTAAGTCAAACTGCAGTGGAGCCGTGATACCACAAGATGGCACCAAATTTACTATGGGAGCTAGTGAATGACCAACTGTAGGTGGACTACTTCATATATGATGACAATAGTACATATTCACTGTTCTACCTCAAGATCATTCATTTATTAATAAATAATTTACATATTAGCCAATTCATTAGTTCTGTCTGTGAAGAAAAAAATCTACTTGAAATCTGTACAGGCTTGAAATAGGACTCACTTCACAATAAAGAAGCTACTGCAGACCTGTTGAGCCGTTTTAATCAGGATTCTAACACCCTCTTTTTATCTCCCAGACTCCATACATCTGGAAGACGAGCAGACGCTAATGCTGTAAATGAAAAGTCTGGCTCTGTAGACTGAATCATGGTATACTGACAATCTAATTTGTGGCTGGGTGGCTAATGACATTATGAAGAACAAGGCACTGTGCGTGGTCTGCATTATGTCTGGGAATTAAAGCACACACATACACACTTGAGTGGATTCTGTAACATGATTCTAAGTGTACACACATACAGGCATGCAGAGGCATGTGCTCCCATCAGCTGGATTCACTCTGACGTACAGTGTTGGGAATTAAGATAGCTTAGTGAATATGGGTGGAAGGGCTTCCAGTGCATTTCTAAAATAAGTTGTAACCTTTTGGTAGCAAAACATTACAGTGGTTTGATGCCGGGTGCCAACAACTGGCACAGCAGCAGATTGATTGAAGGAATAGTTGAACCAACATGATTTAATCCCTCTTATAAATCTGCAAGAAAAATATCTATGCACACACGCACAGATGATGCCTCTGACGGAGGACTGCATGCACAGACAGACAGTGATGCGTCACTCTTGATCTCGCAGATTGTAAACCTCTGCCAGAGTCTGGCTTTTACATCCTCCTTAAATCCTTCTTCATCCACAGCACCTCATCGTTCACAGCATCAGGAGAAGAGAGGCATTAGCTGGTGGGCGTCAACGCTGAGAAAAACTGACTGTGAGAACAAAAACAGCCTTGGACCCAAACAGACCCAGGACATGCGTGTCCCCTTTTGTCAACAGACGTTGTTTTGGTTGCATGGCTTAATATGCATAATGCCAGTCTACCAAAACAACCCCCACCAATACTTCCTGAAGTCCCCTCCTCCATTAAAACACACCCATACTAAGCCATGGCTTCCTTGATCCCTTAAAGCTGTTTGAGAGGTGGAAAATATTGGTCAAATGTCTCAGCTGACGTACACATAGTCATCAACACATTACCCAAAACTAACATTACCCATATATAACTGTATATTTTAGCACCTGCCACTAAAAAGGTTTAATAACACTACTATTTTTTCTACAATTTTTTTAGAAATTATCAGTTTCAGAGATTAAATGGGCTAAATGTTATGTATTTTAATAAGATTAATTGGAAAACAAATGACCAAAGTGCTGGTTTGCTGATGTTTTCAAGGTATATGATAAAGTGTTATTCCACATTTATATTGGTTTATGTAGATTTATACAATAGATTTATGAATCGTCTACTAAATAGAACCTGTAAAGTGAATGTATTGTCATGTGCAGACAGAGTTTTGAAGTAGATCTGGTAGCTCTGACACGAATATTCCTTTGGGGTTAAATCCATTCTCTCCTTAATTGTCAAATTTCACATTTTGACCCAAGACTGTATCTGGGAAACTTCAGCCAACTAGCATTTTTGACTTTCTTTTTCTTTATCGGTGACTCACATGTGGGAAAATTTCTCTACTTTTATTCTGGAAGTATTTGACTTGTAGACCAGTGTAATGTGCAGCTGAGCTGTACTAATGCAGCCTTGTCAGAATAGCTGTAGGACGGTAGCAGGTTGGCTCACTAAACTGCTCATTTTCCAAAGATGGAAAAAAGCATATTAGGAACAGATACATTTGGATACTTTATGTATATGAGGACAGTTTGTCTGTTTCAGTCAGCCTTGGTCTATCTTACCCTCACTGTTTCTCAGCCCTGTGCAGCATGTTGGGGTTTGTGTGTGCATGTTAGAGCTAGAAAATCACTGAATTCAGTACAAAGCTGCAGCTGTAAAAAAAAAAAAAAAAAGGAACTCTGATCTGATTTAGCCCCTGCAACCAGGACAGCTGCAGTGTCCATCGGCTTAACTCCACTGAACCAGCAAACAGGCGTCATTCACGACATTAACAGTGGTGCACAGATCTACACATTGATCCATCCATTCATTTTCCATACGCACTTATCCTCTGCTGGGATGTGAGAGGTTGAGTTTTTCAGTGGTTAGGAGTACAGATGGATTGCTTTTAATACTACTGATGTAATGACTGTGTTTTCATACTGAGAAAAAATGTCTTTCTCCTGTATTCTTCAAAATGTAAACAGTCCTTCTGAAAATTTACCAAAACCCCTAAAATTTTTCTAAAATTTCAGAAACACAATGTCATACCCAAACCATCTGTTCAGGAAAAACACCTCGCCATCCACTGGTCATCCTATTGTCAAATTAACCCTTTTCCTCATCTGATACAAAAGCAGTTTTCCATAATGCTGAACACATTTGACAAAGTGTAGTTACTTCTGCTGCCAAATGTTTCTTAACCAAAACAATAACACAAGTAAATGAAGTTGTGAAGTAACATGGGATCATGGAATAGCTTTCACAACCAGTGCCAATGAAAATTTGCCTAACATGGATGTTTACATACAAGTAATGTACTGAAGTTTTGTTAGCATTATGTTTATCGACATATTCACAGTATGCCATTTCATTCTATTGAAACAGTCCCAAGTAAAGTTTAAAGCTAATCGTAATAATAAAGGGGACTTGATGCAAATGTTGGGAACATTACATGTAAATATACAAACCATCAAAATATGTAACATAGGCCTAATATACTTAGATATTTTAACAAAGAAGTATTATTAAGAATATAAAGAGCTCTTGTATTAGTCTTATGGTTAAAAAAAATAAATAAAAGTAACATCTTTGCTAGTTTGTAGTAACAAAAGCCCTGCTGACCTCATCCAGGCCATCAGTACATCAGGCTTTCAGAGGACGTGGATGGGTATGAAATGTCATACGTTGCTTGTCACCAGGCTCAATCAGCAGCACTTCATCAATGACCACATGGCTCTGTATTCAATAACTGGGCTGGCCTTGTGCGTGGGTGAAAAGTGCTGCGTATGATGTGTGAGAGTACGTGGTGGTTGATTAGAGAGTGACAGATGAATGAGTGCTCTATGAGTGATCTACTGATGATATTACTTCATACTGTATTTATTAACTTCAGTCTTAATAGATTCCCAACTATAACCGCTCAGTATAAAACTGCCTCCTGTTAATGGTGATGACCACAATCAATGCTTACACTGATTCAAACCCTAAAACACACACACACACACACACACACACACACACCCTACAAAACACTTTAACAAGACGGCATGTGCTACCAAACAATAATTACAATAATAAATATTATTAATATTACTAAAATGTTATGACGACAATGAAATTAGGAGGCACTCTGGGAACGTCAACCTGCACCCATAATGCCTACGTTTTCCTTCTGTTTGTCAATCACTTGGCTGTTACTATGGTAACAAAGGTCTCTATCCTTTTGCTCCAAAATGTCATGGGTTCATCCTTGACCCATGCCCTAGCCTTCCACCAAGTTTCATGAAAATTGGTGTATTATTGTTTTGTGTGCATATCCACCATTTACATCTGCACACACCGTTATTGAAATCACTGCCGTTTTTCTACAAACCTAAATATTAATTACATAACAGTAACTCAATTTAATTTTAGTTAGTTTAGTGAGAAAATATCCACTTGTGAATGACCCACATACTTTACATTCTGCTGCCAACAGTTGAATGTTCTATTTACTGGTGGCAGAATGTCAACCGTGTTTGTTTAAAGCAGAACTTCAGGACTCTAATTGAGGACACTGTAGAGCTCTACCTCGTCATCGTCGCTGGGTAGGTGTTGGTAATCAGACTCTGACGTGTCCTGTAGCCTCTGGTATTCTGCCGTCTCCCCCATGGTGAGCGTTCCCACACCCGGCCAGTACCTGCCCCAGGCTACGTGTCCTTAAATCCTCCAGCAGCCACCGCTCCCGTCACCGAACAACCCCCGCACTTAGTCAGTCAGTCGGTCAGTGTGCCCGCTTCAAGGTTTGTGCTCTCATTAGGACGATGAGTTTATTTCACAGGCACACTATATCTGTTATGACTCAGTTAGCCAGGTGGTTGTTACTACATTCAGTCCTTGCACCTTCATTGTCTCCTTTAGCTTGAGTCAGCTTTCCATGGTAGTAACAGACTTGTGTTCACTGAAGAAACAGTGGGTAAATGCAAAGTATCTGTATCAAATGGGTTTTAGCAATTAGTAAATCATTCCTCTGACAGGGTGTAGACAGAAATTCTTGATGCGGTTTGAACATAGTCCAAATTTCCTCTGTTTCCTCTTTCCGCTGTGTGCAAAAAGGAACTCATCTGGAACACAATAAAAGGCAGTCCACTTTTTGACGGAAAGGGTTGGTCCTTTTCACATGTCAGTTCTGTTAATCTTCAGATAGGAAGCAAAGTGGGTCCATTCCATTTCAGAATGATCTTTATTGTCCTCATAGACATTTATGGGTCTTCTGTGGACCTCGTGCAGTCAGGATGGAGTGTTGGGATGATGCAGCCAAGGTGTGGCATCAGGGGTGACAAATCCAGCAGGCTCTATTTCTGTCGTCCCATCTCTCGCTGCGGTAATGACCTCTAGCCTCAATCTCTCTCTCGCTCTACCTCACTCTCCACCTCACTCATCGCTGCTGTCACTGGCTCTCTCTCACGACTGTTCTCATCGCCCAGCCTTAGTGCTGACGCATGCTCTTCACATCCACTGAAGCCTCTCTCTCTCCGGTTTTGTGTGCTGGTGCCCCAGGCATCACTGCAGTCAGCTTACCTTATCTTACGCATCAACGGTAAAATAAAGCAGCATTGGCTGGGAGAAAAATCATCCAGGAGCTCTTTTTCATTTTTTCCGGTTTCATTTCATCATTCCTTTGTGTGATGTTGAGCAGCTGTCCAATCGGACTGGCAACTCAGCTCTGACGATCACGACTAAAGTCTGGGAGGATTTTTAACGCTGCATTGTCCTAAATGGTCCTCCTGATTGCTCGGTCAATGGCTAATCCCTCGCTGTTGTTATTGTTTTTCCCCCCCTCCTCTCCTCATTTCAGTCCCTCACCCTCTAACCCGCTTTCCAAACCCTTCCATTTGATTTTTTTTTCCGTTTCAGTGGTCGCCTCCTCTATTACCGTGGCAACATCAACCCATCCCACCTCCTCCCCGCTCTCCTGTGTCCTGTAGTCGCGGCGATCCAGTCAGCGGTGGTCCAGATAGAAGCAGCCAATGATGGTGAGGCAAGCCAACGGGGGGGAAGGAGGGGGAGGAGAGACAAGGGCGAGAGGCGGGGGAGCGCTAATGAGGAGAGTTAATCTTTCCTCTGAGAGGGAGAAAAACACAGCCATGCTGCTTTGTGTGCGTGTGCATCAAAAGCACCTCTCCACTACAGGGAGGGTATCCAGGCCATCTGGATCCTTGCTGAGTGGACATCTGGATGGAGGGGAAAATAGAATAAAAGAACAATGTGTATGTGTGTGTGTGCATGTGTGAGGATGTGTGTGTGTGTGTGTGTATGCGTGTGTGAGGATGTGTGTGTGTGTGTGTGTGTGTGTGTGTGTGTGTGTGTGTGTGTGTGTGCATGTATTTGGATGCCTGTGTGTGTCACCACCTCCTGGTCTTTCCCAAGTTGCAATGTAACTAGCATCAGCGCCATCCATGCACTGGTGCTACTGTGCAAATGTACAACACATCTGAATGACTCTTCTTCATCCTTAACCCAAAACAAACTAACAGCTGTGTTTTATCTTCACCTCCTCCGTCTCATTGCTGTCTATCCTCCTGCCCACCTCAACCATTTCCTCTGTCTCGAGAGTCCATTGCAGCCCTGATAATGTCCTCATACCTGTTATTTGCAGCCCGCTGAGCAACCTTTGATTTTTGCTCACTCCTCTACAGGCCTGTTGTCACACATTTGACTGGTAAGCAATGTCACTCTACAAATACCCATTCAACACATGGTAACAAAAAATATTTCAACAAACCTAAAATTCTGCACTTAGTAGAATGTAAGACTCATGTTAAAAAAATCTAACTTTTCTAAAATTTTCAAGAGCGATACATCCACAACCAATAATCACAATCAAAATGTTCACAATTTTTTACAATATATGAATAGATAATAGAAAAAGAAGAATACAGCTGAATCCATCTATGCTTCATTACCACCCACCCACTCTGTTCTCCTATATTTTGTCCATTTATCCCTCCTCCCTACATCTAAATGTCCAATCCAGTCGACCCCATCGATAAACAGGAAACTGTCCAATCCAATGAAACATGAACGTCTTCTTTATTTGTAAATTCTTTCAGTTTGTGAAGACATCCACAAGTTTTTCAGGACTTAAGTGCTGTATATGATCTGAGAAGGTGGTTTGAAAAATTCAGATTTTTTTTTTTCATGAAAAAAATAATGGGATTTAATAAATAAACAAACAGAAAGTCTACTATAGAGAAAGAAAGAGAAACACAGGCTGGTCAACTGAGGACACAATAAATGGAGCAAGACTAAAGTCTGATGTTAAGTGAGGTCAGTGGTACTCAAAGCTTCCCCAAGATAAATGAACACACACCATTAATGACTGTTTGGCAGATGGAATAAGACCTGACAGGGCAGTACAGTATATATGAAATGTAAAGCAAATCATATCTAGTTTGAGGAACAAGAGTGCCATAAAAATAACTAACTTGCCAATGATAAAGCTGTCTGCACCGTGTTTATGGTGCTGAATGCACTTCCAGCTTCAAGCAGACATTGCTGATCCTATAGTAGAAAAGAAGCATTACAGGCAGGTTGGCAGGTTTCAATTTATATTATGGGAAAAAATGGATTTGTAAAAATGTAATTTATGGAAAGAATAAGTACTAAAACGATATAACATTGTATTTTTTTAATAATCGCAGAAAAAAGGCAATTACGTTCAATTGGAAAAAAAAAAAGCTTTAAGAATAACTGCAGATCCCAATCAACTAATGTAAGACAAAGAAGCTACATGTGATCAAAATAAAAATGTAATATGCCTTGATGACAAAAATGACTGAAAAAACAAGTTTAAATCCATCTTGTTCTAGGTGCACAGAAACTGACACTTTGATTTCTCCAATCATGATAAAAACCTCCAAAACCTGCTATTGATTTGAAGTCAATAACAGTAGTTCATGATAGAAAAATGCAAATTAAAGTTGATTAACTGGACAATATTATTACTTGCTGGGACTTTGTACTTCACTGGAAACCTCTGCTGAGCTGAACATCAAACTCAAAGTAATAAAAAACCTAAATCAATAAACCAAAAAAAAAAAAACTTGGAACTGGATATCACGCTCTCAAGAATCTAGAGCAATTCTTGCTGCAATTTTTATTTTATGAGCTATTATTTTCCCTAAGAGTTAGTATTTCCAGTTGTGGAGTCTGATATTAGCTATAGATGACTTTCAGAGCCAAGTTCTATTAATACCATTAGTTTTTCAGACGCCCCATCACTGAAGAATAATAAGTCTATCTCAACAACTTACTGTAAGACTATCGCGTGAGCACATGTAATAAATGTGTTCATATTTATAAACGGCGTCAGACTTTCCTGTGGATGTTGTATCAGTTACTCGTGGAACTCTAAACTGCCCCTCTCACCTCTCTGATTCCATCACAGTCCACATATTTCATACTTTCCTCCAGAAACCTGGAAAACCCCTTAAACCGCCAAATGCTGAGGCTCTGACCTTTGACCCCAGCCGCTTCATTTGTCAGCCATATTGCATCAGGGGGAAGGTAAAGCTAAACCTGCTAAAACATGTAAACGCCTTCTCGTTCCTGGTGATGGAGAGTAAGGTGAAACAAAACAGACAGTCTGTGGGAGTAAGGCTGCGTGTTCCCAGCTCAAACATCACGGCCTGTTAAAAGAGTCCCTTTAAGAGACCATTTGGAGTCCTTAAAGGCTTAAAGGACTGTGACTCCTGAGACCCTCTGTCTCTTCAGGACCACTGGTGGGTAGACCGCAGGCTTGGGGGTTAGCATTAAGCTTTTGAGCAGGGGCTGGATGAAATCCCTGATGTCTACTACTGGCGTGACGCTCGGCGGGTGGAAATATAATCAGGGTAATAACTGGACAGCACAGCAAAAAGTGGATATGGTGTCTGATATCCATATGAGTGTGTGTAGGTGTGTGGACGGTACAGCATTTCTTCTTTGGATCTTTATCAATTATGGAATAGTATTATTCATTACATCGGTACAACTGTTAAAGATGTGTGTGTTTTATTAATGTAGGGATTTATCTGTAAAAATTGAATATATAACTCATAAGTATGTTTTCATTAGTGTATATATAAAAATCATATTTACATTAGCTTAGAATGAAACAGTATATCAATAGAGGGAGCACCACCATATGGTAAGACAATTATTGAATTACTTTTGATTAAGATTTAGCTTTCTGAAATTCATGCAAAATGCTTCAATCGCAAAAATTGGGATTATTTCTCTGGAGGCCCTTCTGACTCCATTTACTATTATTATACATTAATTGTGAATTGCATTTTTCTAGTCATATTTCGCACACAGTTAGGGTAAATTAGTGAAAAAGAGTATTTGTGAATTGCATTTTGGTTTCTGTTCATGTAAATGTAAATAGAAGGCGCTGGCCCAACTTCACCTACTTCCAAGGCACATGGAGGAGGAGAAAAACTAATTACAGGTCAACAACTCCAGCAGTACTTATCGTATAGAAGAACTTTATTGTGTTCTGGGGTCAACTCTGAAGGCCACTGGCTGAAACGCATTGAACTATATTTAGAGTGAATGGCCGTTTCAGCTCATGTAGCCATAAAAACGAACAATTAGAACCAGAAATAGTCTACAACAATGAAAAACTGGAAAAACCAAGATTGCTTTTTTTTAGCCAAATGGCCCAGAGATAGATGACAACAGCAACACACATTGCAGGTTGTAACTTCAGTGCAGGATGAATTTGCATATTTTGAGTTTTTGTTTTTTTAAAGTAAAGTATTTTAATTATGTGATGAATCAGAATTTAGTTAAAAACACCAAATATTCAATCTAAACTAATAGTTAGGTTGCTTGTAAGACCCTACAGAGTAAGTACACTTGATATATTAAATATTATATTTAGATATAGTAGTTTAGTGATAGAATAGATTAGAATAAAGTTAGTTAAATTAAAGTAGCTACTGCTTTGTTTAATTGTCTGAAAGTTAAATATTTAAGTTGAAATAAATACATAATTTAAAAACAATTGCATTTTCAGTGGTAAACAAGCAAATAGACTTAAACTGCAGATCCTGTTACTGCCCACAACGAATGCGGTAAGTTTAGCCAAACTGTTCATCCTATAATCATATCTTTTATATTCTTTTAGTGTCTGTTATGGACAAAACTTCAAGAATTCTGAAACCCAATGCCCCACAAAAAGCAACTGTATTTAACAATACAGCCCAACCACATTGTAAAACACTAAGAAAAACAACAGTAGTAATAATATTAATATTAATATTAATAATAATAAGTGAATTGTCATTTAATACCCATCACCAATTTACCAGAGAAAACAACTTGATATACAGTATGAAGACATTACCAGGTTCAGTTGATAACTGAGACCAGGTGTTTGTTTCTTGAGCTACAAGTAAATTGAAAATGGGTGACAAACCTGTTTCTTGTGGAACACATAAATCCTGTTTGCAACCAACTTTACACCCAACACTAAGGGAAATACTTGTTCTTATATGTCATAGAAGCAACACCCACCCACAGGCTGTGGTCAGTGATCACATTTTGTTGACTTAAGCGATGACTTCAGCTCACAGAGAGTGAAAAAAGCCAGACATGATTCACTTCTCAGATACAAAAAAGAGACGTTAAGATTGACCAATGACTGCTACTGGGCTGATGTCAGTGTTCCTGGGAAACTGTTGACATAGTGAGGAAGCTGAAGGAGCTGTGGTCAGGGTGTGGACTGTCAAGTAATGTCCCCTCAGTCTTTAGCTTCTGCTTTTTTTCTGCCTTCTTACACAACATTACTGGCCTTTAGCCCGACTATGAACATACATGCTGTGAAGCAAAAAAACGATTTTCTCCCCTAAAATCACAGGCACATGTTTGAATGATTTGCTTTTTGAAATAGTGAATACTGAAATAGTGATGAGTATTATATTTTTATTTTTTTTTAATAGATGTGTCATAGTGGTCTTTTTAATGACAAAAAATGATGGGACAAGATTAACCCTACGTTAGTCACCTGGGGTGTTTCGACACCCCAATTTTTTTAAATTGCTCATAATTTCCAAATTAATAAT
>JAPQRQ010000010.1:2548130-2574388 GCA_037367365.1 Apogon talboti
AGTTGTGATTGAGGTGTTCTCCCGTGCCGTTTCCCCCAACCTCCTCATCCATGTCAGATGACAGCTTCATCTCCACCTGGCTGTTGTCGCCTTCCATGTTCTGGGTCAAGTTGAAACGTGTGTAGGAGTGAGGCTCCCCATTAAACTAAAAAGGAATCGAAAAGAAAGTATGGTTTCATTATTTAGCCAAAACTATTGAGACATATTCAATGGGAACTGGTTTACTGCAGTGCCAGCTCAGAGATCAATGAGCAACTTCAATACTAGATACCACTACAATCGTCAACACCTTAGAAGTTAATCTCACCAGTGCAAAAAAACTACCTTCAAATATTTTCTTTTGAGCGTACTACAACTGAAAAACAAGTTGAGGTAATCATGCTGCAAAACTGCTTTGAGTGTATACAATGGAAGGACCTAAATAATAAAATTAAAGATAGGTACCAGAATTTGTTTTAATATTGTCTTTGTTAAAATTAGTATAGGCATGTTTTGTACGATGCCAAACCCTAGACAAACTGTGGTTATTTTTTTCGTTAGTAATATAAAATGGAAATTGTAAGTCATAATACAGAATAAAGGCTAAATATAATCTATTTTTGCTAATTTTGTTAAGAACTGTACAAAACAGCAATCGTCACAGGAAGTTCTCTCATGGTGACTGATGTGTTAGAGCCTGCAATCAGTGATTTTAAGTTTATGTTTTGTATTGATGCATGTTACATTGTAGGGCTAAGTTGAGTTGGCACATAATATAGTTTGTTCATGATTAACTATCACATATACATCTTGTCCCTCCAGAAGTGTATGCAACCTAAAGCTTTTACATGCAATAATACTCACAATTTTGGATATTGTAGACCTTGCCTGATCCATTTCTGTTTCTCTGGAAGGAAAAGAAAAAGAGAAAAGTCATTAAATAGCCTGGGTTATGCGTGACACTTTTACCTGCCCTCAGCCATCTTTAAATTTGAGATTTTCACACTTCAATAAAGGAATGTTAAGTGAAATATTACACAAGATTTCATTTCTGTACTGTACAGTGTGTTTCTGTTCCATTTCTCCGAATTATGAAGTCTCCAAAGAACACATCCCACCTCTTATCCAAACATCCACAGCGTTTCCTTTGCTCTTAACTGGAAAGGAAGTACTGTCTACAAGACACAAAAGCACAGTGTCCCACAAAGACTCCATACCTGCATGTGAACTCTAAGGCCAAAGGAATACAGTAACACACACACACAAAAGTTTCCCACTCGTTTCCATTCTATAGACAAGCCAAACACAGCAAGGTTTCAATATAACAAAACAGCAGGACCTGACATACAAGTCTTCTGTATATTTTCTTAAATACTGTAATCTGCAACCAGTGGAGTAAGTGTATGCATGTGACGATCTGCAGGAGGGAGGGCACATGCTGTAAGATGCTTCACTCAAAGATGGACAGATGAATCAAATTGATCTACCACTACACATCTAATGTAGACATAGTAAAAAAGGTGTCTACATCAAATCATTTTGCTCCATGATAATCTGCATTCACAAGTTTTATAAAACATCCCAATCTTGTAGTCTTTTTTTGTTTTGCTTTATGTGAAGAAAAAAAAAAGCTATATGGGAGGCAGTGTTACGGTTTAGAATTTCTAACCACTCAGTAAATTTCCACTGTCATTCGACTCTTGGATCCTGACAGACAGGGCTCATGGCATTGTGCATCTGTTTCTGAATGATGAAGTTTTACACCGTCATCTCTAGAACACAATTGTGTATTCATTTTCATAATGGTTTTTCAGTATAATGCAGAATTCCACAGTAGATTATTACCAGTAAATATGTTCCTTATGTGACTTCAAAAGATCAATAAGTTTCAATAACATTTTTTTTTAAGTCACATACAAACAGCGTTCTGTCATAAGCTCAACATGTATAAAACACATAGCAGCAAATGTGTATGAAAGACTTAAATGGTTTCTAATGGTACTCAAACATAAAAAAACCCCATGTAAAAACAGAAAACCTGCTTTTGCTCATCTGTCGTGCAGCAGTAAGGTTTAAGAGCTAAGCTTTTTGTCACTACAAATGAACAGGCTACTGAAACTGATATGACTGCACCACAGCACTGCAACTGTTCTACTGCAGTGACATTTACACCCTTTAGGGAGAAAAAAAAAAAAAAAAAGAAAAAAAAAAAGATGACCAACACTGCAACACAAAAACGGTGGCATCCCTTTCTTGTGCATTGTCTGGATTTATTGCTTTAATATAGGTGGGTCACTCCAGGCCATCTCAATGAGAATTCACCCAAGCCTTTCTGAGTTTAGGTCATGGATTTTCTTTACATTTATGTCCAAAGTTCTGTGAGGGTCATGGGATAAACGTTTAAGTCTTCTTTATATCATGATTATCTGTTAAAATATGTATTCTAAGCCTCATCTGCTATGTATTTATGTAAATTGTTGCAGAGACCAAATTAATATTATTTGTTAATAAAACAAAATCTTTAAAATCACTACTTATTTTCACTGTTGTTCAACCCAGTTTTGATTCTTTCCTAGATGAAATGAGGAAAATCTGAAATGTGCAAATGCATGGTAGATGTAACATGTTCTTATTCATTTCATTTCAGGTGCCGTTTTGCAATACTTTAACTGCAAATGTTCACATCACATTAACAATAAAAATAAATACTTACTCTTCAAAATTGACATTCACATAGTTCTATCATTTCTCAAAGTTATTTACGCCTGTGTTAAAAAAAAAATGACTGGTACAGATCTTGCTAAATAGCTTGCCAATAGCCTTGATGAAAAACCCACATTTTGAATATATATTGACTGTATATTTACGTGTACACATGCTAATAGTAAAATTTAGCAGCAATATCAATGCAATAACAAAATTGTTTTTTCACACTGAATAGCAATTCAGATGAAGTCAAAACACATGGAATGAGAAACAGGATGGGTGATAGTGAGACAGAGGCAGTTTCGTGTCCTTGGTTACAGTGAACTCGAATTAGCGGATTTCAAGGATATCTATGCATTTGATTATGCAAACTCTACTATGCGGAAATCCTATTCACTCATTGTTGAAACTCGGTTGACAACTCTTAGTACCAAGTTTTTGCATTGTGTTCACTACATGTAATACATCTTTGTTTTACATTTTTGAGTTGACCGGAAAACTAATCATTTATATGTGCATTTTCCTTGATAACTAAGCAAGAAGATTCTACAAGAATTAATATTAGGTTTATTCACCAAGCCCCATTTCAGGCTATTCCTAGTATGTCAGCGGAGTACCTTCTAAAGACCTTAGAAACAAGTCTAAGCCTTAACCTACCCTAATCCTGATTCTAGTGAGTCTAAGAGATGCTCAGGGAGAGTGCACAATCTCTCCTCACATGTTCGACCTTGACAAGAAAGAAACAGGCCAGAAGTTCTCCAATAGCCATAGTCTTATCACCTCAGAAGTAGGTTAATGCTAAATCTCCAAAAAGTCAACTATTGAAAGGCATGAATTACCTTTAGGGGTTAAACCTCTACTACACTGCCTGAACTTTGGATTGAATAGGTCACTGGAAACACAGCTTTGTTCAGTGGGCTCAAACCCTCCAGACAGACCAGGAACAATTTGGAGTTTAGCCATCAGTGTCCATCAGCGGTCCTATTTATTTTCTGTCTGTGGCAAGTAAACAAAGTAACAAAATGTAAACCAAGTAATCTGAAAATAAGAGAACTAGAGCTTGTTGCGAAGTGCTCATGGTGTGCACTGTCCAGTCATGTTACACTCAGACTGTTTAAATGACTCCTATGGGCCAATTTGCAAGTGCCACAGGAATGAGTGTGAGAGTTCCCAAACTGGACATTGCGTGAGGAGGCTTGTGTGTACAGATGCCAAAGGGACATAAAAGTGTGGGAGGCTTGGCCTAATTTGTAGCCAAAACTTGGCCTTGTTCAAATCCAACCACATGCTTGTAAGTCAGCATAGATAAAAGCCTAACCTTGTACATGTATTTGAATAAAACAAATGACGGCAAACACATAGCCAGGCTATGTCGCTCAGAGAACACTTTGGCTATTCTAGTCATTAAAAAGCACAGCTAACTTTAGCACTTACTTTGGTCTCTGATGGCCTTAGAGCACCCTTGACTTTTGGAACCTGAAGGGCAACACAAGCCCAGTAAATTAAACAGAGTGAAGTATACAGTTCCTACCAAGTTAATTCTAAACATAACTGAGTATTCTTATTTGTGTTGTTCACAGCTTGCTTTATATGCAACCTAAAGACACAACAGGAAAGAAACACTATACAAAAAGTGGGGTCAGATAAGACTTAGCTGCTTCGAGAAGCTAATTGCTCTCTAAGGTGGGCAGAGCTCTGTCTATAATCTTACATGCCAAACATACCAGGCCTTATCAAAGCTAATACTTTAATCAGATTAGCTGCTCTTTTAGCTGGAGAACCTGATGGATATATAACTAATGTCAGTCAAAATACATTAATATACATGTTAAACACTAATATTCCATTTAAGTTCATGTGCTTTACATCCTTGGAGGACCCGTTAGCCTTGAGCAGTCTGCAAACGCTGATGAAGACGTACGTATTATATTCCCATTTCAAACATTTAGATGTGTGTGCAGCTGAGATAATAAGAGTAAACTTGAACCACGCCCTACGGGACAGCGTTGACAGGAACAACCTGTTCTGCAGCTTGGCTGTCACAGCTTCAACAGGACGCTGGACAAATTTCACCTAGATGTGACCAACACCATGAGCCTTTTGGGGTCAAACACTGACCAGCATTCAAAGTAAATGTCCAGCCACTGTCATCTGTTCTCAGGACCAACAGTTTAGATTAATGCAGGCACTATAAATAGAAATACTAGCAAAGCAAAGGCATTGCCAAGAACATTTTAGGCATGTAAACCGTTTTAAGCATTAACATTAGGGTGTGCAAACACCTCAACAAGGACAAAGAGATTGCAACATTACACCGAGTGATAAGAGCAATTAATTAACACCAAAAGGAACTTTTGCAAACAGTTGCTGCAGAAGCTGGCAGCAATAGTGAATAGCCAACATCAGACACAGAATCTGGGTATTGAGGGACCATAACAGTATGTAAAACGTCAAGAATCTCTCCTCCTTAGATTTTTACACTTGGTTTGATGCTCAGTTCAGTTATTCAAAGTTAATTTCAGGTAGGTAGGACAGGTAGGTTTGCCTCAAGATTTTTCTTGTAGGGTTGTATCAGCCGATTAATTAAGTATCAGCTTTCTCCTGCTCCAAACTATTATTCTATTGTCCTGTGAATTCAGTTAAGGGTTATATGGAGAAAGTAAATAGCCAAATGTTAAACCACACAACATAATCACACTTATTTATCACATGAACTCTGCTGAAGCAAATAAGCATGGACTATAATTCTAAGTCCCAAAAATAGTCATGCACTTAAGACTAGTGATTATCTACTACAATATAAATTATCTACCTCAGTTACAGCTCAACAACTCCTTATTACTAGTCAGTGGAACAAAAACAGCATCCGCTCTAACCATAATAACTATTATGATGGTACAGAAGACCTGTCAAATGTGTTTAAAAGGTTCTGCCATCACTTGTTAAACAGCAATATTTAGTATCATTTGTCTGTATAAACAGGTGATGCTGCGAAAGACAATCTGCTGCTGGAGAACCATTTTTCCTCACAAGTTAGAGTTAACATGATCTTGTGATTGTACAAAATATACTTGTGGCTTCTGCATTCTATCGAGTACCTTATCGGCAACTAAAATAATGTTTGGTCCTGTTCCTGGCACGTCGCATTTTGATGCTTTGTGCCAAGCATCAAAATACCATACACTCAACAGAGCGGGAAACACAGTCCAACTAGTCAGTAGATGCCAACTGTAAAGACTCACAATAACAAGAAGTCCATTTGTGACGAAGTTACATCATAGTTATTGTATGTACATAGTTTTTGTATCCATCTATAGACTTAATTGCATGATTTGTGCAACAAATGGTTGCATAAACTAGAGTAAAATGCAGTGAAGAATATGAAAATTCAGTTTATTTTTAAGTTCACGTGCCAATGCCTTCCTTTCAATGACAATCACCAAATCAGGGTTTTTAGTCAATCCTGCACACCTTTAACATCATAATTCTTTCCAGCCAAGTATGTTGAGTGAACAAAAATGCTGAGGGCACAAAAGGAGATGGTGAGAAACCAAGAACAATAATCTAGGGAATAGGAGCAAGCGAGGGAGAGGGGTCAGGGGTGCGGAGGAGTCATTGTGCAGTCGCAAATCACATGAGAGTCACATTGGGGGAAAAGCTCCAAGTAGCTCATGGGAAAAATGAGCCAGCAGTAGAACAGTGAGGCAAGCAAATCCTATTTACTACGGTTGTGCAAGTACTCTTAAAAAAGGAGAACGTTTTCAATTTTGGACATACGCAGCAATACAGGATGCAGGTTTATCCTATTCAGGGAGAACAATGACCTGCTATCAGCTTTAATGTGGGAGATTTTTTTTATCACAGACCAGTGACTCCTAACACTAGGTGGCACTACAGGGTATACACGTGTACAGAGCAGCCTTTTGTGGCAGATACACCTCAAGTGTAAGTCTAAGTCTGAAAGCAAAAGTAATAATATTTCTATATGCTTACCATTCTAAAACAAGATCAAGTCTCATACCAATGGTGCTGTTTCATGTGCAATCATAAGCCTTTAACCGTGTGACTAAATCCAACTGAGACAATGATTAATTGATTTTTACAGAAATGAATATTGACCACAGGCAACAGTCAAGACTTGCGTGTTCACCTGGAGGCTGTCTTCACAGTCATAAAACTACCATTACAGACAACGGTTGCCTTAAGGTCGTAACTGAACTTACTTCCTGTTCAACCACATGTCAGTTACTGTAACATTTACAAAAGGGATTACAGTCTCTAAATAACCGTGGGCTTCAACTACTATCACAGAGCTGTGGAGAGGTGTTTGAATGACTTCTAGACTAGAGGTTATGCTCATTGTAGTAAAGATAGCTTATCTTTGCAGCTGCCTATTGCTGTCGGTCAAGGTCAGTAAACAGGGCGATGTAATGTCTACCTACTGACACGGTTACCCTGAGAAGGAGGGTCATTGAGGAGAACGGGCAGCAGCTACTTGTATTTAACGCCAGCATATTGCAGATCACTTGACAGGACTGTTGAACGTGACTGCAGGCTTACTTCATGATGGCGTCCTCCTTAGCACAACCAAACCCACGCTGCTAGTACTAATCCATATCTGTGGAATGATGAAACAAAACGTGCTTCCGATGACAGGTGGCCATCAATGAGTACATTAATACGCCATGAAATGACAACCTCGTATTCAAAAAATGACCTTAATGTCAAAGGTAATGTCACTTTAAAGTCTAATATAACTTAAAAGGACCTTTATGTACATATTCTCAAAAGACAGGCTGGTTTCAGCCCATAATGCAGTTACTGACTAGACATTAATTGTCCCGTGAAGACAAAAGCCCCATTGCTAGCACCGCGCGAGCCCGAGTGTTACTAACAGTTTGTCGAGGATAATACACTCACCCTGTTATAAACACAGCGCAAACCGGGCCGAGGACTTCACCGACACCGCGGGACACGAGGTATCTTCCCTCCTTCAGCTGCCTTTCTGCTATGTGCCTCTTTCAACCGGCTCGACCTTCACTCACCACGCTGCCTCTCTAGTTATAGCCAATCGTTTGACTTGACTCCATAACCCAGCGAACGTCACTTCCTGTATGCCGGATTTCAGGCGCGAACAGACCGGCCTACCGGAAGTGACGTTTGCTGAGTTGTAGAGTCAAGTCACTATTACTGGTTACAGATGTGGGAGCACGTGGCTTTTGCTACTTGTCAAAAAGCTGAAAAAGTAATGTAAAGTATTTACATTGCATTTAGGAGATAAGGTATGAGGACTGTAACTGAAATGACGACTGTAAAAATGAAACCTTTTGGCAATTGTGTAATTTCATGTTGCCATATTTATCTCCATATTACAAACAGGGGAGAAGTGATGATGATTCTGAAGGGCTCATGACTGAAAGGGGCCCTAGAACATAGTAGATTATTGGTCAATTTTTTAAATGAAAATTATTAATCTTTCACCATAAAAGACGGTTTGATTCACAGGGTACTAATAAACATTTGTTTCTTTGTATTAGTTTTGATTTATTTTTGGCAGAACTGAATAAAATCCAGTATTCTACATACTGTTTTAAATTGGTAATAATACAGAATTATTTTTATATTCCACATAAAGATCCATAGATAAACCAAAACAACCTACATTACTCATTGGATGGTCTGTTTAAGTCATGATGTTATTTTGAGCATTATTAGGAACATATTATCAAGCGCGTCATTGCATTCTACAAAGCTAAGACCGTGTGTAAGTGACACTGTTATGCCATAGAGAGGAGTGAAAGAGGATGGAAGGATAGCACAGACAGACAGACAACAACTGCTGTTACAATGTGTATATTATGTTCAGTTTATTTTTGACTTACTTCAGATTAGTCTGACTTTGGCCTACAGGTGTCATAAATATTACTTCTTGGCTTTTAATATATTTCTTAATGTTTGTGTTGTATTTCTTGAGCTGGTACCCAGTGATTGTAATTTGGGCTAGACCTAGAATTATTTTTGTTGTGACTTCCAATTGATTTTCTTTCTACATTTACCATTGTCATCAATCATTCATTAAACTACATCTGTTTTATTGGTGAATCAATGATGCATTTATATGTATACTACAGAGTCTCTGAATGTCCAAATGGCTCATATCCGATGCTGAAAGCCTGATAAACTGCATTTTATGGGAAGCACTTAAATGTTTATAAGTTTATAAGACTGCACATGTGATGTAACCGATTTCATCATAATGGAAATACATTTAACAGTAATGTTTATGTTGACAGGGTGGACATATATTATTTGTTATTCTTTGAATATTGGCCCACAATAATCTAAAAGTAGATATAAGCAGCTAGTTTATTTTTATACAACTTGAATATCTGATATCTATGATGGTACATAAAAGGAAACAGGAACTAAAGAGCAGTCTTTTGGTGAGAGTTGAAAGGTACTCTGATATCAACCCACAAGTTCTTCTGCTATTAATAAAGTTCTTCTATTGATATGGTGTATAATGATAATCCTAATAAAACCCTGTTTTTAATATAACAATACTGAGTATTGTCTTACTGTACTACTGAGTAGTCTTGTAGTATATTTGTCTGACTTTTACTCACAGGTGTTTACATGTAAATACTGTTGTGTGACCCCATCTATTGTAATAACCTTTCAAAACAACAAAAAAATGAATAAATGCAGACCATAATATACATTGTTCATTAGATTTTGTCATGTGTACATTTTATTGTGGGAAGATGGGCTTCATCTCGACATGGGCTACCTTAAATGACCCTCATTGTGTTACAGACAAACTGGCGACATGCTGCTCACCTTGAACAAACATCAAACTGACCAGTGCACATAGGACCGTTGGACTTTCAGGCTCCAGAGTCCACAAGGTGTTCTTTGTGTTTTCTTAACACTGCAGCTGTAGAAATATTAGCTTAAGGAAAGGAAAGAAAACCTATTTAATTTGGTCACCAGTGTGCTGACTAAGTCAGACACTATTTTTTTCCAGTTGGGTTCTACTTTTTGGTGTGCTTTTGTCTGACACACAAGTCTAGGACTTTTATTCAGTATTTTACAAGGGATATTTAAAAGTAGTATAACAGTGTCTCTCCATGCAGCTTGTTTGGACCTGACTGAATAAACAAACTGTTATGTAATCAGTTTTATATGGGAACAAATTGATTAAAATGACAGCATCAGCCAGTGTTGTGTTCATACAGACAGGGTTGACAAACCAGATGTTCTTGTGATTGGGCATTTGTGGTGGGCAGAGGCAAAACAGTCGCCAGTGGTGGTAAATTATTACTAAATCTTGGTAAGCGTGGCTCTTTTTTTGTTTTCTTGACAGCAGGTTTTGCAGTTTGATTTGTTTACCATTACCTTAATTATTGATTATTAAAGAGTCTAACTGTTGTATAATTGCTCTTTTGGGTTTCTCAGGTAATTACATGTTTATGCTTGGTGCCACTCTGCTAACATGTATTTTGTGTGTACTGTGCATTGGGTGGTCCTAGCTCAGGTTATAATAACTTTCCCACAGCATTGTTGGCCACATTTTGTGTCAGTTCACCTCATTGCTTTTAAATTCCAAACATGGACAGAGTTTAATCATTAGTTACATATAGTAACATACAAAAAGTTCAACTCCACTGGGTTATAGAGCATGCATGTACTGTATGTAGCCAAGATTAAACCACATATCTTCTGTTTGACAAAGTAGTGGACGGGATTGGTTTTGGTCACTAAAAAGTGGTGTCACAGTCGGCGATTTAGTGTTTTGAAAGAGCAGCAGTGTTTTTTACAGCACTTCGTTTCTGTAGTTTCACACACTCTCTTGCCAAAAATGTGAAAGTCACCAAAAAGGCCTATGGCGGAGTGCATTTAATTGTCTCTGAAATCTTTACTTGACATTTAAAAAGCTGTTGTTGGGCTGGTTAAGCATGTAATAATGCCCTTGGCTATGTTGAATGGTTGATTTGTTAACTGTGGGGATTACATGTTTGAGGTAAACAGTAACAGAATTATCTAGCTGGGACTTGTGCCACAGTATCAATGCTCCATCTGTGAGAAATAACCAGGAGAGGTTTTCTTCAATTTAAGGTGGAGTTCTTGAGTTTCACTGGAAAGGCCAAGACATTTTCTTACTGTTACAAATGAGTGCATGTTAAGACAGTTTGCAAGACCAAGCCGTGCTGTTGAAACTCCTTGTGCAACACCTTACAGTTGAGGCAGGAAGTTTACCTATACCTCAGCTAAAGGCAGTCACATATTTCACAGTTCTGAACATTTCCTTACATATAGACAACATATTAGTTCAGTTAGCACAATTTTTATATTTGGACTACATGAACTTTCAGACCAATGGAAGAGAGAAGTTCTGACATTAGATTTCCCTTTAAACTGTACTTCCCTTAACACTTTAAAACCGTTTTGTTAAATATTCACATTTCTATTGACTTTTACTTAACTGCAGACTTCCTGATTACTGGATTATTATTTTAAGTGTACACACTGAAGGAAGTAGAACCATTTATCAAGGAATAGGATTGATTCTAGAAAATATTCTGGCAACTCTTTCTTTAAAGGGGGACGGAAACTCACATATCTTACAGGAAATCAAAAATATGTGAGTGAGAAAAATGTCTTCCGTTTCCCATGATGCAGCTAAGTCCCACTAAAAAGCTGTCTTCTCTCCTCTTCAAAAACAATTAACTCTCAAATGTGTTTGTTTCTTTGGAAAAGTCAATTATGAGATTAGGCCCTGCAGGATGTGAACATCCACTCCTTGAGAAAATCAAATGGTCTCACAGCAATCACGGCTACACTTCTAATCTTATATAGACAAAGTTCTCTGTTGTAGAATGTGAGAAAACAAACTTGCTAATAACACCGTATGCTGTGTACGTTTTCACTCACAGTAAACTCATAATTACATGATTCCCAGATAACAGAAGACAGAGCTTTGTTTTTATTTTTTGACTTCCTCTATTGAAGGTTTGGTTGATTTTATTAGGTTATACCCGCAAAACACCAGGTGCTCTGAGCATGTTGAAAGGGCAGGTGTTTTCACGTTATTACTGTATGTTACTGTATTTATCACAGGGGAAGTAGAACTGGAGCAATGAACATCTGTCGGTTGGTTAAAATGCAAAATCACAATAAACAGGGGAAGTTTGTGAAATCAGTTTGTTCTGTAAATTATTTCAAGCATTAACCTTTGCACAAGTCAGTTTTATAATTTACTTTATTGTACTCTCTCTATCCTGAGAATAATTCATTCCTGTGCAGAGCAGATGTTCTCTCAAGATTCAAGGGTTAATGTTCACTCCTCTGGTTTCTAGTTACCATGGAAAATAGAGTGTAATGCACCAGTCAACCAGCTTTGGGCTTTAGCCTTGGGAGGTTTTCTCCTTCACAAAACCATGATTATGTGGCTGCTGACACAGGCAGTCCACACAGCCACAACACACACCTGCAAGGTGGACCAAACCACAGTAAGCCAAGAGGTCTTCTGAGACCCACAGAAAATGTATAACTTTATACACGGGGGACAAAACCCAGCCAGCATGTCTGAGACATATCCTGACATTCTTAACACTTGTAAATAATATACAATGATGCATGAGGAGTGTAAAAGATAATATGAGTTTTCCGAGGTTAGGTTGGAATGAAAAAAAATCACAAGTGTGAATGACTTTTATCTGGTACCTCTGATGAATCTGGAATACGTTTAGAAAAATCAGCCCGATTCATAGAAAAGTACCTCTTTTATTCTTCCTCATAGAGTGACACACTATATGTCTTATCCCGCCTTTTTAACAGTATCACCCTCCTGCAGCCCAACAGTAATGCATCACTTTCTCAGAAGACACCCTTATCGCTGTCCCACCCAAGAGCTCTGCAGGGGAGAAGCCTGTAGGCAGAACAACCTACTCTGTGAGGACCTCAGCAGAATCCACTGTGCACTATGTCAGAGACAATGGCTTAAATACAAAGCAGTGCAAACGTTCCCTTTTGGTTCACACATTACATTCAGTCTTGGCAAAATAGTCTCATGTTGGATTCATAAAGGTATAATTGAACCTGTATTAAACATTTCCAGTAAAACACAAATAAAGAAGAGGGAAGTAACAGCTATTTATAGGAACAATGCTGGGCAGGAGCACAGACACAGAGATGTGTGGTATTTTTGCTTTTCAGCACACTGTGTAAATACTATGAGGAACTAAAAAACAATGCACACGCTATATAATTGTCCACTGGGCCCTAAAACACAACTGTTTCTACTAAATGACATATTCAAACCCATACATAATATATCTTGGACCCTTGTGCAATTTAGAAATTAAAAAATTAAAAGCAGCTACCACTGACTCGCTGTTGAAACCACTACTGATGATGATGATGCAATTCTCGTCCTGGATGAATACATCTAAGGACCAGCATGAGGTCGAACATCTTTTTTTTTTTTCTGCACGTGTGCTGCAGATGCATGATACGCTATCTGCCCCAGAACAGGACAAAGCTTGGACGCAGGGCTTGGCTCAAATAGACTCTGACATCCATGGTTATGTAAGAACTCGATCATGCTGGTGTTAAACAGACGTAAGCAGTCTACATTTAGACTATTATTTGTCCGTTTAATGCAGTCAAGTCCTCTGACGGTGAAATCCCTGCTCTACTCAGAGGCTTTATTCCTGACTCCAGAATGTAACAGGGTTTATTTCATACAAATTAACTCTATTGGAAGCAAATGCATCTTAAATTAAGTTCAAATACCTGTTAGGTAACAGGACAAAACAAAACCGTTTATCTTTCTTAATTAGGTTTAATTTATTCCACAGACTTAATTTATGTCTTTGTCCTGAAGATGGTAATGTACAGCAAGTATTTTTACCTCAAGGCCCAAAGGAGAAATTCTGTGTCAAAGACATATTTTTATATTATATATCTGGGACTATTTTTATATAAAGGTAATTTGTGAATTATATTATACTCTGATTTTTGCTGCTTATTTTACATTAGAAATGAGTCAGGGAGTGGATGCCAGTCGAAGCTAAACCAGACAAGTTAAAATGTTATTAATAACTGTAAAAAAAATACAATCAAATGCTAAAATACACAAATAACATGACTTTTTACTTTCCTGCTGCAAAAAGTTTTGTTCAGTTTTCTGCTTTTTTTTTGTGTGTGTGTGTGTTTCTCCACCTAAACCATCTTTCGTCACTTCCTCTGCATTTCTAACAGCTTTGATGAAGTAAAAGTTATGAACTCCTCATGCACGTAGTCAAGAGTGAAGGACTCACAGAAGTCACTAACCACATTTTTATGTCCAGCTTGAACTGGATAGAATTCCCTCTTCTGTTTTGCTTATGAAAATGAACTGACATATCATCCCATATTTATGTTTCTTAGAACTGGGACCAAAAAAAAGGACAGGTTGTTGAAGTTTGGGAAAGACAGACGCACAGGATTAGAACCTGGTTGTGGGTCAACAGTGACAACTAGAGGATGGAATAAGAAACAACACCAGCGATGAGGTAAAAAAATATTTATTGGACAAATGTGACAGTCTCACAGACGTTATTTAAAAGTGAACCTGTTCACTAACATCATAACACATATTACATCCTACCAACACACACATACTGTACACAAATCATTCACAGCGGCGCGCACGACACTTATTACCCACCGTCCACACGTACGTACTTAGGACACACAGCTTCTGCTCCGTCATTTAGTGGCTGGGTCTGAAGGGGAATGGCATCCCTGTCATGAACGGCTGAGCGGGATACTGAGGATGAGGGGAGGGATGGGAGGCCAGAGGCGCGTGTGGGGCGTGTGTGGGGTGAGCGGGCAGAGGTGGGTGAGTGGGGTGTGAGGCGATGGGGGAATGAGAGGCGTGCGGGCTAAAAGCCATTGGAGGCGTGTGGATGTTGTTGTAGTACATCACTGGGCCCGACAAAACCAGCTGGAGCAAACTGGTAAGACAGAAAAAAAACAAGGAGACCGGAGAGAAAAGGAAGGAGGAATATTAAGACGGAGAAAAATACACTGTATTCTGTACAAGGGTAGAAAGATATGCAAAGGACAAAAAAAAAACTAAACTAAATAAGTCAAGTATATTTTACCAAACGTAGTAAGAGGAATTCAACTTTTCTCTCCTTTAATAAAATGCTTTTAGTTTGTATCTGTTATTCAAGCTTCCATGTTTGACATTAATTAAGCATCACTCCCTGATGTTGAACAGCCTCACACATAACAGAGAACAGGAGTGAATGCTGCACTGGGTCAGAATGTACAAAGTAACGCTGTGAATATGAGAAATGGGGTGTTCATTAAGGACGGAGCTGGATGAAAGGGAACTAAAAAAAGCTGAAAGACTGTCCAAGTGATTAATAGTCAGTATCTAAAAATGTACAATGTAGACAGAGGCAGGGACAAAAAACAGAGGCATCCTGACTGTAAAAATAACAGATGAAACGTGTTGGCATATCCATAAGGAAATAAAGGATTATATTTTTAATCAGAGTGCTCTCAGATGTTTTTTTCTGTCTGCCTTTGTCTACACTGAACCCTTTTGGAAAATCTACTTTTAGCCATCTAGACACCTTCTCAGCCTTTTTTAGTTCTATGCCACAGCAGGATTTGCTCTCCACATGTGGGCACTGACGTTATTTCCGTCACGTTAGTCTGAAGATGGTCAAGTTAGCAAAAAAAGAAGCAATATGGAGTCATTGAGTCTTACTTGTTGTGCGGAAGGCGGGAACAGATGGCTCGCAGATCCTCTGCAGAGATAAAACAGAAAGTAGTCATTTATAACCGCACATATAACCACAGCATCTACGAGTCTACATCCATCTATGCACACTGCTGCCCTCTGCAGGAGAGCAGCACATATAGCAGTTAAATACACAGCTACACAGATGACGATGACTCCATGTAGCACCACCTTGAAATACATTTACACATAACAACAACAGTGTATTTAGAAATTTTTGAAGTGTGGGCTTTGAACCTAAATTCTTATTAACTATAAGTAGAACAAAGATTGACTAGTGTAGTAATGTAACATCTTTATATATTTCGCTCTATATATACTATATATACTTAATGAATATTGTGACTTGCTTATAAATATGGGAAATTCAAATATTTGTTCTTCAAAATGTGGATTTTTCAGATCTGAAACTGTGTCTAGATCTTACACAGAGTCAAATGATTTCTAACTGGGACAGAACTGTATTAGTGCTACATAGAATCAAATATGGTTGAAAGAAAATAAGAACTAGTGGAGATGCAAATTCATTTTTGAAAATTAAAGATTTTCTCAGGTAACTAATTACATCTGTTTATTCATGTGATTTCAGCAAGAATTTACACAAAAACATATTGCAACTTACTGCATCATTAGTTTCATTACAGATTTTAACCCAGTCCAATAAACATTATATAACGACTGAGCTAAGAATATAAATACTAATGATTAAATTGAAATGTGACAGCTATGTGCGAAACATCTGAACTGAAACATACGTAGATATGGAGTAGACCTTTTGAATTCTGCTCCTCTTCCAAAGCCTCATAAGCATTTAATTCTGGTTTCACATACAATTTTTTCAAGATATCCAATGTCATAAACTGGGGAAAATTCAGAATTTTGAGTGATCTTATAATGTATGAAGTCCATATAATTTCAAATACATTTAAAGTTTAGAAAATCCTGTAAGCCTCATTGAATAACATTTCCTGATTCTATTGACTGATTTGTGTGTGTGTGTGTGTGTGTGTGTACTGTCCCACATGAAGCAGCTGATAGCTGTGGTAAACTGAGCACATTGATCCTTTTCTACTGGCGTCTATTTACTTGCTGAAAACATTACATTGCCAGTAAACAGCACCGACAAGAGAGCCAGGAACACATCCAGATCAGATTTGAATATCTGCAATTAAAATGCTTTTTAATCTCTGGCTGAGGCTTCTGCGTCGGTCTACAACCCAAATGGCCTCTCCTGTCTCCAGTCTTTTATTGTCTGCTCCCCTTTTATCTTCCGTTCCACCTTTTCACACCGTTACCTCTTGAGCAAAGCAGGGCCCGGTTGGCCATAGCCACCTGCAGGGCCTGTGCCAGCCGGTCCAGGGCCAGCTGAGACAGTGCGTGTGTTTCAGCGGATGACATGTGCGTATGTTTGTCGGCCTGGTCCAACAATCTGGAGAGGTCAGAGGTCAGTGCAGCCAAGGACTCCATTTGGAGTAGCGCCAGGCGACCAAAAAGCCCTTTCTCGTTTAGTATGTTTGGCAGGAGCATGAAGACCTAAGTATGAGGAGATGGACAAAGACAGAGGTATGCATAAGGTTTGTATGCACCATTAATTTATTCAAATTTAAACTGTAAATTCAATGAAACACATACCTGTAGGACACTCAGATGAAGTGCAGAGAAAAGAGGCCCCACCTCTGCCTCATTGTCAGAGCTGCCATTGGTCAGCGCTTGCTTCTTGTCTTTCCTGTACGCCAGTGGAGCTTTGACACACCAGCGAACCAACCCTCCTAATGGTGTGACATCAAGTGAACTGACTGGCTGGCTCCCAGAAAGAGGTGTGTTCAAGAAGGTGATTAAGACAAGCCGAGGGTCATCCTGGATCCACGCAACAATCATCTGGAGAAGTTCTAAAGGAGGAGTGAGCTCCTCTAATGACAGACACAAACACACAGGTTTTCACTTTCAAAGTGAATATAAGCCACGCCTTAAGGGTTTTTCCAACTTTATTAAACCCAACCTGAGGAGAGGTCGTAGAGGGTGGTCACAGCAGTGATAAACTGGCAGCAGAAACGCGGGCTGGCGCTGTGTATGTTCTGAAGGGTGGGCACAGAGCCAGGAACCATACTACAGTAATCATCTACCAGCACCTGAGCTAAGCGCACACAGTATACACGGTGGGTTCTCTGTAGGACACAATCACAAACAGAAGCATTTGTTAGTACACCCAACAACAGCATATTTAATCATGGACAGACTTACAAGAAGTGGCACACATTACATACTGTGGTATTTGGGATAAACTTAACTGTCTTCACTACAATGTCAACAACTCACACTTAAGAGGGATAAGAATAACCAGTTTAATGCATATTTCTTTAAAGCACAGCTTTGAATTGGCAATAATCTATTAATATGATATATATTGTTGTACAGGGGGTAATGATTCAGTATGTTGTGACATTATGTCTAAGTTTACATTATTATGTTGGAGTAGAAGAATTAATGGTGGAATACAGATTTTAACATCACAACACTACCAAACAGTTGGGAAAACACAAAATTAACCACTGTCTACCACCATTTTTTCCCAGCTATTAATTAAAAATGGATAAAGTGTGTTTGAGAATTCATACAGCATCTCAAATCACAAAGTATCTAAATACTTAAATGTAAGGCGGGGCAATGAATTATACTGTGTGGATTACCGCTACCTTTACAAGATACAATTTCCTAATATGTTTTAGGTTTATTTTCACCAGTTAAAACAATTGCATAATAACTCAGAAAGCATTTCATCATTACAATTGTTTGGGATATTCTAAGTCTAGATATGAGAAAATGTGTTTTCATGTTCTGACCATAAACAACACTTTAAAACCACAAATAACAAACATCTGCTTTGATCATCCTTCACTGAAGACCAAAATAAGACTTTAAGGAAATATCAATTTCACATTTATTGGGGAAATTCTCAACAAACCCAAGTCAAATGGCTTCTTATGCCCCTATTTTGTGTGTTTAAGCCTCACCTGTAACCAGGTAGCAGCACATTCTAGAATAGGTACCCTGCCAACAGCAACAGCCATGGAGACCAGCTTGCCTAACAGTGCCATGCGGCTTTCATCTGCCTGGTTGCCCTGGAGACTGAAGAGGGCGGAGAACACAAGTTGGCGGACTGTATCACGGCTCTGCTCCTGGAAACAACTGCACATAATCTCCAACAACTGGAGCTCCTGAATAGCACTCATCCTCTGAAAGAAAAACAAAGTTATCACACAGACGGTCTACTTTTGGAAATATCAGTGTACTGTAGGCCAGGATCATGACTTACCCTAACTGGGGCATTTCTGTCCTTGGGCGCATGCAGTATGAATTCTTCCACCAGGTCCAGGGTTTTAGAGTCTACCTGAGAAGGCTGTCTCCCTGACTGCACCATGTTACAGATGTAGATGTCCAAATGGTAGAGCAACTCCTTTGCTGCATTCAGAACATCACGAGGAAGCAAAGACTGACGAATGTCACCCATCGCCACCTGATGACAAACACAAAAGTAACATTATATGTTAAGTGGGTAAAAATCTGACCACACGATACATATCATGATACTCTGGTTATGATTCCATTTATTTGTGATACACAGCAATGTCGTAAGGAAGGCAATATATATTGAAATACACACCACAATGTGCATAAAATCTGAGTAGAAACAATTCTACCTTTTTAATGCAAATAGAACAGTCTGATCTACATTAGCACCAATATAATGGCACTACTTTTTGAGCATTTTAAGCAAATTAATGATTATTAACTAGATCAGTAAAATAATTTAATAAAAAGAAAAAAAAAACAAAAAAACATCACAGGCATCATAAATACTACACACATTCTTAAAATACTTAACGCATGAAGACTCATTGCTACTTTTATGGTAGTTCACAAATCAATTTTTCTCCATTTTTAACCTTTCTTAAGTGATTTATCACTACTTATTATAATATTATTTAGTCTTTTCTGTGAAAATAAGGTATTTGCCTCCATTTAATTTAGAGATCATGTAGATGTTCATAAAAGCTCTGATTAAAGTTGAGGGTTATTATATCAGAAACAGAGAAAACTGAAGAAAAAGTGGCGTTTTCAACAAAATCTATCATTAACTGAATGTAAAAACAAGTGTGTCTATCCACTGTCATTAATCCAACTCCATGGATCCACAGTCCACAGTAACTACGGAGCCTCTGAACGTCCAAATGAGTCACATCTGATGACCATGAAAAGATGACAAACTGCACTTTACACCAATCATTGACATGTATTGATAGGATTAGTGAATCAACAGGTATTGAACAGTTTAGATCAGTAGATGGATTTGGTTGACAGTGAATGTTTGGGTCTTTATTGGTCAATGTTAGGTTCTTAAACTGTGAAATAAATCCCTATTAATTGCACTGAATAAGGTGACTATTGTTTTCAACGCGCACATTAAGTAACAAATGCATGTAACGATGTTCACATCGTTGCATAAATCGGGGGTATGTCTTGGGTGATTCTTAAAATACAAACAACTCAGACACAAAGCTGTAAAACAATGTACACAGTCTATGCCGATAAACGTCAACTGCGACATACACACAGAAGAAATAACTGTACTCTGGATGAGGACACAAAAATATAACTAGGAAGTCCGGTTTGAGGCTAAGCATATACTGTATATTTTTGTGTAGTAAATGACATGTGTACAGCTGTTACAGTACACTGTTCTGGAGGACCCCAGGCTCCTCTTTGAAGCGGTCTCCTCCATCCGGCTATAGCTAGTTAGCAAAGTTAAGCTGAAAAAGCCTGTTTCTACTCGTCAATAAATTTATAGTTTGCTTATAATCAACATACTAAATTTAAGAGTGAACATACGTGTAACTTAGAGCCTACCTCTGCGAATACGCTTTTAAATGTTCGTTACTTTATTGTAAAACTAGCCAGCGATGAGGATATTCTTCAGCGACGGATGGATGACATCACTTCCTGCTAGTACGAGTCTACCAGAGCCCGCGTGGGACAAAATACTGTCACTCACCTTGTACACGATGGCACCTCGCGTTATTATGACACTTACAAATCCGAATTTGAAATGTAAAAAAAACATTTATGTATGCGTGTGGCACATTAAGTTAGTAATAAGCTACCAATATAATGATATGAAATGTTATTTTTGTTTATTATTCGCATTTTTAATACTTAATGGAAGCTTTTTTTGATCAGTTTTTTCTTTCTAAAGTGCTTAGCTGTTAGTTTAAAAAAGAAGAAACGAGAAATTAAAGAATAAATTGTTTTAATTTTTTAAAACTTTTTTGCAAATTATGGATTCCAGCAGTAAGTGATATTGTATTAAGGGGTTGATTTCACACTACTGTTTTTTTTTGTTGTTTTTTTTTTTTTTAAAAAGAGAGTAACAGATTGTTCTTTCTGCTCCTTTTCATTCATAACGTGGTCAATTCGCTGACATGTAAAAGCAGATTTTCTTTTTCTGTGTCTTTCTTTTACCTCGTGAATTAAATAACTAAACTAAACAATTCATTTGACCATAACAGATTAAAGTGATCGAATCAACTTAAAACCTTTTTAAGTTTAAATAAATAAATAAATAGTCCTGAGCCATAACTTGCATTATTGTATCAACGAGGAACAGAAGAGTGTTTTTTCAAAATAAAAGTTCACTGGTTATTGCATACAAATCTTTCAGTATGTAAATATTTTTTTTATAGACAATACTTGAGAAAATGGGCCGCTGAATTAGATGGACTATAAACTATGTTGCTGACTACCATTAACCTTAATCCTGTTTAATGGGTAACAGATTTTTGTCATTTCTCTTTTTATTCATATTACAGTGTACAAACTACAAAAATAACATTTATTCTGACAAGGGGTTATACTAAGATTAAAGCCTCAAAAATTTGCTTAAAAAGCGTTGAAAGGGGATTGACACATGACTGATTCGTTTTTAACCCCCAAATGCCTGAACAGCTGCTGGTGTTGAAAAGCATGATTCACCAATGAAACCATTGTAGTCTGACAAATAACAATGCTTGTAGACACTTCTTTTTATATTCAAATAGGTATAAGTTTAGCTGAAAAGGTCACTTTTCTTCAATTTTCTTTGTTTTGATATAATAACCTTTGAATTTACTCTGAGCTATCATGAACATCTACATGATCAGTGAATTAAATATTGAAAAATATCTAATTTTCACTGAAAATAAAAAAAATGTTAGTATAAACATAGTAATAAATGGTAACCAAATAAACTACCTCAAATAAACTACTGCTACTACTAAAACTACTACTACTACTACTACTACTATGACTAATAATAACAATAATAAAATATTTTTAACACACGTTGTATGTGTTTATATATAATGTTTATGATTATGTTGGGAAAATGAGGTTATGTCATCTCTGTCTTTTAAAGGTTTGGTGTCGTTTGACACAGTTTCTACTCACATCTGCCTGATGCCTTTAACAGCTTTAGACAGATAGTGGCAGATAAACAACATATAGTCTACTGAGCTTGCGGAGATGCGGATGTTTTCACCGGGCAGGATCCAGATATGTCTATATGAACGTACTGAAAATCACTTTGGCCCAGTGTAATCCTCTAATCTACACCGGGGCGCGCCCGGTGCGCACGGCACCGCTGGATGGGAGAAAAAAGGAAACGCAAGTCGTGCACTCTCAGATGCGCGCCCCCGACAGCAGTTCACTCTTGCACTTTATCGTCCCGTCGAGTGATCCCAAGCATCCCGAAAGATGACCATCAACACCCTCGGAAAAGGAGGGTGGTACCGGGAGCAAATGACATGCTTTCGAAAGGTCAGTATTCATATTTTGTAATTTTTTTGTTTTGTTTATATTATCTGAATATTTGCACTGAAGATATTACAACCCTCTCATTCGGGAAACGTGGAGCTCGGACACAAGAATTAAAAACGGACTGTGAATGAATTAAATATATGCATTTATCTCCTCTCAGTGTATGATTTATGACTGTGTTTTGACTGTGTTTCCATGTTCATGTCACTATGTGTGCGCGTCCCCGCCGACAGATGGAGAAAGTGATTGTGGCCATGCAGGACCCTGACATGGGCATGAAGATGAGAAACCAAAGGCTTCTTATCACTGTCATTCCCCATGCAATGACAGGTACGTGTGTGTGTGTCCCTTTGAGTCAGTGTGCATTAGCATCTGTGTGTGTGTGTGTGTGTGTGTGTGTGTGTGTGCCTGTGTGGACATGCACATTGCAGCCTGCGTGTGTCCCAGTGGCCATGCATAATGCATCAGTGTATTTTGGAGAATACTGTCTGCTTTGCAAAGTAGAGGAAGTAAGTTTGTCCTCTTTTTCTAATCTTTTCTTTCCTTCTGTTTCTGCAGGCCGGGATATCATTGACTGGTTGATCCAGAAATACACCATATATGAGGAGGGTGAGTAAGATTTAATGTACATTGTGTGTGTGTGTTGTAGAAGAGAGGATTTGTCGTGACTCCCTGTTTCAGTTTGATAGAACTGTTGTGTGTTGTTGCTAGTGTGTTGCCAGGATTGGGTGTTTCCTCTGAGCTGACGTGGTTTTGTGTGTGTGTGTACTGACGGGGTTGCGGTTTCCAGTAAACAGGAATGGGGTGAGCCGCCAAGGAAACAAGTTTGATTAACTCACCTGATGATCTGGCTTTGATTAGTGTCCCTGTGGACGTTTTCACCTCAGGAGACTTGAGTGTACCTGGAGTAAATTAGCGTCTGGAAAAAGTAGCCTGCTGGTCTCTCTCTCCTTTTTTTTTTTTTTTTTTTATCTCAGACTAAGCTCAAGGAAGAGAGTCAGGCAGCATAGGAAAGGAGTGGTAAGAGCTGATTAAAATGCATCACACAGGTTTTTTTTTTTGGTAGCTGTCAGTCATAAAAGTAGGGCTCTTTAACAAATGAGGAAAGACTGAAGATTGATGGTGCATTTCATCACCGGGACAAAGCCTTGATTTGAGGCAGATTGCTGACACTAGACAGCTGATCATAAGAATTTTAGATTTTATTCCATGTGACTTATTGTGATTATTTAACACCCACAGTAGGAGATTTAACCCTAAAGTCTTTTTAGTCTATTCAAATTATCATGTAGCTTTTGAATATACCCCCTAAAGAAGTCACTGAAGCCTTAACCTTTTATAGGGCACTCATAGAAATACTCTAAATACTAATACTAAATTGTGTGAAATTGTGTGAAATTTTTCAAAATTTTATATCTTTATCTAGAAAATCACGGTCAATGAAGTTACCATATTTGGTTCCTTACCCCTAAGTGGCAAAAAAAAAATGCTAGAAAAACATGTAACAAATAGAAGAAAAACACATGTAAGGTGAAAGGAACATATATTTTTGAACATTAGAACATCACTTTTAGAACATTAGACCAACATAAGTGCTGATCCAGACACCTGTCAACAGATGCATTATCCCTTTGAACATCATTACTTACATTAGTACCATTACTTCATGGTACCTAACAAAGCAGGTACACTCACTGTTCATGCAGAGGTGGACCTTACAGACCATGTAGACCACATTGGACCTGAGATGGTTGACTCACTGTAACTGTTGTTATCACTGTCTCATGATGTATGCAGAAATTACCAAAAATAGTCACTTGCCTAATAAAGGGTTAAAGGTGCTTGCTCCATACAGAAAAAAATTAAAGTGTTAGGATTTTCTCTTGTGGTGTTTAACAGAGGCTCTGCACGTGGGTGACATGCTGGTCAGATATGGGTACATCTACCCGCTCAAGGAGCCACGGTCTCTTGTGTTACGACCTGACGATACACCGTACCGCTTCCAGGTCAGACTGCCATCCCACCTTAACTACCTGCTTTTAAAGTTCCCTGCTTCTCCATCCACTTGTAAAGCTCGCGGTTACAATCTTTTATGTGTGGCTGTGTATCCCTTTCATCCCAGTAGCCCACTTCCTAATCCCCCATCCATCTGTCACTGCCTGAAAACCACTTTTTCCATCACTCAACTTAAGACCAGTCAGTTAGAAATTAAAAATAAATGTCACTTTTTGCTCTCAGACACCTTATTTCTGGACTAGCACCCGGTGGCCTGCCTCAGAGCTGGACTATGGTAAGACAAGGCTTTAAAACTAGATGTAAATAGGCAACAATCATCAACCATCGAACATCCTCTGCTTCGTATTAAAGTTTAATAAGGTCGAGATAAATAATAAAGCATTTAGAGGTAGGATAGATGAAAAAAATCTGATGTCTATCAACACACAACCTGTCTTTTTTTATGTCTTTATTTGCATTTTCCTCCTTAAATCCAATCAGCAATCTACCTGGCTAAAAAGAACATAAGAAAACAAGGAGAACTGATGGAATATGAAAAGGTGAGAGTGTGACTCTATGGGTTTGAGCAGAGATAGTGTATGTGTGTTGTATTTCTTCTGTGCAGTCCCTTTGTTCATTTTCCTTTTCCCTTCACTATTTTAGGAGAGGTACAGCCTATTGCACAAGAGGATCAACCACACCTGGGACTTTGTGGTGATGCAAGCGAGAGAACAACTCAGGTACACACATCCACACAAAACCACTGTCCATCCATGTGTGAACGGGACATCTATCTGTCTGTCCGTCCGTCCGTCCGTCCGTCCGTCCTTCCTTCCATCCATCCATCCTTCCTTCCTTCCATCCTTCCTTCCTTCCATTCATCCATCCTTCCTTCCTTCCATCCTTCCTTCCTTCCATTCATCCATCCTTCCTTCCTTCCATCCTTCCTTCCTTCCATTCATCCTTCCTTCCTTCCTTCCTTCCATCCATCCATCCATCCTTCCTTCCTTCCTTTGTATTTCCCAAAACTCATAATGAAAAATCAATAACTTCTGTCCAAACATATTCAGTTGAGAATGGAGAAAAAGACACCAGAATATAATTTCATGTACAAAACCACAATCAGACAATTTTGACTTTGTTTCTTAAAAATTACTCCAACTGATTATCAATTCTAAAAACAGTTGTTGATAAATTCAATAGTTGCTGTTGTAGTTCTCTAATACCTGAAGATGTCCTAGATCTACCCATTTCCTGTCTTAAAGAGAATTAAATTACCTACTAAGAGATTCTTGTCTTTTCTGTGACCTCTGGTGATATTTCTTGTCTCACACCTGCACATTTGGACACACAGTAACAGTGTGATTTATGTTTAGAGCCTCCAAACAGCGGCGGAAGGCTGACCGCATTGTTCTAGAATGTCAGGAGCAGGCGTACTGGCTCATCAACAGACCCCCGGTATGTTCACTTTCATCGCACTGGACTGTTTATTATTGGACTGTATCATGTTATAATACACCATACACTACAGCACCACTGTACATAGAACACCACCACAGTACTATACCACTGAACTAAACACTACACTACAGATAGACTGATTAGTCTGTTTGGCTGATTAATTAACACTGAAGGTCATTTTACAAACTAATGATATTGGTAGAACATTACTTTAATAATGGTGGATGATTAACATAAAGTTGTATCAATTGCAATGACTGATTATTTTGTAGGTGGTTTATAATCTGTTCTGGATTTATGATGAATTAGTTTGAGTTTTATATTTACTGATCTTGGTGTAGAAATTTACGTTGGTTTTAATGACCTTGACTTATGCTCAATAGTTTCAGGTCAACAGCCTATTTCTAAGTCAGAGATAGTGTATTTCATTAATTTTATTAGTTCGATTGGCAGGAAAAAAAATAAA
>JAPQRQ010000010.1:2595908-2609143 GCA_037367365.1 Apogon talboti
GCGTTTGCGTTTTGTCTTTTGCAGTTGTGTTTTGTCTTTTGCATTTGTGTTTCGTCTTTTGCGTTTTGTCTTTTGCATTCGTGTTTCATCTTTTGCGTTTGCGTTTTGTCTTTTGCGTTAGTCTTTTCTCTTTTGTGTTCGCGTTTCCTCTTTTGCAGTTGTTTTGTCTTTTGCATTTGTGTTTTGTTTTTTGCGTTTGTGTTTTGCACTTCAGGGCCACCGTACCCCATGGTGTTTGTTTTCTTCACTATAGCAGACCAACAGAGTGACTCACTACTCCCTCTAGTGGTCACATAATAGACTGAATAAATTCTACAATTGAATATATTGGCATCTTTGGCAGAACTTCAGAACTCTTTATTCTAAACACTAATGATGATTTTAGGGAATATTTAACATTTGAAAGTACAAATATTAAAGGCCCTTTAGGGGAAAATTAGAACAAAATGGTATATTTTGCAGCTGGTTTTTGTCTTGTCTGTCTTTACTCATGTACATGTAAGTGTTTCTGTTTCTGTGTGTTTTCATTACCGTGGAGAAGAACATTGTGAAGAGGTAGACTGAGGCCTCAGTGATGTAGCCACGTTTGACCGCCACCACTATGGCAGGCAGGAAGAACAAGTTACTGAACGTGAGTAGAAGAGTTGCTGTCAACTGGCGACGGTACGACTGAGCTTTGGAATCATCGGTGCAGCCCCACCCACTCCAGCCTGCAAATACACGGACAGAAAACACAATAAAGACTGAATAATGACTTATCAATGAACCTGTGCAGTGAAAACAGTGATAAGGCTTTATATGATCTAAGTAAAAGGTAAAGGTGTGTTTGGGTCGTACCAGCCTTGCAGACACAGGCAGCGTACAGGTAAGTATAGGATCTGAGAAGTCTACATTCACCATATTTCCCACAATCCTCCACGCAGGCACTGACGAACACCTCCGGCACCACAGAAACCACGGACGTATTATCACAGTCACTGCTGCAAAAAAGAACACGCACATTTACATCAAAAACACGCACAAAGCAATCACACCTACGTACCTACGATAATTTGATATTTCTTAATTTCACAACTCTGTGAATTTTAGCAAATGTTGAATAAACAAAGACTACGCACAAATGTGAAGTCCAATGCAGTGTGTGTTACCTGTTGCATGTGAGCTGCAGCGTGAGGTACCATGTTGTTGACTGAGGGAAGGGCAGTCTGATCACAGCTTTGGAGACACTGGCGTTCACATGAACACTATAACCTCCGAATAAAGCTGTAGATACACGCACAAACATGTGATCAGTGTCTGTAAACTTATATGAATTCTATTGTACAAGCCTGTCTGACTGGATTATCTTTGAGTCCATGAAGTAGGAACTAAAATCAGTGCGATCAGTACAGAAATCAGTGAGCGTTTTGTGAAGGTTTTTTTGCTTTCTTTTTTTATATTGAATTATTATAATGTTGTGTCCACGACGCTCAGTGTGTGTGGAGTGAATCGTCCGGTTTTACCTGTGCGGCACGGCTGAGAGTTGTTGAGTTCGAGGACTGGAGCCCAAGGAGAGAAACAGGCCGCCACAGTGCTGCCGTTTCCCAGGGTTACATTTGTCTACACAACAACACACATGTATTAAAGCATAGAAAGTTCAGATGGGAGAAGTTTGCCTTTACGGCTGTCTGTCAGGAAGACTTTCTGGCAGAAAAGGTATCGTTGTGATTGATGCGTGTTAAGGGGGGTGTCTGTGTGCGTTTTTTTTTTTTTTTTTTTTTAAACTTGACTATGTAGTTTTGGTGCCTAAACCTAAAAAAAAAAAACTGAAAATGAGAGGTGAAAATAAGAATAAGTAAAAAAAGAAATTGTGGTCTTGTGTGGATCTCCTTGAGGCAGTGCAGTGCATAACTTATCCACACTGATCCTCTTCCAAATGCAGGCTTTACCCGAATTCACCTCCTCTTTCAAAAGTCTTCCTCACAGAAAATGCCATCCTACAAAGGCCTGAAGGCTAACTTTTCCCAGTATCAAAAGAAAAGCACAAAGACACACACTCATCCCAAAGGGGCTGTGCAACGGTGTCAGTACTCACAGTGTTCAGTGTGAGCTGTAGGTTGAGTGTGCCACCGGTGGCCTGTGTTTGCAGTGGGTAGCTGAGCAGGGTGGGGTGTGTGTCTGTGACGCTGACGTTGGGTCCGTTGACGGGGGTGAATCGTAGTGACAGAACATCCACCTCCTCATAGAGCACAGGGATGTTCCACACACACGCCGAGGCCAACAGAGGTGTGAGCTGCGATGCTGTTGCATTACTAAAGGCCAGTGTTTCTGTGGCCGTTGAACTGTTTCCTGCTGATGTCGAGTTGATATAACTACTGTTGTTGCGAATCTTTCTGAAGTCATCGTCGACTGTAAGGCCGACACTTTTTGGTTTACATCCCACTGATGGAAAACACACACAAATCAAGAAAAGACAGGAAATTACACACAGCTAGTGTTTGCAGGACAAATACATATATGACCATATGTGACTGCGGTTACCTGTGTAGTTTGAGACAATGCTAAATGCCACAGTACGGTTGTCATGGTTGCTCTCCACAACAACTTGTAACCAGGTGTCCCAAGGAGGGTTTGCAACAGCTACGGAGCACTCAATCCCTGAGCAGTTCACTGTCAGCGGCTCCTCCTGCAGAGAAACCGAGCCGATCCTGAAGACCAGTGAACAGTTCTCATTGTGTGGTTCCTCCTCTGATGAGCAGTCAGCCACAGAAATGGAGAGAGAGGAGGCAAACTCTGGAACGTACAGCCTGAACATGCACAGACAGAAATACATTAAGTGTACATGTAAAAAAAAAAAAAAAAAAATGCATGAATTCACACAAATATATAAATAAAGCAAATACAGATAGTTCTTACTTAAGGCGTGCAGGTCTATCAGGGGCTACAGTCTGTTGGAGGAATGTGCCCTGGTGTAAAACAGGCGTGTCCACTGCTCTCCTGATTGAAAGCTGAGGCTGGAAGAAGTAGGAGCAGGACGGAAAGCCCTGAGAGAAAACGACAAACCAAATCATTTCACATACCTTGTGGTTCAGCTCTCTGACAGACAGAGTAGTACATCAGTTTAAAAGTACCAAACACACAAGGGAATGGTCTGAATAAAAAGAAACAGTGAATCTCTCATTAACATTTTGATAAATAAGCATAACGTCAGTGGCATTTTTAATATAGACATGTACCCACAGAAAGAAAGAAGCATAACAATGTGGTTTAGCTACTTTACATATGGAACACTCATCCTTCACCCCGCTCTGGTAGAACTGGTTGTGGTACAAAGAAAATTTACAAGAGCATAGCTAGAACAATTACACATTCTCATGACCTATAAAACAAACACATTTTATAGGTAAGTAGGACAGGCCTAAAAAAACAAAAAACAAACCTAAATTGGCTGATATTGAACTTGTGCTCAAAACACTGCAGACAGAACACCCCGCATTTCCAGACATGCATTCCAAGGAAAATAACTCTAAACAGTGATTACAGAAAAGTAAAAAGGCAGATCAACACAAACCTTCTGCTCTATACGACCATCGTCTTCAGGCAAATGTGCTGCAATGTACCAATCACCAGGTGCAGGACTGGAGAAGTTAAAGGTGGTGGAGCTATGTGAGGTCACGGGTAGTTTCAGAGAAACACAGGGACTCCATAAGGTGTTATTGGGAAACACAGACCCTACTGGGTTTATCACTGGAGGGGCACCCCATCGTATATGGCTATAAAAATGATAAAAGACACATGGATGCGTTTACAAATGGGCAGAAGTGACAAACTGTATGCACACAGGAAAAATCTTTAGCAGAGAATTGTGATGTAGATTGAGGAGCGAGAATAAAGAAGAGTCCCAAAAGGTAGAAATAGAGATCTTTCACAAGATAGAGTTTCTCTTACATGGTGACGTTGTGCTGTGCACAGTGAAAACTGTGCCCCTTTGTGACAGTGAACACCCAGCGAGCCACTGCAGTCTCCTCTGGTATATGAAACCTCTGCAGCCTCACGTTGCCATACCATCCATACTTTGACAACTTCTGAGCAGGTTTAGAGGAGAGTTCAGACACGAACGTCACCTGCCCATCTGAAGAAAATAAGGTTTCCAGTGATAATCAGATTTAGATGTTGACTGATTTCTTTACATTTCATTTCATATTGAGAATAGCTTTAGTAAAGTTAGATTCATATAGTGATTTTAATGTAGCAATCATTCACTCATCTTCAGGAACTGTATTAACTCCACATAAACAAAAACAACCACAAGGGGTATTCGCTTTTTAATCCATCTATTGTAGAATTGATTGAAACAACCAAGTTTTATGAAAATCAGTGCAGAAAGACGTGATCACATAATCTCCTTGTCTAAGATTATTTATTAGCATTCAAATGGCAAAATAAAAAAAAACTAATGGAATTTTGCTAGATGCCAAGTATTAGCAATGGGTATAGGATTACTGAATGTGTTAGCAGTATTCGGTCAATGATACGTGCTGTCGATGTGTACAAATTATTTAAATAAATACGAAAAAAATACTACGAAACTGTTTCTTTCTTGAAAATTGTGCAATAGGTTTATGGCATTCAGTTAAACGAGCAGGTGTTTATAGTTAGCTAACATGCTAACACCTTTGACATTGGTTTGTTGAAACCTTACCGTCTCCTAGCGTCGCAGGTGTGAGGCCGAAACAAAGGAGACCACATAGAAAATAAACTTCCATGTTTCCTTTACTATTGCCTGAACCATTACATCGTCTTTTCTCTTCTTGCCCCGCTACGAATCCACGATGAATTCCACTTCCCGGTTTCTATGTAAATACGTTGCGTCAATAGTGTTACCTTTAAGTACTGTTGGAAAAATGGGAATCAACGAAGAAGAAGGGAAACGATATTAAATACGTCCAGGTTAAAATTATACTCTGTGCTAATTTTTTAAACATAGTAATATTCTGACACAATCTACACGCACTTTTCAAACCGTTTTGGTCAAATTGATAGAAATATTATACTATTATTACAAAGTGTCTAAAATTACAAGCTTTAGGAATTCGTGAAGGCATCACTGGTCACATCTTTTGAGGAGATTTAACCTTTCATACTGCTGAATGGCATACAAGCAAGACAACAGAACCAATTAAAGTATTTTTTCTTCTTGTTTTATTATGACAAAGTATTGCATTACAGGTAAGCAAAAGGAAGACATAATCTTGAAAATGGAATATCCAAAAGAGACTTTACAATACATGAGGCAAAACATACAACAAATCAATTACATCTGTCATATCAATAATTTTATGCATGTTGTAAAAAGACAAGGTTTATAAACCATGGCTATGAGATTTTAAAATTCCTAAGAATGCAATTGTCTTTTCTCTGCCTTTTGTTTTGCAAGTCTTAAAATATGATGTAGAGATACAAAAAAGAAAAAGAACTTTCACAATCGGATATTTTGTTTGTTTTAAAGAAAGTCACACACTATGACAGTTGTAAACTGCTTGATTTTTATCCTGAGTTTCACATTGCATTTGTGTCCCAGTTATTGAATTTTTATGTACTCATAAAGTAGTTTCAAACCAAAGATCATACATTTGCATTGTATTAATACAAGTTTATAAAAACGTCACGTCATCCTGTGATTCCACCCAGCACCACTGTGCATCATAGCCCAGCAGTACTTCCTCCTTATGATTCACACTCTTGTCTTCATCCATCATCTTGCTTGGAGACTCTCTGAAACTCTCCTGAGGTTTAAAAAGCTCTCGTGTTTCTCCTGAACGTTTCTGAAAGGTTAAACTACCAGTGTCGACCTTTACTTCTCTTCTTGTAGCCCTGTTAGACCTGAGCAGAGCTCTTCTTATTGGATCGGCAGCGTCTTTGTCGTCGTGGGATGAAACTCCATCTGAGTCCTGTGGTTGTGACTTTAGTGATCCATGTCTGCCCTGAATGGAATGACTGACTTCAAACTTTGAAGTTGAGAGACTTGGAGGTCTCGCTTCAGCAGAGGCAGACCTCGTACCAAAGCTGCTCTGGTGGTTTGACTCGTCATTGTGCAGAGGTTGATGTTCTGAATCTTCAGCGGTGGTTTCAACAAAATCCTGAAGGCAGATGGGACTCTGGCTTTCCCTGTGAGAACACAGGTACAAAATATTTCACAAAATGTTAATAGTGGACATTAAATCCCCAAATACTTTGTTTGTTTCCATATATGCAAAATAAAAAACACAAAAGCAAGTTTTTTCATTAGTTTGTCAGTTTTACAGATGTAGTAGTTTTTTTTTTCCAATTCAGTGTGTGACTAGTTTTAGAGTTTATTTAGTTTCAGTACTAGTTTCATTTTTTCAGATGTGTGGAAAGCCTTGATTTATAGGACCTGAAAAATGTAGGCTGAAAAAATGCTTGATGTCAAATTAATAGTAGTAGTAGCTGTAGTACTTTTTAAAAATTAAACTGATGTTACCTGCGTTAGTTTGGCTGTGCTTCCATGTTTTCATCATTTCTTCATGAATTTTAGCCTCACTGTTCATTTACTTCAGTGACCAAGGTGTGACAATAAACTAAATAATAAATTGTTATGTGGATAAGAGCAAACATTTTTAATAACTTTACAGTTTAACTTCAGTTTTAGTCCAAACAGGCCAAATTTTTCCTACTGCAGTTTGCATATTGAAGGAAGACATCAGTTGTACCTAAAAATGTCAGATTACACTATTTAGATTAAGCTTCGAATACAATTCAGTCCAAATTGATCTAATCTCCACATACTGTATGTTTTATTTTACATTCCATACTGTGGTGCAGTGGTTGAACAGGATTTTGATCATTGTATTCTCATGACTGCTGCAGTTCTTTTTTTTTCTTCATGACATCTGATGACTACTACTCAGATAAACACACATAGCCTTCCCCGCCACCTGGCAGACACTCTACCTGCAGGGGGACATGAAGGGCCCAGACTCGTCCATCGTTACCAGGCTGCTCAGACTTCCTGTCAAGCTGCTGCCATGGCTCGCTAAGGTGCCACGTTCCTCTATGAGCCAACGCAAGGCCTCGATGCCTTCGTGTAAAGCCACCAACTGACGCAGAATCCTTACATCTGCAGAACGAAGCCACCTCTGCAAGAATGAGAACACAGAGATAGGATTTAACTGTGAAAACATTCAGGAGCAGTGTATGTACAGTATAAGGGAAAGTAGAGTGTATAGTGCATGCATGACTTCTAAGATACTTTATCCTCTCACCAGTGGACTATCGCTGTTGTAGGTCTACAGCCATTTTTACATTATACAAACAATTTATCAAAACTATTTTTTAGTACTTTATCAAATAAAATATGTGTTATAGGCCACATTTAAGCCTCAAACACACAAACTAAATTTGCATTTGTTTATTGTTTGTCTCTTTCTAAGAAAACCTGCACATCTTAGTGGAGTTTTTTCTCCATTACACAGAAAATCAACTTTGTATTTTGGAAATGGGAACTGTTTTCTTTATTGTAGAGGTATAATTTCATAAATGGTCTAACCATTATGTTATTGTACTGGAAATTCAGTAAAGAACCAAATAATTATGAATAGGCTAGAGTAGCCACCTTGAGGTAAAAACTTTGTGGTGGTAAAAATGTTTTTTTTAATGACTCCAGACAGATTTTTTCCCCCTCTTTTGAGTCAAAAATAGCTGTAAAGGTTGCCGAGCCTTATTTATGTGCTTACCTGACTGCCTTAAATAAAAGAGAGGAATGAGGAAAGGTAAAGGTAAGAGCCACCTGGCAGAGAATCAGCAGAGGAATCCAGTCAGAATGTGGAAAATGAATGGAGGTGAATGGGAGAGAAGACAGCTGAGGGGTGTGGTGGAGATGACAGGTGACAGTGTCTGTCATGACAAATAAAAATGAAAAAGTGAAGTGGCTCAGAAAGGAAGTCTGTGGCTTTGACTGTTCTACCTCTGAAAGACAGCACCTCCCCAGAATAAACAGACATACGGTTAAACAAGTTGTGCAGGTTGTTTGGAAAAGATGCATGCAAATAAATACAAAAAGGACTAAAGAGGAGATACTGTTTGAGAAAAACTGGTGACAGCTGAAATTTTTACCATCTCCTGTTTCAAGTTGGTTATTTTCTCGGAGAAGCTGTCAGTGAAGTCACAGTTTTCGCCTTCCTTCTCGCCCACTTCGCATCTCCGGCCGTCCTCGCATTCCGCAGCATCCCTCATCCAAATCAGAAGACTTTCCGGTGTCTTCCTCCCAACTTTATTCTCCAGTTCTTTCAGGTCTGGAAAGGAATCGTTAGGAATCTCCTCCGCCATCCCAGTGCGCACGGTTCTACTTCCACGTATATGGTACCTTTGGATGCGTGACGAGCCTGTGCGTAAAACCACCTCTCCTCTTAAAGTTCCACTGCGAGATTACAAACCACAACAAAAGTCACCCATGATTTTCTTGCCTAATGACACAATCCCTGCGTTATATTCCTGAACAGTCCACAGGAAGGAATGATTATGAGCCGCACAGTTGTCACAGAAGCGCACAACACGCCATGAAAGCGCTGGAAGTGTGAACGCGCAAATCGTGAGTGTTGCTGTTTTCATTCATGCTACAGAGGTATGGTTGGTATGCAGCTCAGGGCATGATGCTGGAAAGTGGAAACAACTCTTTGTGTAGTCTTCAAACAATGGTGGGAGTTTCATCCTGGCAGTCACACTGAGAGGCACCTGCGCGTGTTGGATCACATGATTATCGACCGTCTCATTACTCTGATTAGAGTCTAATTAGAGTTTATTAGAGCAATTAGTCTGAATGATGCTCCAATAAACTGAGACTAGATTGTGCAACATAAAAAAACGATAACAATCTTCACAGTGCTTTATTTTGTTTGTACAGTTCCACAGATTCAAATGTGATGTAGTCAATTTAGAATATTTGTTGTCCCTAGATCACTTTATATCAAATCCTCTAAGCTTTCTATGTTCCTTGTCATTTAGAAAACTAGATTTTTGTTCAGATGAACTGAAATTAACCTTATTTCTGTAATAAATTCGTGAAGTAAACATTTTTGTGTGTTTGTCCAGGTTTTCAACTCACATTTCCAGACAAATTCTGTATTTTCCTTACTTTGTCAAAGTCATCTGCACGGAAGTGTTATATTACAGTAAACATGGTAGGCTCATCATCTATTGTACGAGATTTGCACATGTTGTTATTCAGTCTTTTGTCTGTGTGCATTATTTATTCATCCACTTGTTGCTTTGTTTGGAATATATCTGGGTATAAGATATATTACCTCTTGTACCACTGTGGATTTTGGGGCAATGTGTTAAAATATTATTATTAAGAGAAAACAGTCAATGGAATGAATGTGTTTTTGTTATACAGGTTGTGTGTTGCAATGCACCAAACTGTTTTTAATGCATAAAATATGATATGATAGTCAAACATAGAGACCAAGTGGGAAGAACTAGGTCTCAGCTCAGCCCACATTTAGACACAGACATGAGCCAAAAAAAGTAGTCAGAAGCCAGCATCTGTCACCCATGCAAATAGATGATTTATTTTTATTTACTTGTCCCATATGGATGCCTTTCAAAATCAGGACAACTGCCATTACAGTTACAATACAGTTTCAAGGTTACAGCCGAGTACAAAACAAGTGCATTGTTCAAAGCCTGTGGAGCATGAGATGAGATGAGATGGAGTGAGATGAGATGAGATGAGATTGATAAGATAAGATAAGATAAGATAAGATAAGATAAGATATTGCGTATTGTAAAAAAAAAAACATTTTTACAAAACTGTAAAATACTAAAAATACTTTAAAGCAATAGTGTAGTATAAAAGCAATAGTGAAATGAGATGAAATGAGAACTAAAACAAGTAAGTAGATCATGGTTGTGTCAGAAAAATCCCTGCCATGTCCCTCCTCTGTCCCTGTGTCATCTGGGGAGGATTCCACCTTCATAGATGTTAGCGTATGTTAACCTGTGCACAACTTGTATCCGTTGAAAACAGCTGGTCACACTCTGTTCATGTCATCTTTTATTATAAGTAGAGGTACAGCGAGATACGCAGCTGCTCAAGGACACTCTCTCCAAAACATGTCCCTACTTTCACAGATAGTTGAAAATCAAAGTTAAAATAGGTTGATATGTGGGTGAACTGTTAAATTCGGGATACGGGGAAAGAAATTGCACAAAGATGTTGAGGTATTTGTACACTCATAACCTGATGTCCACCAGTCTGTACGCTTGAAAATCCATTTAGTAAGACAGTGGCGCCCTGCAGTGTCATCTGTATGAGTACTTTCAACAGTTACTCACATCAAATCATGGTGGTAAATGGTAGATGTTATCAAATCTAAAATGCTGAGGAAACTGTGACTACAAGGTGACATTCCGTAGAGTTCTATCGGGGCCAACTGTAGAGGGAGACACACTGCAGCCCAGACCTGGAAAGAAATTAGCACAGAGTACTAGAGCATCCTAGCAGGTAATATATGCTAAATGCAGAGCTGTAAAACTTCACTCTACAAACCGACAGTAAAAATGTTAAATGTGAAATACTACATTTGAAAACAAACACAAAAAAGGGGGAGAAAAGGGAAGAAGCGAGTTGATAATGTGTCAGAAAGTAGCACTGGTGCAAAGAATGAGTCATGAGGTCATACATATAACTTAAGAGATTAAATTTTACTGGCCTATATATCCTTACTGTTCCTCCCCAAGTGGTTTTCTCCGCAGTTTAGGGCTCAGTCACCTTAACTCTTAAATCTTAACTGTGGAACATTATCCCTGCTGTCACTGGAGCTGCTCCGCCGCCACCGAGACAAGAGCTGAATAAGGATAAGGCAGGATTTTTCTCAACGTTTAGGAGGTTTAGCTATTCCTGTAAAGGTGACATTGCTGCAAAAATGAACTAGGGTGTAAATCTTCATGAAGTCTAGTAACATCCTCATTTTGTGCAGAAATAGAATTTGCATCTAAAGGCATGAAGCCACAAATTTAACAAGTAACATTTTATTTTAACGCTTTCAAGGTAGAATACAACTAGGATAGTCAAATAATTTAACCATTTTCTTGTAAAACATTAACATTTCCTGCTTAAATTTCTATACATGATAGTGATTAATTATTCAAATGGTATTTTTTTAAATGCTTTCTGCCTAGAGTAGATGGATATGCTAGATAAAACTATACTTTATAATGTTTGATCACTATATATAGGTTGTATATTGATTAAAGACAACAGGATCAAATAGTTTTACATATACAGTTGTATGCAAACATTTGGGAACCTCTTGAAAAATTATGTTGAGAAAAAAAATTACAAAAGGACAATATTACCAGCAACATCAATGCATAAGTACTTTGTATAATCATTTTGTTTAATAAAATGAATAGTACATAAATAGCCTATATAAATATATAATTGTGACAAATAAAAAAAAAGTGCCTAATTGTGTTATTTTTCAGGGGGCATTTGCTGTTACATAATGTCTGATGCACATGTACATAGCTTGTATTTGTTTTTGGGAATCGGCCTGTATGTCGATTGGCTTGTTTTATGCTAAACCGCCTGCAGGTGGCAGCATTTGTCGCCATTTTTCAGCTGCTCACCACCTTCTCACAGGCTCACTACAATCCAATCTGGGTTTTGCACCTTTGGGAATATATTCATTAGGACTGTTTTCTTAAACATACAGATAAAGTTTCACAGATGAGGCTGTCAAACTCGCAGCAGCCCTGAAAACTGATCCTAAGTCAACACTCTGAGGTCATCTCATCCACTTATGAGTTGTAAAGAATATATATTTTTTAAATTTATGGGAAAGTCTCGGTCATTAATTGTCCAAATTTCTTGACAAATATACTCCACTGCTGTGAACAAGTTCCATGATTTCATCGTTGAGGCATAAAACTGAAGGCAAATCTGTCAAACTTGACACAACATTCTTATAATTTGTGTGGAATAAAAAAACAGGGTGTGGGAAGTTTGAGAGAAGAGTAGATTAGAAATCTGGTTACTGTTACCCCACGGGGGGCTGTAAAATAATACCCATGTTGGAGCAAGTGTTTTCAGGCAGCTCAGCGTGACCTTCAGGTTGGCATTACATCAGGTAAAGGGTAATCATAAAATGTTGCACACACAAAGATTTATGTTTTTTACGAGTCAGGGCCTCTGACTTCCAGTTTTAGGGAAATCGTAAACTTAAACAAACATAAAAAAAATGGTCAAAATGTGGATGTCATTGAAAGGCCACCATTATGAGTAGATAAGGTTTACTACATCTGTCACTGCAATTAAATGTGATTTACCATGAATCATAAAGTGGATGTTTGGATTATTAGGGGCGAAACCACCTGAACAGAAGAGAAATAGTTACCGAGCAGTGAATTCATCCTTCAGTCTGTTAGACTGGATTAAAACAGAGGAATAGATATCTGGACGTCCTCATGGTGAAGCCTAATTCCCTGGAGAATAAGGCTGAAGTGCGGCGTGCGTTTGCATGCGTTGAATCGAGGGTCAAAAAAACACCATAACAAATGAGGCCACTGGGCCAGGAAATCCGTCAGGTTCACATGGTATGTAAAAGACCGTCATGTGCAAACAGAGCCAGTGGAGGCGGGTGCGGACCCCTGGACTTTTACTACATAATTAGGCCAAAAACCATGAAACAGGTTTTCAGGTTTAAGGAGGGAAGTCTTTGCTTGTGTGGGAACGTATTCACTGTGAAAACCCACTGATCTGAAGTCATGATACCATTTTTTATTTTAACATGATGTGTTTTCATTTTACTAACTCTTATAAGATTTATCAGCCATTCCAATAAAATGTAAATTTCACGATAACAACTCAATTTAACACTGACTTTTAATCAACAATACGTCTAACAGTCTGATGGTGTAAATATTAATACTTGGCACAAATAGTCTGGAAATCTGCTATCAAAATGTGTTTTCATTTATGTGTTAGAAGATAGAAGATGATTTAAACACTACAGCAGATGTTGACGAAGCTCCAGCCTGTTGTAATTTCTCCTTAAACGGTGAAAATTAAGAAACACAGCGAACTGCGTAAGTGGATGATTTACTGTTATACTTTTAACATGCATAATGTTTTCATTTACACCGGCTTCAAGGGATGTATCTCATCAGTCATTAACAAAACGTCTATTTGAAGAACATGAAGTATATGAGTCTGTAACAATTACGAAATAAATATC
>JAPQRQ010000010.1:2643423-2654742 GCA_037367365.1 Apogon talboti
GACAGTGGATGGACACACTGGGTTTATGTTCAGTTAATGAGAGATTTTGATGAAAAAGTCACTTTTTCTTCAGTTTTCTCTGTTTTCATATAATCGTTGAATTTATTGTGAGTTTTCATGAACTTCTAAAATAAATATAGGAAAATACATGATTTACGGTAAAACATGCAAAATACAGAGGATTATGTTATAATAAATGGTGACAAATCACTTAAGAAACCTTAAATAGAGAGAAAAATTCATTTGGGAACTGCCACAAAAGTAGTACTGGGTCTTTATGGGTTAATGTCAACATTCGGTATCTGCGATTCTGTTCAGCCCTGAAGCAGTCTGCTTAACAATCAACAGGGGAACGCCAACTGAATATTAGCAAACACAGGGAATGAATATTGAGGATGATTTTTTTCATCTCATAACTGTCTGAGATCAAAATATGGAGGAAAAGTTATTACTAAGACCCGCTGGTTAGAGTTTCCTACACTTTGCCTTTCTCTCAGTTCAGCCTTGGCAGTTCCATGTAGCTGCAGTTTGTGGAAACTCGAATCAATGTATAACCCTCACGCAGAATTAAATCCCTCCATATTTTGGAGGCATCGGCCCAAACACCGAGTGTGACTGCTAAAATAAACAGACGCACTTTTTCCACTTGCAGGGATCTCTCACTGTCTGGCGTAGAAATGTATACATGTCTGAGGCAGTTGTGGTGTATACACAGATGCAGTTGTTTTTGCTCGTAGCAGCCTCGTGTGCATGGCAGCGGTGCCCCCCCCACCCCCACAACAAAACACAACCTGCTCCCTGTCCGTCTCCCCCTCTGTCAGTCTTTCCTGCTGTCCCAATCTCAAAGGGGAAACCTGCTCTGCCTATCCGGGCTCAACTAAATCACATTTGCACTAAATTGGTAGTTTTTTCCATTTTTTCCTCTTCATTTTATTAGTCATATTCCTAAAAGTGGGTGTTACGTATGTGGTAACATATCTGTTACCATTTAAACCTCACAGCATCCACAAACAAGACACACATGCACAGGAAAAACATATAGACAATACACATAGACAAATAAATAACACACATTTATCAGCAATACAGACATAATACATCTTGTTCTTAAATGTTACATACAACAGTGGGAAAAAGTTTTTGGACATCCCATGCATTTGTGAAATATTGTATTAAGAGTCACTCTTAGGTCACTGAACTCTGCCAAGTCTTGTGCTATTCTCGAAACCCACATGCAGCTTTCTGCACGTGCTCTGTTCCTTCAAGGTCAAAACTGGATAATGAAACATCTGGGGCATGACATGTTGAAACTGTCAAGAATTCAGTAGTCTTGTTAACAATAAACAAAAAAAAAAAAAAGAAAATTTGCCTTTGTTTGTGTCTTTGGAAACATAAAAAATATTTCATGATAATATTAGACATTGTGTAAAATTTTACAGGTGTCCAAAAGCTTTTTTCCACTACTATAACAATAAAAGTTTTTAACCTTGTCCAGAAGGAAGAGGGAAATCAAGTACTAAGTGTCCTGCTTTTTCTTTAATATTATGGTTTTAATTGGGGTTTTTAAACATATTTTCAACCAAATTCCATTTTTCCGTTTGCATGTGTCTGCCAGATCAAAATAGCTTCTGCTCGGGTTAAACCAGACCAGATTATAATATGCTTAACTGAAAAGCATTAAGTCCACCTGCTTCAGCTTAATGTCAGCTGAACTTGATCACCTTACCAGGGCTTTAAACCAGAAAGTTAAAGCCAGCCTGCGTCTTTTCTCAGCATTAGTCATCTAGATTTAATTGCACTTGGAATCAGGCTAAAACTCTCCACCGGGACACTGGCTAATCTTATCTTCTCCAGCACTGATGGTCTACTGGGAGCATGGCTCATGTACACAAGGAGAGATATATTCCCAAGTGTGGTAAGGCTAGAAGTGCAATCAGTGTGTGAGAATGGAGGAGTGGTGATTACTAGTCCTCGCCCACCATTTCCTCTTGTGGTCACTGCCTTTAAACCACATGTTTAGCCAGAAAAACACTGCTGGTTTGTTGACAAGCTCCTCTGTGGGAAGGTATGTACATACAGACCAAATCACAGGGGTTTATCCGGATTACAGCGAAACATACTAAAGATTGTGCGTCAGTGTTTACAATGTAGACCCGTCATGGAAACAATAGCTGAAAGTGCTGCTTTTCTCCTGCAGTTTATTGCTTAACACTTTGCAAGCCTAGCTTTACACATCTCACAAAACAACACATTGGAAACACAAATAAATGAGCACAATTAGTGAACGGGTTATGTCTTCTTCTCCATGGAGCTACAAAACTTTTTTTTGGTAAGACTTTGATGCTAACACCCTTAACCTGTGTCTACAGCTGTTGAACACCACAGGACCTGTGATGATGAACATGCACCACACTGAAGTCTGACCTTTTCACCACTTCCCTTAATTACACCGCAGTACAAATATATTATGCCAGATGTTGAGATCAAGAGAATTCCTGCTGGTGTGGAATGTGAGACATTCTGGAAAATATAATGGGGAGTCAAAGCAGAGGTACAGTACAGGTGTGGGTGGAGACCCAAGAAATACATCCCTCATGGGGTGATTTAATAATTAGTTTCCCTTTTGCTTGCAGATTTTCAGGCTTGGGAAAGCAGGGTTCCACTAGACTAATGTAATTTTTGGAAAATATGTAGCTTAATAGCTGCTACAGCTATAGCTGCTAATGGGGCGTCACTCAGAGGCAGCGTGGAGGCTGCTTTTGTGGGACGGCTAATTATTACATACATTGGTTTGTATCCGTCAAAGCAGCAATTTACATGAAACTGGGTGGGCGGGTAGGGCACAGGTCAAGGACAAACCATTCCATTTTGGTACAGAAAGTAAAACAAACTGGATTTTTTTCCCCTCACAGTCTTTAAAACTGCAGGACACTTTCTCCAGGTTTGGATCATGATAAATGTGAGTTAGACTGACCAGTGATAGCATCAAACAAAGAACACAAGTGGTTTAATAACAGTAATAATGGGATCAAGAGGAGTTGACATTTGGTCTTTACACTAGTTTAAGTTTTGTATAGACTTAAATGCCACTAAATTCTTCACTTAAATATGGTACAACATGTTAATGGAAATAAGAACTTTATACTGGTTATATTTTCTCATGATATTCCTCGGAGATCAGCAGCTCTGATTATTGTAATATAATTCTACATCCTGGTAATTAGTGTTACAATATACATATACATTTTTATATTCAGGCTTTCTTTTGTTTACATTGTCAAATCAAAACACATACGTGATCTTTTACTTAATTTTACATATGCTAGAAAAAGGTTTTTATGATTTTAAGAGTTACAACCAAATTTATGACATAGCAGTGTTAGTCCGACTAGTAAGAGAGTAAATAAATAAAATAAAAAACACAAATAAGATAATGGGTCCTTTAACTTTCATTCAAGACAAAAATCACCATAAACTTCTTGGCAAATATGAAACGTCTTGTTTTAACATTTTTGGCCATGTCGGGCTGCCGTACTTTACAAGAAGTTTCAATTAAATGGGAGGAAATTCATTTAGCATACAAATATGACACATTTCTACTAATATTACCGCAGCAAAACAGTATCATGTTAAGAGACATAAACATTAGTCGAGAAACGGACATAAAATCAACTTTCAGACATGTAAAGTCACACAAAATAAACCACAACTCCGCGTAAAAAAACTCCAACTCAATGAAACGTGCTCTAATGTCACACACGTTTCTTTATTAGCTGCAATCGTGTTAAAAAATGAAAAGTGCAAGTCTTACCTAAAAACAGGCAGAAGAGATCCACTCCGACCAGTAACTTTCTCCTGTTGTGGTCTTTACAGGTATTGTTGTTGAGTGAAGACCCGCCGTTTTTCGTCTCGGCTGCCATCGTTTTCTCATAAATTAAACAGCGTTGCATTTAAGACGACTGATGTATTTCAATCTAAAATAAATGACAAGTTAATACCTTTCTACAGCAGTGCTACGATCATTTATTAACGTAGTAGTGAATCTATGCGACTCCCAAACAGGAGCAGTCATGTAAACCTGCACTGACGCTCTTCTATTCTATTTAGTGAATGCTCTAAAGTGCAACAGCTGGTTTCTGGCTCTTCTACAACAATCACTACTCGCTTTCTTCTAACTTCTAACCATCCTTTTACTCCTTTCCTCGGGGTTAGTGAGAGTCCTGTGACAGCCTTCCAAGAAAACCCCTCCTCCAGCTCCACCTCCTTCAATTAAAGCCATATGGAGGCTCTCCTTCAACGCAGAACAGAACTTTTAAGAATTGCACATTCATCTCCTGGCTCTGAGGGATGACAGTACATCACAACAGTAATAAAAAAAGAGGACTGACAAATTAAAGTCAGAAGAATAGCAGTGAAAGCTTTCCTCTACCATCAGTACACAGGTTTGGGGTTTTAACCCTTGCAGATCTAAACAGGCAGCCAAAAGCATCTTCTGAACTAAAATGTTTATTAACTTTTTAACCAATAATCCTATCAATATATGGAAATAATTCAGGTAAAATGCAGTTTCTCAACTTTTTGACAGCTTTAGCTGTGACCCGTTTAGTCTACAACACTGATTTACTGGTAAAACCAATGTAGTTTGATAAATGACAGTGGTTGTAGACATGCTTTTATGTTGTTAGACATATTTTGCACAAACAGTCAAGTTTTCCTTGCAGCTTTTTTTCTGTTTTGATGCAGTACCCTTTGATTTAACTCTGAGCTTTTATGAATATCTACATGATCAGTGAATTAAACAAAGAAAAATGCCTGATTTCCATTGAAGAATGTAAAATGATGGTAAGATAGTAATATTTTAAGAAACGGTGACAAATCACTTAGGAAAGGTTAAATGTAAAGAAAAGTTTATTTGGAAGTCACCACAAACAGTTTTATGTCTTTAAGAGTTCATGCAACTAAAGGTGCTGAATACAAATGCCAAAAGCACAAATCAATGGCAAATATTTATTACAACAAAAGAACAAAACAATTCAAATGCAAAGAACTTAACCACAAATTGTTAACTTTACCTCTAACAGGTGAACAGACTGCCTCTGTGCACATTCTTCCAATAAGTGACAGCGAAAGGTGATCCAAACATGTAGAACGCTAAGTGAAAACACCCATATGTTTTACCAAATGTAACAAAAAGCAGAATCATAGCGCAGACACATCCACGGCTCCAGTCGAGCCGCTTCCTTGGCATTTCCCTGCACCAGGTGAAATGTTTCAGCAGACGTACAGTTCAGGTTTCTGCCGCTGACACGAAGGCTTTCAGCTGATGCGCAATTCAGAAGGTATCAGCGTATAGTGGCGGGGGAGGAAGAAGTTCCATCTCAGAGAAGTCAACTTCCTGTTCGCTGTCACACGGAGCAATGAGATGTCGGTGAGTCCTGCTCCCACTTCTTGAATTTCAAGAATGTTAAAGAACCTGAACCTCTACTGTACGGCTGAGTTTATATACACACCGGGTTAATGGCATTCAGACTCAGCTTTTCACACTCCAGGACATTTTACTCCCATACATCCTCTCCGTTAGTCCCCAGCTACTTTATTTCAATGCAGAATTTAAGAATATTAATTAAATTTTGGCATGGAAATCTAATTAAAGACAGAAGACTGCCATCTCCAGGTACAAACGCGTCCCGGCCTTCAGGTCTTTCATACCCGAGGCTGTTGTATTGAATGGATTCCTTGGTGAGAAGCCAGTAAAACATTTGGCTTCATAACAATCACGCAACATCTGTGATCATCTTTAGTTCTTATCCATAGAGGAGCAAATTATGACTCCACATAATTAGCTCTAAAACAAACTAGATGATCGTCTCATGAGACAAGTGACAGTTTGAGGTGTTGTTACAGACATTTACAGCAGCTGTAAGTCTGTCATGGAGCTCCAGACAGTTTTATGTCTTTAGAAGCCAATGTTAAAAATAACCAAACTCAGACATGTCAGTAATCCGTACCTCCAAAGGAAATCTGCTCTAATGAAACACAATAATACCTGCGGTAAATATTAGGAATACGTAGGGTGACATCAGGGAACCAATATCATTGATTAACCGTTATATTTTCAACAGAATGGAATCTACTTTTATGAGTGAGTGAGTTTATTTATGGGTTATTGAAATATCCAAATGATAACATGTTGACAGTTATTTCCATCATGGCTCCCAGATAGATGTGACCTTGTGCCATAAAATAGTCCTAAGCTGACTTTTAAAGGCCCCTCATGAATAATGTGGGTCATTACACAACAAGGCACCAGTACAAATAAAGGAACTACTGGCTACATTATTACTACATTTAGCCCCAGTGTTATTTTTATGCTAAGTATTGACCACTGATATCTGAGAACATGGGTAGCGAGGAAAAAATCCATTGATAATATTGTATACATGATGTATGTATGATATGGTGTATGTGTGTACAATGTATTTACATGACCTGTAATCTTCTCAGAGTTTATGTTCTGACATAATTGTTATTACTGGGAGACAACTGGGAGTGTACTTGTGTCTGCAGTTTAAGACCTCAAAAAAATGTTCTTCTGTACAAACATAGTACATAGACGACACGGGACCTTCCTTTGACCTTTAACCCCTCATGGAGTCGTCTCAGTGTGACATGTAGTTAACAGTTTTTAAGTAGCTGACATGACTCTGTGTTTAACGTGACACTGTTAGTTAATTTGAGGAACTTTCAGCCCTTGTTATTCTCCAGCTCCACCCTCTCATCCAAACATGGCCACTCGTGCCCATTAAAAACAACACGGCGACAGCATAGACAGTGATGTCATGGAGGTTTCATCCACTGTTTATATTATACAGTCCATGGTTCTGCTGCGAGAGCAACTGGTGCACATCATAAAACTGATGATGTCATGACCAAGCAGAACTATGTGGATAGTCTGAAACGTCCTCTGAAAACGTCAACCTAAGCAGCTAAAACTGGGATGCACATGGATCTTGGAGTGGGAAAATGATCCTATGTATACCTCCAAAATGGTACCGACATGGCTTGAGGCCAGTAGAGTAAACACGGAGCACCATCACAAAGCCCTGACCTTAATCCGATAGAACATTTGTGGGATGAACTGAAAAAAAAAAAAAATCCGGTTCATGCAGAAGCTCACAAACCTGACTCAAATTCTGCCAGGAGGAATGGGCCAAAACTCCCGCAGAGTGTTTTGCAAAGCTTGAGGAAGGTTCCCCCGAAGCATCTGATTCAAGTTACATAGTGTAGTTTAAAGGCAACACCACTAAAAATTTCCTGTGGGTGTGTATGTGTCAGCAAAGTTTTCACCCTCGGACAATGCGATGAAATAAATAAAAGCTGAAATAAAAAATTGTCTCTGCTATTCTGAGATTCCAACATGTACAAAATAAAGAGTCTGGGATAAGGGAGCTGACAGACTGGAGCTACGTCCAGACGACAACACTCGTGGTATTTTTCTTTTATGGATTCTAAGATTTTCGCTTTCATACGCGCACTGTTTCCAGAAATATCTGCGTCCAGGTGGAAACTGGAAAACTGAGCTAAAATGGTGCAATACGTCTGCCACACCTATATGTGGCGCTGTACACAAACAGAGCTGCAGGACACACTAAAGTCACTGAAGAAGGCAGTGAGCATGCACATGAGGTCCTCCTTCTTCTTCTTCACTGCGCCGAGTACAAACACGAACACAACAAGCACCATCCAGGACGGTTTTTCACTGCTGAGGAGTTTAATGCTCCGGCAACAATCACACATGCTACATTGTTATGTCCAGAGTTCTCTTCTTCTGGTCACGTGGTACTATGGCGTCAGCATTTCCAAAAAGTGGTGTTTTGCCTATTCATATGGTGTTGTGAGATTTTTGCGTTCTGGAAAAATCTCCAAAAATACCGTTTCACAGCACCAACAACGCCAGTGTCATGTGGACGAAAGGCCGAAACGAGATTAAACTTTTGCGGATTGACGTAATTTTGTTGTTGTGTGTATGGGGCTTAGTAAAAAACTGAATCTGAATGCAACATCTGACCTCAACTGTGTATGTATATATATATATATATATATATATACACACACACACACACACACACACACATATATATAGTCTCCTTGTCACTAATTATGAGGAGCTATATGCACTTTTTTCTTTTTTTTGTTTTAGACATGGGTTTTTCTCCAAAAACATACCTTGACATGTTTCGGCGGTTACTTCCGTCACAGACACACCAGTGACACTTCTGAGGAAGGCGGAAGTAACTGCCGAAACATGTCAAGGTATGTTTTTGGAGAAAAACCTATGTCTTAAACAAAAGAAAGTAAAAAAGTGCATATAGAAAACTGAAGACATATTGAACACCATTGAACTATTATGAGGAGCTGCCTGCCAGTGAAAAATCAAGATCAGAGAATCGCACTTCACTTCCAGATAAGAAGGGAACACTTACAGATACGGAGGCTCCTCAACAGCAAACAACAAGCCTGAAAAAGACAAGCAGACATGAATGTCACTTAACACTGCACCGTCATCTCTGATCTGTCCAACACCATGTCATGTCTCCAGGTTACTCTGAACAGATAAACGCTCCTCCATAACAGACCGGTCTCCACCCTGTGCTGGACTGAAGTGACCCTAAAGTGATGCGAAAGCTCTTTATTTTACTTAGTTTTGACATTATCGGTGGGAGTGACATAAGTGGTGACAACGGTGGAGTCATGCAGAAGACGTCGACTTACTGGGCGGTTCAGCACTTAGTAGGGGGGAAAAAAACAACACGATAAAGTAGTTTTTAGATTCTGAGTTGATGAGTTGAACAACATTAGAGCAACAATATAAGACAGCTGTGTATGGTCATTGAAAATTCATACTTTGTGGGGGTTGCTCCTCCGCTCTCGCTGAATTCTTCCTCATTGTGTTGAAAAAAGATGGTCAGTTTCTGCAGGGCTTCATGTCTGGTCCTAAAAGGTGAGTACAAGAAATGGAGGCTGTTAAAAAGTTTAGACCAGTATTACCTTTACCAATGTAATAGATTGTAGAATTTATTCATACTAACAGTCCTTTAGATTCATGTGACCACTAGAGAGAGTAATTAGTCACACTATTGGTCTCCTATAGTGAAGAAAACTAACACCAAAGGCATTGGAAATGACCAGATGGGATGAGAACCACTAAGAAACAACTTTCAGAGTTAAAGAAAGTGACAAAACTGATAAAAGCTAGAAGCACTGGTATTGTTTTCACCACTGGACACAGCTCTGAATGAAAAAAATGGAATTCGAAATGGCAGCGTTTCTTCTACATGGATCAGTTTGATCATGAGGTTTATGAAGGTATAAATTTAATATGTGATGTAATTGTCTTTGCTAAGTTGCCAGTTGGTGATCTATGGTTCAGACTAAACTGTGACAGTTCTGACATTGTTTGGACGATTCCAAACAGATCTTTAGTGCAACTATAGACAACACAAACTGTACAGAAAACAGAGGTGATTTGTGGTTTTACTGTGGCCGTTCTCTGTCTAAAAACAGAGCTAAGCTAACAGAGCTAACAGCGCAATAATGTAAACTATCAGCTGATGTTGCATGTGAAGATTATGAGAGTGTTATTTTGTCAAAGTGTAAAAATAGGCATCTATGAGTTTTACTTTGAAGACGACAACTTGACGATACCATAATATACCTGCATGGAAACGATGAGCTCTATACTTTATTCAGTGAGTGATACACTTTGTGGACACAGAGTTGATTTGTTGGTGGTTTTAGTCCTAAGTGTGTTCTGGTTTGAGACTTTCTCCTGCTGTGGACAGTTTTAAATATCAGTACTATAAAGAGCCCCTTTAAATTGCGGCACCCTTCCAAATTTGTAACATTCAACATGTTTTAATCAAGTCATTTTTTCAAGACCTATCAAAGTCACATTTAAGGCATTTTAAGGCCCTGACTGCCAGGTGTCGGTGTCGAAACTTACTGTGTGTGCAGGTCGTCGAGGTTGGCGTCGCCCAGAGTGTGCTGGGTGCCGACATGACCACATGCTGTCAGAGGTAGGTGGGCGAAGGGGGAATGGGCCGAGTTATGTAAAGGCAGCGAGACAGAAGAGAGAGGAAGTAAGGAAACTACACAGTAAAATTACACTTCAAAGACATGTTAAAGTCTGCCATGTCGGCGCGTAACATAAAACAACCACAGGCGCTGCTTGTATTCCTCTTTAATGGAAGAAAGCCGTTCTGGTGTTTTAACTTCAAAAAGAACCGGATATAAGATGTACTTACACATCTCTGGCGTTGGAGCAGTTTGTTGAGGAAAGCCACTATAGAGGAAAAAGGAAAAAATACTGTTTCACATACATTTAATCGTATCTTTCAAGTGGGTATTTAATGAAAAGTAGGGGTTTACATGTACTCCTGTGTTGTTGATGGCTTCTGTCACTCCACTATGGAAGGACACTGTGAACATTAAGCCACTTATGACCACAATAGAGGAGGGTAAACATGTCAGGCCTACTTACTGGCTTTCATTGGAGGGTGAGAGGGTTTCGTCTTCACAGGCCCACTCCTCACTGTCATCTGTGACTACAGGAAAAACAAATTAGTTTGATTAATCACAGTGTACGCGCTGATGAGAGATGTTTGGCAGGGTAGAAGCACAAACCCTTGGCTTACATGGAATTCCTTTACAATCATAAAATAACACATGGCTGTCAGGTCCACATATGGCAGCTTGCTAAGTTATTCAGACCAGGCACAGTATGATATGATTGAAGGCAACCTCTGTGTGTGTGTGTGTGTGTGTGTGTGTGTGTGTGTGTGCGCTGTCAGTCAGCGACCCATATGTCATTTTGAACAGATTCCTGTGTAAGTTATGTATTCACGAGGCCACAGCGTTTTATGAAATAATAGAGTACATGATGCAAGATAAGTTGTCTGAGTGCACTAACATTTTCCCTGTGTTTCAGTATTACAGAAGAAGGATGCGCCAACACAGCCACATGCATGTTTTTTTCTTACCCGTGGTCCTCCGTACAGCAGAAAATATGTCATACTAACTGAATGTATAAAGGGCTGAGGTCCTGCCCTTCCAGTGTGAACTATGGGACCCAACTTTACACCATTTACACATATGTTTGTCAACTCAAAAGATAATTTTACAAGTAAAGGAAGTCATGGTTTGTGGCAAAGATGGTAAAGAAACATCTAGTTTTTCTTTAAATAGTTTAACCCTTGGTTGGTCACGTGGCCTATTCAAACATGAATGGTCACGTGGGGTGTATGCACACCCCAATGCTAA
>JAPQRQ010000010.1:2656105-2668030 GCA_037367365.1 Apogon talboti
CACCCCAGAAGGCAAAATTTGAATGTAACTTGGAGAAAAATTGAAATACAACTGTATCGTAACTGGTATGTTATATAACTAATAAATCAAGAAAATACCTGGAAAGACGGAAAGAAAAAATTATTAATTTGGAAATTATGAGCAATTTAATAAAGTTGGGGTGTCGAAACACCCCAGGTGACTAACGTAGGGTTAATGGACTCCATCACTCGTCGCACATGACACACGTCACCAACACCAAAACAATTTACTACACAAAACATTTGGCACATTTTACATAATTCTTTGAGAGTGATGTGAAAAAGCATTGAAAGTGGTGAAAATGACTACAACTCTAGTAATTTCAAAGCTGCGGGGACTTCTTCAGACTCTAGTCTTTGCATTTTCATATTTTCAGTGTAACACTTCACCACATATTATAATAAATAGGGATAAATCACTTAAGAAAGGTTAAATGGAAAGAAAAATTCATTTGGGAACCGACACAGAAGTAGCTCTGGGACTTCATGGGTTAATCATGTCCCTGTTTTATGTACATTCTGTATGTATTTCATGTGAGTCATGTTGGAGTTTAAAGCACTTTGAGCTGCATTTGCTGTGTGAACGGTTCTGTAGGAGTAAGATTTATTACTCACAGCTGCTTGTAAGTACAGGGTAGCTGGATGACCTGCAAACAAAGAAAACAGCTTCAGCCCAGTAATTAATGAAGACATTGAATGACGCTGAAAGCACACTGTGGTTTCATGTCACCCAGTACCTGCTCTCGATGCTGATGGTATCGGCCTCTGCGTTGCATCCTCTTCCGGCTGCTTGTGCTTTCTTGCCAAGTTCCAGCATCTCCTTGATATTTAATTCCACATTCATGACTGAAATGTAACCATCTGCAATAACCAGTGAAGAGCAGTGACTGAAAACACTGAACCTGGGTGATCCGACCAGTTCATCATTAGGAATAAAACTCACACTTGTGGTTGGCATCTCGGGCTAGCCACTTGCCCTTGGGACAGTTGGTGGTGCGGATGATGCCGACCGTGTCTCCGTGTTTCACTGGCAGATCGTTCTTGCGGACTTTGCTGGCGACCATCACTTTAGCGTGATACATGGGCTCCTCCTCACCAGTCACCTACAAAGACACCGCTCAGCAGGAGAAGTAGCAGGATGTGCTTTTACTTAACGACTCTATATGGACATAAAGTACTGGGAGACAGAATTCAGATGTTTCATTGTCCAAAGGGAACTTCATTTTATTTATTTATTTAAATCAATTTCATTGTTTTACCTATTGTTGAACCATCAGATTTATGACATATTGTTATGACATATTGTTAGCCTGACTTGACCTCTATGGAGATGATCACTGACAACAAATGACATGAACATTTTTATCAAGACATTTCAAATAAATGGAAAGTCCTAACAGCTCCGAGTGTGACATTTCAATATTTTTGTCCATATAGTGTATATTGACAAACACAATGCAAGAATTGCATCCTTAAATGTCACATCAGTAACAGGATTCACTAGTGTCCATCAGATTCCTATACATCTTGTTACACTTACATTACAGTTTATGGATGGCTATTATTGGCACTTTTGAGTCCATTCATTCTTAAAAGTTAAAAAAAGAATGTGATCATGGGTGATTTAATCAAGCCCATTTCAATGATTTTTCAATTTTGTTGTTATTTTTAGTGAAATTGTCATTCATTTAAAAGGTTGTTTCATTAATTGAAGATAATTGCTTAATTACTTTAGCATTTTTTTGCATCAGTGAGTCATCTGGCATCGGCAGGCAAGAAGTTCTTGGAATAAAACCATCCATTACAGAGCTTTCAACAAGAGCAGCTACAGAGGAAGCAGCAGAACAACTATGTGACGTAACGACCAACCTTTGTACTTACCTTGAACTTCTTTTTCATCTCATTCTCCTTTTTCTCCCTTTCTTTTTGTTCCTTTTTCTCTTTTTCCAATCGCTGCTTCTCCCTCTTCTTCTGTTCTTTATAGTCAGCAGCGTTTGGACTTTGGGGTTCCTTACTGAAAACAAATTGGACGATTCAGTGGCAAAAAAAAAAAAAACGAAAAGCGTATATGTACCACCTGCAATATTAATGGATCTGCGCTGGCGGAAAAAACAAGCAAAGAAATGAGAGGCAATTTTCAGTGTAAAAACAAGACGATATGAGAAAAGGTATGAGTGCTTGTTTTTAGGGATATGAGAACTCCTACATACCTGTTGATGTGATTATGGGCCAAAGGAGCATGTTCTCCTGATACACCAGCCCTACATGTTGGATTTCAGTCACAGTGAGAGACAACCAATGGCTGCTTACCATCTGGCAAAAATGTGTGCTAATGATAAAACCCAGGACTGGTATCATTGAAATTAAAAGACATACCATGGATTCCGCGGCCATATGTTAAGACCCACCTCCTCCTTCTAGAAATAAACACAGATGATTTAGAATTTACCACAGAGCATTTCTCAGACTCCTCAACACTCCTCCTCTTACTCATTATTGATTGTGATGTATTTAATCAGATTTTTAAATTACCACAGGGACGCTGTCAGCATATGGATCTGTAAGAAACAGTAAGAGAGTTTGTTTAATGAACAGGAATTAAAGCCCTCATATTTAATTCAATCTCCACAATTAAACATTTGCGTTAAGTAGACCCTTACTCTTTAGAGCACCTTTCCTTTTACGCAAGTTGTGGCTCACGATGAATTTGCTGATGTTCTCCACATCCTCATATACGTTATCACATGTTTTGTTGTAAATATCCTGCTGATATACACTAGAAAAGTAACCAGAAACAGTACAGAAAGATGTGTTATTTCATACTGTTACTTGAAAATTGCAGTAAACCAGGACTGCAGCTCACCTTGGATGTGAGTTGTGATTCACAGGTGCATGGTCACTAAAGTCTGTTTCCTCTGGGACAGAAGGGAATTCGGCAGCTCCCAGATCAGTCTCGTCAGCATGAGAGGTGGATGAAGGATCCGCAGTTGCCTCCTCGCTCTGACTCCACGACTCCAGCACCGAAGGCTCTGGGAACTCCGACGTGTTTATTGGTTCAGGGAGGCTGGCTGGATTGACCGGAATTACGTTTTGATTGCCAAGGTTTAGTTTTTGGAGTGCAGAACTTTTCTCAGGACCACACACTGACCAATCAGGCGAGGGTATGTCAAAGCCAGAGACGCCAAAGTCGTCGGGCACAGGAAGGTCACTGCTGACCAAGTCTAACGCTTCTAGTTCCAGTGCTGCAATATCAACAGCTTCTCCCGGTGCTGTATCAACCTCTGAATTTTCAAAGTCTGGGAACTGTGGAGCGTCCAGAACAGGGTTTACGACACATGTGAGCTCAACCTCTGGCTCTTTAGTTGGTGCTTGGCTCAGGCCTGGTGACCCCTCTGAGAAAAGAAACCAAAATCACCATTTTAACAGATGCTTAACCTTACCACAAATTCAGTAAACTTAGTTACAGAGTCAATGGCCTAAGCCTCACTTGTACTTGTATTTAAATTTTTTTTTTTTTAATATTCCTCATTTGGTCTAAAAAACCCTACTCACACAGCTGAAATATTGGCAAGAGCATACCAAACCAGGAGGCGGCGATAAAGCCATGACTCACACTAGTGACTGAGTGTCAATCGAAGAAGATAATGCTGCACAAACAGTGAAGGTACAAACTAATATCTCAGTTTGCTCTGTCCCCATAGAAACACTGAAAACAGAGTGACAAAACCCATAGACAAGACTAGAATAAATGCCCATGAGTGAACTAGACAGGTATATTCATAATTATTAGTTTTCGAAGAGGGAGTAAAGTTAAAAATGGAAGTAATGACTAAAATCAACACAAGTCAACAGACCTTGAACTGCAGACAAACGGTAACGACCGAGGTCTAATGATGGAGGTCTGGGGGGCTTTTCTGGCAGTAGACCCAGTAACCTTAGCTCAGGTAAAGGCCTCTTTGGAGGAGCAGATTGATGATGGGCTTCACTGGTCCTGACGTGAAACTGGTCAGTTTTATCCCAGCCAAAATGTTTCTGTGATGTAGACTCTAGTCAGTGAGGAAAAAAAAAAACACATACTGGTTTAATGCTGAATAATAATAATAATTATGTAGAGGCATAGGAAATCCAGCTGCACTTCTGTATTTTATTCAAGACTGGAGAAGGCTTCTTACTGTTTATTGCAATGCTGGACCTTAAAACATTATGACCAAACCATTAAAACCACCAAAGCAGCACAATACAATACAAAAAACACCAAACTGTTCTAGTTAGGAGAGGGAAGTAAACCCATCTACAATTTATACTATTTAATGGTACTGTCTGGTGGGATCATATTTTATTTGTCCTCTATTTTCATCATTTTTCTTTTAACCCATAATTTTTGTGTTTGCAGTTCGATCCATGACACACACCTAACTGTTTAGATAGTAGTATTTGGAAGTATTGAAAATCAATTTGTCATTGAATCCCAAATTTCAATTCTCAAGAAGTAAAGCTCATCAGTATCAGTGCACGCAGCACACATGCCTTTAATAATTTTTTGTCAATGATATAAATAATTAATAACTTCAAGATACTATAAATAAAAAGCCAATGTCAGGTTGGTCAAACATGAAAAAAAAGAATAAAAAAGTTTTTAGTTGACCCATATTATAAGAAAGTTCTGTTTATCCTGTCATAACAGTGCTGGTGTATTATGAGCATTATTTGCAGAAAAAAACCCTTATTTTATTATATCTGATATGTAAAAAAATATCTGATATGGTGCAGGGTGATAAAGGAGTCAAACAAAGATGAAAACTGTTATGAACTTACTGCGCGCAGAGCTGTTGACTTTGAAAAAGGGCCGGGCTGAAATACAAGCCAGGTGTGGAAGACAGACTGGTGGGGGCATCGGTGGGTCAGGCTCAATGCTCTCAGTGCTCTTTGGTGGTGATGCAAGTGCCTTGCCTCTAGGCAATCTGTCAAGGGAGTGTAAACTCTTAGGTTTAGAAGAGATCAGCAACTGCCGTGAAAATTTCTTCTTGGCCCTCTCTAGAGTGCTGATAATTCTGTTTTCTGAGTCGGTGCTTGTCTCTGCAGAGGGAGGGGTTATTGCAATATCGGGGCTGGAGTGGGGACAATCACTTGTTGACTGGTCACTTTGGAGCAAACATCCATCTTCTGTGCTCTGTTTCTCCATTGAAGGCAGCTCACCAGGAGCACTGGAAGGTCTCCTGGTCAAGTTTGTATATGACGGCTCCTCCACGTTTTCTGTATTGACTTTTGTTGCTTTGGACTTGAAAGGAAGCAACAAACCCTTTTTTTTTATTTTAGTATGCGGCAGGGCTTCTTTCACTTTGTCTGGTTCTGATTTGTGTTCTTTTTTGGCCAGTACTTCTGCCTTATGTTCTTTTACAGGCAGAACAGGAAGAACCAGAGGCATGTGTCTGTCTTTGAGGGACTGCCGTGCTGTGCCATCTCCATTTGCCAGCTGGGATGAAGGGGAGCGCTGAGGATGTGGTGGAAAGGAAATTGGTCGTTTTCCCCCAGATGCCTGCAGTCCGTCCTTGAAGATGACCCGTGGAACCACTGGGGTCCCTTTTTCTACAGCCATACTAATACTGCTAACTACGAAGCTGCAGTGACCTCCAGGAGGAAGAAGAGGAGGAGGCAGGTGTTTTGGTTTTCCAGCCACAGCTGGTCGGCTTGGTGTGGATTCAGCCATGAGTGCCTCCTCCTGAAATTTGGCCCTTAGAGCTTTGAAGTTGATTGATCCCTCCTGGAATGAATCATAAGTCAACAAGCAGCAGACAAATGCAAATGGATACTTCTTCTGCAGGGGTGAAAAACTATTAACTTGAGCTTGTTGGTTTAGGGAGACAAAACAAAATGCTGGTTGGTTCCCTCAGTCCTCAATTGATAGCATTTAGTAATTATTTTATCAAGAAAAATGCAAATATTTTCCTTTCACTACTTTGTAAGTGGTAGAATGTTCTTCTTTTCCATTATGTTAGTTTAGGGCAGATGCACAAACTAAAAATGTTTCATATGTTGCTCAAAATAAAGCCTGTGGAAATTTGGTGACTAGCTAGCATGGTAATAAGGCTAGTCATTTGCGACTTACCCCACACCTCTATTTATTGGAAAAACCTCAAATGAAATAACACACAAACTTATACATTTACCTCATCCATTGCGTGTGGTTTCATTCATCACTCCTCTGATTTATACCTGTGAAAACTGGTTAGACGAACAACGTCACTAAACTCAGGGAGATAAATTCATCGTTGTTTATGGTCATACAAACAATTTCGAACCACTACGATGACGCGCACGTACGAGCTGCGTGCGCGTTCATAATTGTTGGCTCGGCGAATCAGAGCTGTCCGACGTAACAGCGTATTCAGGTGAATTAAAAGGCGCTCTTGTGGGTGAAAGACTACGACAAAAAGTGCACTAATTGCAATATTAAGATATTCTACAAACACTGATGTAAATTTAATAGATTATGTTTGTAATCTGTCATGTAAACCGGTTGTTTTCACCAGTCAGATGATGGAGCTATTGTTTTGCTTTAATAAAGCTCATTTATTTTATGAATGCATCTGTACAACATGATTTTTGTTAGATGTACCTATTATATTTTTGAAGATGGTGACAGGTTTACTTGTCTTCTCAGAAAAATTGAAACATATTTTTATGAGTAGATGACAATAACGGCAAATAGACTATTTTGAACTTGGAAAATACTACACTGACAAATGTAATTGTACTAAAAACTACATTCAGAATAGAAACCATTCACATTAAAATGACTGATTAATTGTAAAGTAGTGGAGAAAGTTAGAAGAAAGGGAAATTAATTTCTCTAAATTATGCAACTATATACAGTAAATAGTTGTCTTTTTTTGTATTTTGTTCATTAGGACATGGTGTTTTAGTAAATGTTTGCTTAAGTCAAGACGGGAAACAAGGGTTAGATCATCTAAAGAAACAAACAAGGAAAACAAAGGAAAAAACTTCCCATCTGTTGTAAGAGCATGTGTTTACTTTTGATCAATCATTCACTTTGGTTGATCAGGGTTGCATTTGTTGAGTCTCTGGATACAGGCACACACATTACAGCTGTTTTGTGTGTGGCTCTTTTTCATTATTTGGACTAGCTACTCATTTCAATAATGGGAATATATACTCATTTACTCCTAGGCCTATGCACATTGTATCTGGTTATCAATTTTAGCAGATCTGTGAATTCTGCCAGGACCCAGTGGACAACAGCTGATAAAAGGTGCAGTATTTTTCAGTTCGCTACCTCTTACATGCATTAGATAAGATCCCGATAGCTGTGATTTAGTACATGCCACTGTGTGTATTAAAGTGGAACTGAAATGATATGGTTGTTGGTGTTAGTGGCGCTGCAGTGAGGAACACCAGAGCTGTAAACAGACCAATACCCATCAGCTGTAGGCTCGGAGGTTGGGCACCTTGGACTTCATGTAACTCCTGCACAGATAAAAAGGTAATGATTTTTTTCAAGTCAATAAATCATATTAAGCATGAATTTATAGCCACTTTGTGCCGAAAGTTTATACGAACTGATCTGTGATGCTTAAACTAAAACCCTCTTCATAACCTATGTTGTTCAACTTATCAGTAACTAATGAATCTGGACCAATTCACCATTTTAAAAATATTAGTATTGGCAGAAGTTGGTTTGGATCATAGATAATAGTTAATATCATTCTTGATTATAGCTAAAAAAATAAAAAATTGCATTGCAAAATTGCACTGATGATCAATTCCATATTTATGGATAAAATATTCATTTATTCAATAAGGTACTCATTGAATATTACATGTTCAGGTCAGCTGTTATCTAGTTTCTAATAAAATCAGCTATTTTACAACTGTGCCAGTGAGACATAACAGGGCAATGGTGTTGGCTGATGAATCAGTTATTTACTTTTTCCAAACTTCAATTGTTTTACCAGCCTCAGTCAACCTCTATTTTCAATTCTTCATTGATGAAATATTCAATCAGTTAAAGGGGACCAGACTGGCCTAAATCAGCATTCAACCCTCAAATACTTTAGCGAAAATCTGCATTGGTCAAACAGTATTAGTAACAGCACTTCTTTTGGATATCTTCAACCAATTTTAGACACATTAAATGTAGCAGAGCTGCTTGTGCTAGCCCCACTGCAATTTAATGTTATCACAGATGTGTTGGTAGCATATAGTTCTTAGGTCAAGGTAATATATACAGTATAGTCTAGTACTTAACCTTCACATCTGTTCAGTTCCACCCCTTTTGTCCAAATATGGTAATATCTCCGTAAAGCCAACATGGCAACAGCAAAACCGAAAGCTACTGACTTCAATGGGGGATTTCAGAAAGCAATGTGTAATATTATTGTTCCTCCATCTACTTACACAGTGTCTACATACCTGTCATAGTAACTGTTATAATATTTCATACAGTAGTCATTATAATAATGACTATAATGTAAGTGGTGACCTGCAGGTATCTCAACTGACATGTCTTTACATCTGTAACTCCTACTGGTGAATAAACTAACAGTAAACATCCATTTGGTGTGGATGCATTGTAAAGTGAAAATACAATGTAATACAATTTCTGATAAATCCAAGTGAATATCAAGTTTAACTGCAATATGTAGAAATAAGATACCCCATAGAAACAATATTCACAGTTTTAGGTCCCTTTTAAAGTGAAAACACAGATTGCATCGCTACATTTGCCAATCTGTGGCATACTTCCATAGTGATTCTGCATGAACTCAATCAATAATGGTCTAACTGGCGTAGCGTGTGACTATAAGGCTGTAACTGCTAAGTCTTTATTGAATCCATCTGTCTCAGTTTCGTTTCCGACACATGGAGAAGCCCTCACAGTTCGGTGGCACACAGTGCACTGAGACACTGTGGGAGAGACAGGCATGTCCAACAGCAACCACACAGTGTCTGGAGCCAGATTACTGTGGAGAGAGCTTCACATGCAAAGACTCAGGCAAGTCCTATGAACAAGCACTGGGATGTTGGTTTAGGTTTAAGGCGCTTTATGTCATAGCATGTGTATATGTATGTACAGAACATGATTGTACATGTGAGAGTCCGTTTAGTGTTGTGTAAATCTCCGTCCAGGTCGCTGCATCAGCCAGTCTCTTCGCTGTAATGGGGAGACAGACTGTGATGATTTTTCTGATGAAGAGGAGTGTGAGGAGATCAATCAAAGACATGACAAGTGCTCCACCCTAATGCCGATCCCCGGTGCTGAACGTGGCACTCAAGGGTAAAAACTACATTACTGTGACAGCTGTTACTGCTATTATTCACTTCACTTAGTTAAATCCACGTAGAAGCTTTCAAGGCAACACAAAGGTTGAATGATGAGTTCTGCTGTAAAATAGACTCCAATAAGCACATAAAGGGTAATGTCAAAGTGCACAAAAACTCCTCTGCATTACATCCCTTAAAGGCAGCTAATTAAATCTTTTTTTAGTATTACAGAGGGGAAATTCGAATTTTTTTTGCATTGAAAAAAACATTGAATCCTTTAAAATGCAGGTTCTATTGTACTAATTGGTACATGAACAGTATAAATTGACATGATCTCTTTGGCTTCATAGATTTTTAATCACATGTCATGTGTTAATTCAGTTGTTCATTTGGATTGTTCTGCTTCTCTTAGCTATAACCTTTTGACCGGGGACTTTATGAATTATGTACTGGATCCAAACTACTTTGGAGGAAAGTGTGAATACGTCTACAACGGTGAATGGAGGAAATTCACTTATGATTCATTCTGTGAGAACCTGCACTACAATGAAGAGGACAAAAACTTTAGGAAACCGTACAACTATCATACCTACCGCTTTGTGGTATCGAAATATTTTCATCCATTTGCTTTATGCAGCTTAGTGAATATCCTATTTTTAATGTCAAAGTGAGATATTTGGACCCACAGTTTGTCCTGTTCCAGGCTCAAGCGACATCAGAGGGCTCTCATGAGTATTTTGAGGACATAGTGAGTTTACTGAATGCAAGGAAAACCCTGGACTCCTTTAATGCCGGTTTCACATTCGGGATCGATCAACTGGAAGTTGGATTGAGTGGAAACAAGGAATCTGAGTTTCTGAGCAACATGACTAAATATAAAAGCCAGGTAAAAGACGTCTCTATCCAGACGAGATCATGAGACATTATAGCGTTAATTAAACTGGAAATAAACCGAGATATTTTGTTTTTATTTACAGGATCTTGGATTTGTTCACCTTACATCCAAAGTACAAACTGCACTCTTTAAGATGAGAAGTGATAAACTGATGCTTCATGAGGATTTTTATATAGCCCTCATGGAGCTTCCGGAGCAGTATGATTTTGGGATGTACTCCCACTTCTTTAACATGTTTGGCACCCATTACGTCACAGAGGGATCTATGGGAGGAACCATGGAATATGTTGTGGTTATCAACAAAACATCCACGGCACAATCAAGTACGGAAGGCCTTCAGTGGTTCAGTCAATGTAACTGCAACTGTAACGTGTTTAATTTGTGATGGTTATTCTTTTATTTTGGCAGTGCTTACAAGTGAAATGGTTGGCCGCTGTATCGGTGGTTTCATTGGTCTCAGTCAAACCTTGGAGGGCGGCGAAAACATCGGGCTCCAATTGGGGAAACAAAACTGCAGAACAGATAGAGATCATTCTCACGGTGAGACACGATTTTTTGGAAAATGTTCCCAACTGCCAATTTGTTTTATACTTTCATTGAATAATATTATAAGTAAACATCATATAAAATTTCAGCCTTGTGTCTTCATTCGATTTGAAGATATTAGGGCTTTAAAATGGGATGTGAGACTGATTTTACTGTAAAAACCAGTGGTGCTAAGTCAACGCAAAATAAAAAAAGTCATTACTATTCATGATGTGGAGGTACAGAATGACTTTAACCTCTGTTGAATAGGATCAGTACAGGACAGTTGCATATTTGCCAAATTATGGTTTACTGAAAACTGCACATAAAGTTTTTTTATTTCTGCTTCAGTGCAGTTTTGTTGTGTTGTATCAGTCAACATTTATTATGTTATTAGCAGTATTCATTAGTTGTTTTAAGATGTTCTCTTTCTGATTTATGAGGCATTAAAACAAAAAAAACCCCCCAAAAAACTAATGCATATTATTCATGTATGTGAATTTCTGCCATAAATCTGTTATACCACTAGAAGGAGCATGTCTGTATTAATTTATGGTCAAAATATGGAGGTGGTATCTTAATTCACATTATATTTATTAGTGTGTAAATTGTGTTCAGGGCTAATAACAGAGGGTAATCAGGGGGCCTTTTCACATGGATGGATCCAAATATGTTTGTACGACTCCCCGTTTAACTAACAGGTGAAATGAACGATCATTTTTGGTTTTGTCCCAAAGGCAGTGACTCTAGTTCAGCAGACATCAAAGACATCATCACTCTTGTGAAGGGGGGGGTCACAGAGAGCGGCAGCGGCTTGTTGGCCATCAGGAACACGGACACCTACAGAAAATGGGGAGCGTCCCTCAAATACAGCCCAGCGCTCATTGATTATGAGGTGACATACCATCCTATCAAAAATATAATTTTTCTGCAGTGTTTTATTAAGCAAAAAGTACTTAGGATGTTGGGAACAAAAACTTAGGAATGCTTTGACAAAATTTCTTCTCCAATATTCAATTTAAGGTATATATGAATATGATAAGACATATTTCAAAGTAACGTCATTGGTGCAGACATGCATAAAACCCCAAGGTAGTTCATATTAACCCATAAAGACCCAAACAACTTTTAACTTGTCCTATGTTTTGTCCTGTGTATGGGATTGTTTGAGATGCCTCCTTCCGTTACTGCAGAACAAATCTA
>JAPQRQ010000010.1:2672969-2699580 GCA_037367365.1 Apogon talboti
TCCAGGTGTGCTGGAAGAGGGAAATATCTAAAACGTGCAGGACACCGGCCCTCGAGGACCGGAGTTCGACACCTGTGATCTAAATCTAACCATTTGATTAATACATTCAATGTGTGCCACTTTGTTGCCACTGTCTAAGTAGACCTAACTAGTGTGCTGAGCAACAATGTGACAATACAGCAGAAGGAATGACACACTTTGGAAACATTCATAAAATATTTATTGAAGCCACTCTTAAAAATGAATTCAGCAGTCAGACAGTCTAAAGACACAACAAGCCACAGACCCATCTTCCATTTCACTAAACATCAGCTTTAATGTTGACATGGAGACTTGCATGGGTTTTAAAAGCATTGAGTAGACTCTTGCTGCAGTCCTATACATGCCATGCCGTTGTTACTGGGTTGTGGGTTGTTACACTGTCGACTCCTTGTCATCGTTCCTCCACTGCATGACGACCATGCACCCCAGCAGCTCCAGCCACCATCAACACCAGTACCTATCAGTGAAGATATTTATATTTAGATATTTCCATATACTTGAGTTAAAAGTGGAATACTGGAAATACAGATTATAATAATAATAATAATAATAATGCAGTGTTCTTAAGTCTGACCTGCTGGCCTGTGTGTGATCTCACAGCCTTTTCCACTGTACCCAACAGGACACACACAGTCACATCTGGTGCCTGATGGGAAACATAAAAATGATTTCCTGTTCATCACTGTATTCCACATTTCTAAGCTTTTGTTTTGTGTTTTGCAACAGAAACTTCCCAAACCACCAAAGAGCTGCTCTTTTATTACATCATGTACGAACACAAGTGTCTATTATGAGTCGGGCCAACAAAAACAAAGGAAATCTGCAGAGTTTTCGGCGAGTAACCACAACACAACATCCTCTGAGGTACCTCTTAGAACGGCGACTCCATTGTTGTGGCAAGGAGCACACTGACATGGGCTCGCCTCTGCCAGATACTCGGACAAAGCTCTCTTCAGGTTCCTCTTCAGGCTGTCAGCATGGGCGAAGTCTCTGGAGGTCACTAGCTCATACAGCGGCTTTGTCTAATGAGAAACACATTTATAGCAGTTGTCATACATTCAAGTGCTATTCTTTAGGACTGAGTGGTTCAGACAGAGCCAACTGCAGGGTTCCACAAGTGATGGAGCCCCGGTCATGCTGTAGCAAAGGAGCCCAGTTGTATTTGGCATTGGCAGTGCCCTTTGGAACTGAGTTGTTTATTCTTTAATTTACCATCGATGAGCCAAGCTGTACTTTGACTGTGTAACTCGTGCCAATTCCGGTAACAGCGACTGGTGCAACTGCCTTCCAAATGTCTCTACTTCAATTTGCAGGTCACTAATTTGCGAGATAAAAGAATTTTAACATCATCTACATTAGAGTGAAGCAAGAGAAAAACTCACTGTTTTTCTAATAAAGTCAGGATTGAAATGGACTCCGTCACCCCACAGTCTCATCAGTTCTGGAGTGGGAAGCTTTTTCGACACAAGTGCACTGATGGATTCACTATTTCCACCCCTTACAACAGCAACAAAGTCCTCCACCATGCTGCCACGCACCGTGTCCGCTATAGAGGTAGAAGAAAGATGGAGTTTTACTCTCAGTTTATGTTCAGTATGAACTAGAAGACCTCATTTACAGGGAGTCCATAACGTCTCTTTACAATTTAACACATTTATTACAAAAGCAAATGAATAGACAAAATGAAAAGTAGATATTGAAGGACTTTTTTGCCTTTAATACACCTCTATATGTGTCCAGAGGGTACTGGATTTGTTTCCATGTTGTCTGTGTCATAGCCTCATCAATGGTGTCAATGGCATCAGTGATCTTTTCCTTCAGGTCATTGATGTCCTATGTCTTTGTTCGATACACGATGTCTTTAACATAACTACCATAGAAAGAAATCCAGGGGAGTGATATCTGGTGTATGAGGTGTTCAGAGAACTGGGCCATCCCTTCCAATCCACTGGTCTGGAAATGTTTGATTTGGGAACCCACTAACATGTGGTGGTGCACCATCTACCTGGACAATGATGGTGGGTTGAAGGTCATCCAGTTGTGGTTCCACAGTCACATGCACACATGCAGTCAAAAGGTCAAGGTAAACATTTGAAGTAATTGATTTCTCGTTAAAGGAAAAATGGACCAATGGATGGATTCGATTGCACATGATCAAAAGCTCTGATAACCACTGATTACATAGAACAAATCTAATTAACATCTCATTTGCTCTTGTAATATTTTTTTTAAATTGTAAAGAGACTTTGTGGACACCCTCTGTAACTAAATGAATAAAATAAACAAAGCCTCACCTCCCATCTCATTTAAGAGGCCGCCACAGCCTCCCATCTGTAAGCCTGCGCTGATGTAAACACCGTCTATGTTGATGCCGACCTTCAGGCCCGACTGCACACACGACTTGTAGTCTTCCAAAGAATAATCTACAACAACAAACAGGCTCCTTCATCAAGCACGTGGGATTAAAATAAAGCCCCTTTGGTTCAGTTCCCCAGCTACCTGCTCTCTGGAGCTTCTCTTTGTTCAGGACGATTGTGTGTTCATAGTCTCCTCCCAGAGCTGCCTCCGTAATGTAATGGGTGCCGTAGTCTTTGTAAACCTGTCTGTATTCTCCATAAACATAAGACAGTGGCAGCGAACGCAGACGCTGCAGAAACTCAGGGTGAAGCATCAGGTCGTCAGATTTCAGCATGTACTGGGCCAACTCCAGCTCCGCTTTGGCCCTCACAAAGCTGTAAGTCTGGTGAGAGAACGCATCGAAGTTCAGGATTAGAGAGGGAATTTCTTTTTTTTTTTTTTTTTTTTTTTAGAATATTTTATTTTGGTTTTCCACAAGATGACAATACAGTTACATACTTAGAAGACAAAACGACCTCCCCGACCCACAACAACTGGGCCGGAGACAGCTGGGCTCATACACAGAGAGGGAAAAAAAAAAAAAAAAACAGAAAAGGAGAAAAAAAACAAAAAAGGGGGGGTAGGAAAGAGACATACGGTGACCTTGCATGTCCTAGGTCCTAGAGAGGGACTTTCTAAATGTGAGCAGGGTTATGGGAGGAAGTGGACATCTCACCCTGCCAGAGTAACGGTGGATCTTCTTTACTGATTTAGAGTATTTGGCGTTGTTGTAGTTGTAGGAAAACTCGAAGATGCCTGGGAGGGAAAACCCAAAGCTGACTGTGGTTTTGGACCAGCGCTCCTTCAAGGTGTTCTCCATGTAGTCAGAGTACGACTCGAATGCATCCACGGTGAAGTCATATGAGCCTCTCGTCTGTGGATAGATGACGAAATAACCGTCCCTGTTAGTACAGTCAGGTCCATAAGTATTTGGACGGAGATGCAAATTTTGTAATGTCGTCTCTTTACACCACTACAGTGGATCTGAAATGAAGGAAGCAAGACATAATTAAAGTGTAGGGTTTCACCGTTAACGACTCAGAACTATGTTTTTGTGGTTACGTCCAAATGAAATACATTTACGTCTATATTTAACCAATACAAAGTGATTTGTCACCATTTATTATAACATTTTCCTTAGTATTTTTTCAGTTCAAATTAGATGTTTTCCTATATTTAAGTTACTGATCATGTAGGTGTTAATAGAGCTCAATAAATTCATGAGAAGAGGTCAAAAATATATTTTATTCCAACTTTATAGGCAACAGTGTAAGTGGAAATACACAGGCGGATGTGTTCAATAAAAGTGAATTTAAAATTAACCTATAAAGACCCAGCGCTACTTTTATTTCAGTTTATAAATGAAATTTTCTCTATATCTAACCTTTCGTAACTGATTTATCCCCATTTATTTATAATATTATCCTCTGTATTTTGTATTTTATCAGTATAAATCTGGTATTTTCTTTCATCTACAGATCATGTAGATGTTCATAGAAGCTCAGATTAAAGTTGAGGGTTTTACATCAAAAGCAGAGAAAATGCAGAAACAGTAACTTTTTCAGTCAAGTTCAGTCATTAACTGAGCATAAACCAAGCATCTCCATCCACTGTCATTGATCCAACTCCATGGGTTTTACTGGTGAGTCAATGTTGTAGAAGATGATGGTGTTTCCATGGTAACTATGGAGTCTTTGAACGTCCAAATGGGTCATATCTGATGACCATGAAAAGATGAATAACTGTATTTTACACCAATTATTTAATTGCATTGATAGTATTAGTGGATCCACAGGTATTAAACAGTTCAGATCAGTAGATGCTTTTGGTCTGTGATAGATGTTCTGGTCTTTATGGGTTAGAATAATGTATTAAATGGTAAATCTTTTTTTGTTTTTACACTTTCAAGGGTAGTTTGTCTGCCAGCTAAAGCAACTAACTGAAGAATATATGCATAATATATGAATATATGTTCTTCTAATGTAAAGTTGCACCTGTAGAGTGTACTGTTGCAAGTTGTACGGCTTCCTGAACCTGACAGCCTGGATGTAGTGCGGCAAACAGCTGCCAGCGTAGTATCTGTTATCAAGCACCACTCCCTCCAGGTTACCGTTCAAGACGTTGATTCTGAGAGGAGTGTAGCATCAACAGCAAACAGTGAGCAGATTGATTGGAGGGGAACATGTTTACATATCTAAATAAATATCTGAGGACTCCCTTCGCAGCCTGACTCACCCCTTGGCAAGGTTCTCAATCCCCCAGTACTCTTCAGCCTCCTCCCTGCAGGGCTTCTGAACCCTCTTACAGCCCACTTCATCTGACATGTCTCCACAGTCATCTTCACCATTGCACTGCAGAGTTCGATGAATACAGCGACCTGAAGGAGAGGGAAATCGGCACAGATTCAGTTCAGTTCTATTTATACTGTGCCAAGTCACAACAAACAACCATGTCAAGGCCGTACAATATTATACAGGAAAAAAAACAACTGGTGATGCATTAAGGGACGATTAAACCATTATTATCTTCAACATGATGAGTGTGAAAGACACCTGTGTGTGTGCACAGAAACCCCTCACACGGCGGAACACTGTCACATGTGTAGCGTGCTGGAACAGTGCAGGCTTCTTCCTCCCTGCCATGAAAATTGCATGGCTCCCCTCCAAACTGAGAAGGCTGGATGAGTTTAGCGAAGCGATACTGGATGGTTGAAGGAGAGGAACACATAAACGGTCAGAGAAACACAGAGCGAGGCCTGGCTCAACACAATAAAGGTGGCTTAGAGACTGCTCCGGGAGCTATAACAGCTGAAATCAGATTAGCGGGCTGTTTTCACTTTGTCATGTCAAGGTTATTAATCTCCCTCCGTGTAAAGTGGATGAGATAGAGCGCTGGAGTACATCAGCAGAGACCTTCGCCAGCGGTGGAGCTCTCAGCCTCACAAATAAAACAGCTCTAGTACAACAAGGTCCCGTAATGGTCATTCAGACTGCCTCGGTCCCTCACAGGACTAATATATATGACATAACTACCTTATTTATCAGAATCTGAGCTCATTCTGTCCCAGTGTGGACACATTTTGGTTAACCTTTGCATCACAAGTGTTATTGTTCCAATTATGTATAAAATAAAATGATGTCATTAATGTTAAGGCTCACGGTGAAGTACAAGCTGATATTTTAGTGTTTCAGACAGACATGGTGACTACAATATGAGGGAATACAGACTTCTTTTTAGTTTTTGCTGTGGTCTGTGCTAAACAAGCATATTCCTCTTCATATAGACAACATCAATTATAGGCTGAGGCATTTCTTTGGCACTGCAATATGTTTTTTTATATATCGAGATTTATTTTAATTTAAATTTAAACAAAAAAAAAAAAAAAAAAAAAAAAAACAGAAAGAAAGAAAAAACGCAGCTGCTTCAATATATACAGTATAATATTCCTGGTAGAAATGGGAGACGATGAACTGTTCAGGTAATCAATAATGGGTTTGAGTCATATTTTTACAGAAACAAGTCGGTGTCTGATTTCCAAACAGATGAAGTGAATATTTTTGTAGTTTCTTTAGTCTTCTGTGATATTAAATTGAAGCTCTTGGGGCTTTGGACCAAACACAACAAACCTCAATATCATCTTGGCTTTTGGGAAATACTGGTTTACTTTTTCTGACATTTTGCAGACCAATTATACATTATTTACATACACATACAGTACATAGATGTATTAACCCTTAAAGACCCAGGACTATTTTCATGTCAACTTCCAAATGCATTTTTTTCTAACCATTCCTAAATGATTTACCACCATTAATTATAATATCATCCTCTGTACATTTTTGGATTTGTAATTTACTGATTATAAAAATGTTCATAAAAGTTCAGCAGAAATTTAAAGATCATTGTATCAGAACAGAGAAAACTGAAGAAAAAGTGACTTTCTGCACAAAGTCTGTCATTAACTGAACATAAAACACAAGTGTCTACAACCACTGACATTTATCAAACTACACAGGTTTTACTGTGGATCAGAACCAGACGGTGTTCTCTAACGTCCAAACGGGTCATATCTGATGCCTCTTGGAAAGCTGAGAAACTGTATTTTACCTGAATTATTTCCATGTATTGATAGGATTAGTGGATCAAAAGTTATTAAACATTTTAGATCAGTAAATGCTTTGGGTGGCTGGCAGCAGTGTAGGTTTTTGAGGATTAATTGAGAAAATAATCAGCAGATTAATCAAGTCATTAGCTGCAGCCCTAATTCCAACACACGTCACTGTGATTGGACTGTTTTGGTGTTACATGATATAAAGAAGTCAAAGACGTTTCCATATTACAAACAGACAGTTATATATGTGCAAAAAACATACAGTTAATCATACTAATGTTAACATTGTCACAGACTCTTAGCTGTTACTCGTCTCATCCAGTGAAAGCAATGACCAGACAGACACCAGTATCTTCATGTACCATCATCATCTTCTGTTGTCTTTATACTCACTCTCTTTTTCTGGCAGGTATCGCAGCGTGACCATGAGCTCCAGTCTGATAAAACACAGTCTACTGGTTGAACTCCAGCCTGATTTGCCACATTACGAGCTTCGCGAACACTTGACTGTTCATCGCTGGCTGTTGTGATGGTAATTTTACTGCGAAAATCAATAGAACAAATAAACCATTAAAGAAGATGAAGACTGTCATGGTGCCAGCCCATGCCCTGAGCGTGCTTTGAACCTCTGTCCTCGGTTCTGGGCCTGGTGCTGGGTTGGAGTGACAGGGTGTTATATGCACAAGACCATGTAATCAGACAGAAATACCGACCACTAATGGAAATTCAACATTATTTTCCTAATGAAAAGGGTATACATATAACTCTATGTATGTTTTTCAGTGTCACTACCCAATTTATCAGCATTTATTAGAAAAAATAGTCAAAAAGAACTCCAATTTAAATAGTAAAACCTCAATTTGATAAAGTAATTATAATAGTTATAAAGATTTTTAACAGGATCATTAGTAATCTGTCAGATACAGCAGGCTTTACTCCATTTGACATGCTCACAACAAACCAAACCTAAGCTTGGTAATAATGTAAACTCCAGTTAAATTTGTGTACTAAACCCATATGAGTAATGTTTTTCTACTCATGACCTTTGAACTTTTTCTTTCACCAATTTGGAATTTACAGAACAGTGCAATCATATGACTCAGCTTAAAATCAATGGAAAAACCAAACAAATTCAGTGAAATATCACAATGAATCCTTTTGAGGCTGCATTTTCGTAATCACAGAACTGCAACTGTATCGCAGCATACTATATATATTGAGTTTTTTCTATTTTCAGAACATCACCATGACCATGAGCTCCAGTCTGATAAAACACAGTCTACTGGTTGAACTCCAGCCTGATTTGCCACAGTACGAGCTTCGCGAACACTTGACTGTTCATCGCTGGCTGTTGTGATGGTAATTTTACTGCGAAAATCAATAGAACAAATAAACCATTAAAGAAGATGAAGACTGTCATGGTGCCAGCCCATGCCCTGAGCGTGCTTTGAACCTCTGTCCTCTGTCCTCGGTTCTGGGCCTGGTTCTGAGCCTGGTTCTGGGTTGGAGTGACAGGGTGGGGTGTAGGCTTTGGCCTGCTGGCCTTGCTCATCTAGTTTTGTTTGTTCCTGGTAATCATATTGTCATCATTTTTGCATTCTTGGAAATATCTACATGTTGGTCCCACATATCAGAACACATTTAGGGTATCCTAGTCTTTTTCTTTTGTTCATTCTCATTACCCAAATGTTTGACACTCCACTCCATGTTCACTCCAGGTCTGTCAGTCAAACAGGAAGATGGACGTTCCCAACCCTTTTATAGCAGAAGGCCTCAGAACGTACCAAGTGTGGCAGTAATCAGAGGGGAGTTTTGTGAGTTTGCCGGATATTAACCTTTAAATGCTCTGAACTACCTCTGATCTGTTTGGAGACTTTTTGGGCCGTGGTAAAAAGATAAGGTTTAACTAGTGATTTGAGTGTATTTCCATTAAATAGTAAATGCAATGGAAAACTAATATTCATGGGTGGTTTGACTGTGTGGGAGGGGCAAGGGGTATATGATGCCTATATAAGTAGGTGCTCCTGGACAGTGAAGTATGGCCCTGCTTGTGTGGAGCAGGACACTGAAGCTGGTTGTCTGTATCCATGGGCTGAGCTTTAGTTTCTGTTGTCCATATCTGAGGTCCCTTATGATCTGTCGAGCTGTTTTTCATCAATCAGTTTTTATTTTAATTGTTTTTGGGTTTTTTTGCACTAACACAGCCCTAACGGCTATGTACCATGGACGATCACTGTAAATAAATTATACCACAGTGAAGATCCTTAAAGCTTCCTGGTGTGTTTCCTCCTCCACTCTGCCAACCCTCACAAAGACATTTATATCACTTTGGAGAAAAATATATCTATGTATCTAAATAATAGAATCTTGCTGTAGAATTTTCTTCTGCTGATCCTAATGGGCTTGTTTTCTTGGTGGAAAAAGCTAGATATGGGGATTTTCAATATCTACCCACAATTCTTCATTTGTTTTGGGAAGTTTATGCTCAATATGAAAAATTTAAGCTATGCTGTGATAAAACACCACATTGCTAAGATTCATTCTTCCCTCCTCTTGGGGATGATGCAGTGATTTAATCTTTAGCCTGTGGGTTTTATCACAAATAAAGGATCAGAGATGCATAAGGGATAAGATTTATACCTCATTCAAACCCACTGGTTTTGTCCACATTGTATATTGTATATTTTGAAAAAATTGATAGTCCACTATAACTCTATCTTACTTGTTTATTTATTTTATTTTATTTTTTACTGCATGCTTCTTACCCTCTCCATGTTCTACGTATGCACCAAACCACTGAAGCAAATTCCTAGTAATCTGAACCCTGTTTACTTACATGGTTATAAACATGATTCTGATTCTGGTCTGGAATATGTCTAAATATTTTCTGACACCTTACAGTGTTACACTTCAAGTCTAAATGTATAAATTAATTTATTATTCCATGTCTGTACTGATTTATTTATATCTGTGTCCATATTTTCCTTTACATATCTTAATCAGAGAAGGGACATTTTGTTACATTAACAGGAATTAACATATCCTACCAACAAACAGCTTATTTTAACAAACATAAAAAATACCTACCCACAGGAATTCAAATGCAGAGCTTAAAAGGAAAGAGTAGTTCTTACCTTAGAAGCAGCAAACTCAATGTACCATGTAGGAGACAACAGTGCAGACTGAGTGCACTCCTCTGTATCACTGCAGAAAGCATGGTAGTGTGTTCAGACTGAGGGAAAACACACAGGTGACACTGCTCGCTCTTCTGTGTAAACACACACTGATCAATAATGGCCTGGATATGAACTCTGAGCTGCCAGACACTGAGGTAGAAGAGAACACCTCAGAGCCTCGGAGCACTGTGTGGTGTTAGTTCATTATCTGGCTTCATACAGACAGGCCAACAAGGTGAAAACTACAACATACAATACCATTCATGATGCAATTTTCAGCTTATAGGTCATTTAATATTGATAAAAATGTCACAAATAGGATAAAAAAACAGTAAAATGGGTAAAAGATGAGTTAAAAACATATCTGTGTAGCAATGTTAGGTTTTAACATGAATGCTTGGCGTGTAAAGTTGATTTTATGTGTGAATGACATGACTGGCACAGAAACTGCCGCCACTAAGGCATCATGGGTTAAAGCCAAAATGGATGCAATCCGACATACAGCAGCTCCAAGATGACATTAATTCTGCATGTGGTTGAAGAGCTGCAAAACAGTCAATTATGTTCATCATTTGTATTGTATTTAATATTCCTTTATGCGGTTACTTGGACGTTGTGACGCATTTATAAGCTGTTTATTAAATATATCTGCTGCTACGCTAAGATGTTGGGTCCTGTCTATTGCCTGGCATTTGAGACTGAAAGATGAATTCCTTGTTTTGTACTCTGTATTTCTTCACAGTTTTCATGAGAGAGCAATAAATGTTGAAAAGACATCAGTATGTTATGTTGGACCAGTGTAGCTAGACATGATAATATGTTTTAAGTTGAAGCCACTTAAAAAGAAAAGAGTTAAAGTATAGTTTGTTATTGTAGTAAAGGGTGGTATCTGTATAAATATTCCTTTCCATAAAAATGTTATATGCACAAGGCCACGTAATCAGACAGAAATACCTACCACTAATGGAAATTCAACATTATTTTCCTTATGAAAAGGGTATAAATATACAGTAACTCTATGTAAGTTTTTCAGTGTCACTACCCAATTTATCAGCATTTATTAGAAAAAATAGTCAAAAAGAACTCCAATTTAAATAGTAAAACCTCAATTTGATAAAGTAATTATAATAGTTATAAAGATTTTTAACAGGATCATTAGTAATCTGTCAGATACAGCAGGCTTTACTCCATTTGACATGCTCACAACAAACCAAACCTAAGCTTGGTAATAATGTAAACTCCAGTTAAATTTGTGTACTAAACCCATATGAGTAATGTTTTTCTACCCATGACCTTTGAACTTTTTCTTTCACCAATTTGGAATTTACAGAACAGTGCAATCACATGACTCGGCTTAAAATCAATGGAAAAACCAAACAAATTCAGTGAAATATCACAATGAAATCTTTTGAGGCTGCATTTTCGCAATCACAGAACTGTAACTGTATCGCAGCATACTATAGATATTGAGTTTTTCTTTTTTCAGAACATCTCTTATTAGAGGAATCTTGAAGGAAACACTGCACTAGTCCTAAAAACAAAGAAGATATTACAATTCTGTTATAAAAGTTGTTTACTCATTTAAAATGCACAAAAAATACCAAGGCTAATGATGACTAACGTAGTCTCTTGACAGTAACTGCCTGTTTAACTATTTGTTTTAGGAGAGCAACCTCTGTTGGTTGCTTCACAGTAGGCCAGTAGAGGTTGGTTTAATGCTTTCAAATGAAAAACAAATGCAAGAAGACACATGGGAATCACATGATATTTTATTTGTGACTGAACAGTGGCATGGGTACAGTGTATGGGGAAAGTCATAGACGTACAAAAAGTCCTTTTTTTCTCTTTTTCATGACAATTCTTAATTCCATAAATAAAATTTACAAAATATTTTGGACTATTTCTCATTTTTCTTACACGAGCGGGGGGGGGTACAGTTACCTTTTGTTATTGTAAGTCTTGCAGTTAATAGTGATATCTCTATTCTTCATGTTATATAAAGCCACTTTTCTTTTGACCGTTTCGACTGAGTGGAGCAGACCGACAATATGCCCAAGTGCTTTGTTACAACGATGACCTGTTAACTGGATACAACGACCTGACAAGAAGAACAGTGACTGGACAACAAAAATAAACCTGATAAGGCATCGAAATGCACTCTACTGTCTCTTAGCTTGTGTTTATTACGCCATGTCGCATCAGAGCTGATGTGAAAAAACAGAGATAAGACCGGCAGAATTTAGAAGCAAAATGTAAACAATGTGATCATCATTGGAAACTTAAGAAAAACAAACAAAAAAAACAAAAACAAATATATGCAGGAAAATCTGCCTCCTATTTAGCTAAAAAATTCTGTAGCCTGTGGTTCTTACATCTCTCAAGTTCACGGCAGATGAGACAGTACAGCAGGCTTTATTCTGCATGACCATGGGACACAGATTCACAGTTCATTTCTCACCAACCAAACAGAAATGAAGATGTTTCTCTGACGAAAAAAAAAAAAAAGATAAAAAATTAAAAATGGCAGCAAAAGCGAAACAAACATCCAGACGTCAAATGGAGGTGCTGGTAGGGCATTGCTTGAGAGAAACACAGGTAGTTGGCATCCAAGAGGCAGAGAGCTATCTTATGGCACAGAGGCTCAGGTAGGGGGACTGGGAAGATTCTTATTTACAAAATAAATGTTTGGCAAATTTGATTTCAGCATTGACGCCTCAAAGTCATCTTGATATCTCTAATGACTCGATGTCATCAACTAAGAATTCACAGCTTATAAAATAAGAAAGAGAAAATCATATTTTTGATTTGTTTCAGACCTTGAATGAAGCTGCAGAGAACAGTTTTGCTCACAGCCGAGTCTGCTGAATCCACATTAGTCTGTTCATGCAAATGGACGAATCGGCTGAGCAGCACTATGAGAACATTTGGCAAATCCATCTGCTGTGCACAGTCTTTGCTGGTGGCAGCTGACAAAGTGAAGGTCAACCGCAAAGGACGCTGCTCCTCTTTACAGTTTTGTAAAAATAATTTGCATCATCAGTGTCACCAAGGCTGTTTTAACTTGTTATCCTCACAGACGCAGACCTGCTCATCCGTCAACAGGATGACAGGAGCCTCATGTCCTTCGCGTGGGTCGAAGATCAAAGGTCACTTCCTGGTTGAAATGTTATGTGATTGGACGCTAAAGCCAAAGTCTGGTTGTCATGCTGAGGAGTACAGTATGTGGCCTCTGGAGGAAAGCAGATCCAAGGAAAGCCAGCTTATTAGAGAACTGCCAAAATATCCTTTAAAGGTTGAAAAAACAGAACAAGTCTGTGTAATCCAGCTGTCAGAGATGCTGCTGCTCACAGTCACTCATTTATCTCTTCTTTTCTGTCTCATACACTTCAATCTTGGCCCTTAGAGCTTCCACCGTCTGAAAGACAAGCAGCAACATGTCGTAGTCACTTTGTTGTACTGCTGCAGTTACACATCGCACCACCAGGTGGCAACATTGTGCTTAGATAATTCAGAAAACATTGCAATTTCCTTTGGGTAATGCAGAAAGGCATAATGACAGAAATGCTGAACCCATCTAATGCTCTTTTCCAGTTGGCAGGAGAAAAGAAGACAAATGGAAACGTAAAGCTAATAAAGAAACAGAGCTGTGATAGAAGAGATGGTGAGTAATTGTGAGACGAATAAACAAGTAAGTCTACATTGAAACTGATGAAAAGGACTGTTGGCAAATCAGAAAGGAGGGGGGAGGAGATACCCACTCTGTGTCCGTTGTTCTCTAGCTGTCTTCTTGTGGACAGGTCTGATCCGGTGGAGGATCAGGGTCTCCACCGGCTACAGGAGACATTGATCTTGCAGCAACTGAGCCCTGGGAGACAGGGATGGAGAAAGCTGTAAAATTTCCATCTTGAAGGTGACATGCGTTTTTCCTCCAGCTCGATGCAAAATCACAACCTCTTACTCCCACTTTCTGCAGCAAACCATGTGGGGAAATGACAACAGCTATAATTTTACACAACACAATTATATATGCTCTAATCAAGGCTCTTAAATCATTGACCTTTAACTCTTAATTGACTTGACATTTTTTTCTGGAAATGGGTTAAAATCAATTTCACCACATGCCATTCCACTCTGTGTGTTCACATGTGATGTAAATCCCAGCTGAAAACAGATCATCCTTTTGACATTAATAGATTACAGCATCACGCCAGTCAATTGTGGAATCAAATCCATGAATCTTATTGACTGGGATGTAACCCCGGGGGGGCCACGCTCACCGATTGCTCCTCCTTGGCGTTGGCGGGATTGCCCTCGGGATCCACAGGGGAGTGATCTGTGGGGGGGTCACTGGTGTGGGAGGGGGGGCAGTCTGAAGAAGAGCTCTGCTGAGGGGCTGGAGTGGAGGCTGCGACGGGAGGAAATAAGGAACATTAGCTTTGCTTTGGACGCCAGTAAAGACAGAGAAGTATGATTATTGTTGTTATATAGTCATAAAGTGACACTGAGCCACTGTACCAGTATTCCACCATGTTGACTATATTCTACAAATTGTGAAGCCCATTGAGGTAAATTTATGATTTATGATGTTTGATTATAGAGACTTAATTAATATGCTTTGACTTGAATATTTATAATTCACATATTTGTATACGAATTGTGAAAACATCATCTATATAATGCAAAATTACTCTACAAAATTAACTACAGCTTATGTGTGATTATGCGCATACATCGGTCTATCAGGAATACTTTTCATTTTGTATGGTATTAAAAAAAGCTCTTCACCTTTTCAAAGTTTTAGAGTTTCTTTGCTTTCACACATAGTACTTTTGTTTTGTCTGACACAACTGAAAAACTGGTTCATCTTTTCACAAATCTGTTAAAGCACAGAGTAATTGTACTTCTGAATTGTCTATTGTCTTTTAGTTTTAGTTCTTAGCTTTATGTGTCTAGAAATGTTTTCATTTTGCAAAATATTACAAGTTTTGCTTTAGTTTTTATTTCGTTTCAGTGTTTTACATTTTATAGTATTGTGATGGAGGCTTTGAATTATACAGTAGATGATGAAAAAGGTAGAACGGACTACCACAGGAGGTCAAACATGATTTACAAATCCATTGTGTCATTAATGTTGTACTGGTATTTGTCAGTAAATGCACTGCTTTTGGTCTGAAGCAGCCACTCTAGTTACCGCTCTGTGGTCTTGAGTTAAGTCCCACTTGTAGCACTACGCGATTGGTTACATAATAGTTACAACTTGCCAACAGTGAAATGAAAAATCATTATAATCCCTCTAATTCACTGCAAAAACTGCCCAGAAATATTCTTTAAACCTTATTGAGTTGGTCTTCCATTATTATAAAAACATTGTGTTGTGGTTACATTAAAATTTGATTTACATTTTTACCAATATCAGTTATTGGCTACAGGTAAACAGTAATGGAATCAGTGTTGAACAACAATATCAGTTGATCCCCAACAAAAACCCTGATAAATAAGTCCAATAAATTAGAATGCTTACGGGATTCAGTAGACGGTGAAGTGGATGTACCCGGGCTCAGGGTCATCCTCGACAGGTCAAGGTCACTACAGCTCCCCTCCTCTTCCTGGGTAACAGCACCTGAAGGCGTCAGCAGCTGACTACAGGTCAGTGTGTCCGGAACACTCATGGGACCCGGGGTCCCACATCTGCTCACCGCTGCTGATCCGACACCGGGGCCCACGCCCATGGCTCCGGCCCCTAATGAGGAGGGGCCTTCGCCTGCATCTGAGTCCAAGCCGAGGCCGTCCTTACCGAGGCTCAGCTGCCTCTGAAGCAGGGTCGGATCGACCGTGTGCTGGGGGCTGGTGATGGCGGAGGAGGGGGCTGATAAGTCACAGGCTTGAGGGCACATGGTGGTGATGGGTACCAGGCCTTGAAGCATGGCCGCTGGGATGGCATGGCCTCCCACGCCCACGGTCTGCGCCGGCATGTAGGCTGCCATGGCCGCCCACTGCTGTTGAGTGGCTGGGAAAATGTTGGCCTGGCTCCAAATGACCGGTTGACCACCAGGGAGGACCTGAGCCACCTGGAGGGGCCCCTGCACAGGAAAGGCCAAAGTCTGAGCCTGGGCAGGAAAGGGCTGCTGCGCCCACTGGGCCGCCTGCACCGGACCCATGGTCATATAACCTGATGTACAAACAATAGCACAGGGAAAACAGAAGGAAATTATTAAAGGTGATGCAGAAGGAAATGGAAATGACTACCATTATGAGAAAAGCATGCACTTGGTGAGTCCCTTTAATTGATTTTGAAAGCTGCTATAATTAGTTGGCTGTGATGTTAATATGGTTTTGTGTGAGAACTTTCATTGTTGAATTTGGCAGCGTAAGGTATAATTTGTTATTCTTGAAATAGCAATAGGTAATTTCTGTCAGTGGAGGTATCTCAATCAGAACAATGACAAATCACATATATTACATGGGATCATGGGAGATTTTACATATATTTAGTGACATACAGTATATTCACATTATGTCATTTTATTCTACTGAAATGGCTGCGAGTAATGATGAACATTAATGGTAATAGAGGGGATATGAAACCACTGACAAGCTACCAAATGAAATGTGTTATTACACTGAAAAAAAAATTACAGATTTCTCTGAAATGAGTGTATGACTTTCATCACAATTTTTTTAAACGTGTAAAACCCCAGTGATACCCTAATTATCACTAATCCATTAGTCTGTCCTCCATCATAAACACAGTCTGCTTGTTTACATGACAAACCCAAACGTCTCTAGGGTCTTTTTGGAAACTTTGTTGTGAAGTGCATTGTGGGAATGGGAATTCCACACAGCAGCAATTTCTCTGTCTCGTGGTGAGTGTTGAACCCAAATGTGGCCTTTACCTCCATCCACCCACTCGACTCATTCTTTAAAACAACCCTGGTGGACTGGAGGATTTTACGTTGTAGCGATCTGGCTCGTTTTCTTGCCGAATCTGTGAGAACTTGGTTGCCATTCCCACAATGCACTTTGTGACAAAATTTCTGAAAAGGCCTGAGTGAAGTTTGGGTTTGTCATGTAAACAAGTGGACTGTGTTTATGGTGGAGTCATCTTCGAAGTTGTTCACGGTGAGGGAAGTGATTCAGGTGCATAAGCACAGAAAGACTAATGGATTAGAGATAATTAGAATATCACTGGGGTTTTACACATTAAAAAAAAATTTGTGATGGAAGTCAAACGCTGCTTTAAACATTGTTGGAGCCACATTACACATTATACCTTTGAGCCTCTGTTGTCAGATTAAGACATTCACTGTAGGTTTTTCTTTTTTCAACTGTGTTTTTGGCCATTTTTGTGTTTACTGTTCGAAAGCTCCTTGATGAAATCAGTTGCCAAAAACCACAGCTTTGTTACCTCGGGAAGACACATTCTGCAAAATACATTAAAAATTCCTCTGGATCTCATGATAAGTCCAGTCCTCTCTGGGTTGCTGTTATGAAATCATATTGAAAGGTGCTTCAGTGTTCCAGACAGGACTGTGTCTATTTGTGTCGACAAAATGTTGTTTCTAAGGTTAGTGTTTGCAAATTAGACACTGGTGGAAATTTTATGCAATTCAAAGGCAAAAAGTAATATTTATCACAGATACGTTGCATCATTGACAAGTGACATGAAAATAAAAACATACAATGCAAAAAAAAAATGCATACTTCAAAAAAAGTTCTGCATCCTTTGGGTCTAATCTACAGTATGTAAATCCACATTTGGAGGAGCTCAACATGTGAACGTTTCCAGCATATGATGTACCTGATGGCACAGAGGTGGGGCTGAAGGGGGCATACATCTCAGCAGGAGTGTGCTGCTGCTGGCGGCTGCTCCTGCTAGGGTCCAGTGTGTTGGCCGGTGACGGGGGCATCTGGGAAGGAAAGCACACACACACACACGTACACACACACACACACACACAGGCCCAGATGTCACCACGATCAAAGTCGCCTAAAAGTCAACTAACAGAACTGCACATTTATCTTCAAGGGTGTTCTGTTTGATATTCTGAATTTCAGCCTGACGTTATGAAATTGTATTACGGCTAAAATGGGATTGTAACATCTCCATACAGTTATAGAAACTTCTACCAAGTGCAGAAAACTTAAAAGAAGGGTCGATTTAATGCGGTGGTACTCACCGAGGGAGGAGTGGACATGTCGCCGAAAAGATCAAAGTGGTTGATATTCTGTGGATTGAATTGAAGGAGACAGAGACACAGTCCAGTGATACATCATAACCATGAGATTTGCACAGTCATGAATCCCTGAATTCATCTCCAAATAGGGTGCGGTGGTTTGCATGGGTGGGTGTGGGAGTGAAATCTATTCACGAAGGCGGTCGTGCTGTAGATGGCGAGAAACAACTATCCCCTCATTTCATTATCAGAAAATGGATCTAAAATGAATCTTCCATGGTTCTCTATAATTGAGTGAGTAAAAGGCTATTCAGCCCTACAAAACAGGCTCTGATTAGATATTCTTATTTCTGCCAATCAAGAGGGGGGTGCCCCGTGAGAGCTGGGTCCGCTTTATTATGCTGATTCTAGTCTGTGCAGATCTATACATAGAGGGGTGTGTTTATTTCATCAAATGCATGAATACTTATAAGAAGACGCTCCTTGAACCACCCAACCGAGACAAAGAGGCCACCTCACCCTATAGAGAGACGTGACCCCTATATTAGTCCCCTCTGTCCTCCACTAAAGAGAGAGAGGACGCGGTTATGGAAGAGACTATGGAATGGCTAAGTTGCATGAAATGTCTCTGGGGCCATGCACAAGCAGACAATGAATCACTGTAAAGCACGAATAACACACAGTACACACACGGGTTTTGCATGCAGTAAATAAACAAACAAATAAACAAACAAACAAATGCACGTACGTACAAAGACAACTTATTGAAAAGAAAGAAAAGAAAAGGGCAGAAATCACAGCAATCAGTGTTGCTGTTGACAGGGTGTTTCTGTCCTCCTTGGATAAGCCAGGACAAACCGGATCTCACAGTTTGCACGGCACTTTGTAACCATTGAGGGGTACAGAATGAGTCCGAATTTAGAAAAAGGTAAACATTGTACACAGAGGTCTCTCCCTGCAGGCACGGACACACATCAGGGGAGCTCCAGGCTCTCAAAAGCTCCAACTGAATGAACAGACAAGCAGTAACACTTAGAGATATGGAAGCGCTGCTACTTATACTGGCATGGGCTGTTTGGGTGAGATAGCGAGAGGCCAGGACAGTTTATCTGTTTGATATGCTGAGCAACAAGCACACAACAGTGAAGAGAGAGGCACTTTGCTAGGGCTGTTTTCGAAAGTTTTGTGGAAATTCTCTCTGGGTGAATGTTTTGCGAATAGGCTTGAATAAATGTTTTTATAAAGGATTCAGGAGATGGTCACTGGATGGTGGTGAAGAACTCATAAAACCCACCAGGATGGGATGAAAGACATTTACAGTTTTATTAAAGGGGGAGGAGGGGGGGGGGATCAAAAATGCTCTCTGTGATGTTTTCTGATCAAATTAATCTCTGTAGAAAAGAAATTGCTATTCATCAAGGTACAGCTTTTATGAGCGTTCGGTGGCCTTGTATGTAGCCGTGACTACACTGCATGCAGCTCAACCCAACGCCCACCCCACCTACAAACCTCTCCTTCTTCATCCTCTGAGGAAGATGAACAGCCACCCCTTAATTTATACAAACCAGTCGAATGGGACTGGGAAAAAACACGCTCCAAAACTGATTTCTCCTCTACCATCTGGTCACGACATGCATCGGATTCTGCACAGGATTGGGTTTTGGATACGAAGCCTGCCTCTCTAATGTTCTGTGAAATTGCTGACATGTCTGAGTTTGGTTGACCAATCATTTAGTCTTATCTCTTCAAGCAGGCTAAGCATGGCCAATGAAGTTTTGTTTTATCATCGTCAGAAAAAGCGGAGTCAGACTTGAGCATCTGTCTGACTTGTCCTTGGTTTGGGAAACATGTTTTAGAGCCTTTAGGCTGTTTTGACATCACTGCTAAAAACACCAAAATACTTCAAATGGACAGAGTCAAAAGGGGCTTAAGGCGCTTCCTTCCAGAGGAGAAGGGAGAGAGGTTTGCAAGTATAAGAGAAAATAAACAAATAATAAAAATAAAAATAAAACACCTACAGTCATGAAATGGCGTTTTGGGACATCATAGATCCCTTCCTTCTGCTGACTGGTTGGGACCTGCATTGGATTGGAGGTCGAATCAAACCAAGATTATTGAACAGAGAAAAACTCTTTCTGTTTCTTTTTTTTGACACAGGCTAGGTATTTATAAACCAAAGCTTACAAGAACTGAAATGTGTTTACTGAGATTGAAAAAGTCTACTGCATCAATTTCAATTTAGTCAGTTTTTTTAAGATGTAATGTTATCTTTTAGAGCCATGGGATTATGCAAATTCTACAGTTGCGCTGCTGAATCAATTCTACTTAAATCAATATTGATTGCAAACAATGCATCTGCATGCTGGTTGTTGGAGTATTAAGAAAGCCTATTGTTATTCTGCAACAGTATGTCTCAACTGGTTCATTTGACAGTAAGAAAACACCTCAGCTCAGGCCTTCTTTTGCACGTTTATTCTCCTGCAGTTATCCTAACTATCTGTTGCTCTCGCCCTCTCTCAATTGGTTAACTTTTGGGTTACGTTTTTTTTCCCCAAGTCTATTGATCTTGTTTCATTCTGAGATCAAATGGCATGGCAACTGATTAATCTCTCTCTCTGCATCTTTCATCTTCAGAGGAACGCAAGATACAGAGAGGCAAAAAGAGGAGGAGGAGGAGAAGGAGGGGAAAGAGAGAGAGGGAGGGAGGGAGGTAGGAGGGGGGATTAAACCGTACGACAGATCCCTCGAGTCTTAACAGGTCCTTCAGATGGTCTCAAACCAAAAGGTCAGAGTATGGGATATCTAAGAGGAGTGTGGGATACAACTCAGACTAAACAAATGACCTTGACTCTGTTTAAAACATGTTTTTTTTTTTATTACCTAAATCTTTTTAAATAGATCTAGCAGAATATTTTGACTTTCTTCCCCTGAACTGGCTGCTCGGCTACAGTCACATAACCAAACAAAATCTTTCATTTTTAGAAATGCCTTGCGTAACGTCATTCATAAAAGTGTTCTAGTAGTCATGTTGTTAGTATTATAACTATTATCATTTATCACAAGGTATGAAGAGGGAAGGAAAAAAAAGGGGGAGGTGGTGGGGGGCGACATTGCTTGTCTTTGTACCTGATAAACGCTCTCCTCTGACTGGGGGCCACGGAGCGGTTCGTGTCCAGCCTCAAACACTATGTACTACAGAACAGAAGTTGTAGGCGAGGTGTAGAGGTGCAGAGAATAATGGGAAGGGAGGACGGAGAGAGGTTGGCATATAAAATAAAGAGATACGACGAGGGAGTGGTACATGACGGGAATAAATGAAAGCACAGGGGAGCGAGGAGTGAAATGAGATCGGGAATATAAATGGTGTAAAAAAAGAAGAGATGGGGCATGGGAAAGAGAAATGAGAGGGGGGAAAAAGGGGGGGTAGGGGGTGAAGAGAGAAAGAAAAAGAGTGAGGTGGGAAGAGGAAAGAGCACAAGTATAATAGGTCAGGCAGTAGTTCAAGGCAATGAGGAGGTTTAAGCTAGAGGTCTACCTTCAACATCAGCAATGTGATGCTCCATGTCTTTGAGAGAAAATAGACCCGGAAGTCAGAATATTCACTTGAGATCCGTACGTGATGTCTGATTCATCCAGATCTCCTCTGAGGTTGATGTAAATTAAAAAAAAAAAAAAAAAAAAAGGCCTCTATGGATCTCAAATGAAGATTCTGGCCACAGTCTGGAGTTTTGTCAACCAACATCAACATAATCGAAAAAAGCTGTAAATGGAATGACTTTATGCAAACACACTTCAAGAGCAAAGAACAGAGGTGATTTGGGAGGTGGTTGGACGTACCACTGAACATAGCATTCAGAGTAAGAGTTAGTGTTGTCTGTATTCAGTGTGAGCAAACACAGAGGGAAAAAAAAATCATGTTCATCCGAGTAAATGCACAGGGCAAAAAAAGGGAGTGTGTGTGGAGAGGGGAGGGGTGGGGGGGTAACAACCAGTCAACCAGGGTATGTCTTTGGAAGAAATCAGAACACTGACACAGATCAACTTAAAAATATGGTTTTACAACATTGCACTGGCAAATGGGAGTTGAATGGTTGAACAAAACTGTCCACTAGGATGGTCTACTGTGTATTACTGGAATGGTGGAATATCATGGATCATTAATTCAAGCAGATCAGGTGAAAAGGTACTTAAATTAAGGATTAACTGTTTCTGATTCCCGGCTTTAAGAGTGAAAACAGCGCCAGTGAAGCTACAGAGGCGTCAGAGTCAGCAGTGCTTCATTCGTGCTCTGTGCGCCCACAGACCTACCTGGTAAACGGGATCGTCCACTTCGTCCTCTAGGATGGTCTGTGCGGTGGGAGGACAGAAGGGAGATGTTTTGTATTTTATCGGTAACACAGCAGCTACATATACAGACTTAGTAGAAGATAAATGGAGGAGGAATAGCAATGTGAAGTCTAAAATCCTGCTAATTTCTTCATACAAGCTAGCATAATTATAGTATGACTCTGTTGCTTTTTAACCCATAAAGACCCAAACAGTCACTAAACCAACTACTGATGTAAAAGGTTTAATACCCGTTGATCCACTAATTCTATCAATACATGTAAATAATTGGTGTAAAATGCAGTTTGTCGTCTTTTCATGGTCATCAGATATGACCCATTTGGATGTTCAGAGGCTCCATAGTTACCATGGAAACACCATCATCTTCTACAACATTGATTCACCAGTAAAATCCATGAGTTGGATCAGTGACAGTGGATGGACACACTGGGTTTATGTTACCCAGAAAGTCACTTTTCTTTAGTTTTCTCTGTTCTCGTATAATAATAACCTTTGAATTTCCTCTGAGCTTTTATGAACATCTACGTGATCAGTGAATTAAATACAGGACAATACATGATTTGCACTGGAAAAAGCTCAAACTAAAGAGGATAATGTTCTAATTAATGGTGATAAGAAAGGTTAAATATAGAGAAAAAAAATTATTTGGGAACTGCCACAAAAGTACCACTGGGCCTTTATGGGTTAATGAAGCACTGATTTACTATATCACGTTTCCAGCCTCACATATTTGGCTCTAGTGGAAAAAAACAGCATCTAAACCTGCTGCACTGCCATTAAATTTAGATATTCAACACAGAAATCAACGATACAGACAAACACCGCCTGCAATGCACTTCAGAGAAAGCTTCGAAGTGTTAAGAGTTCTCTAGTGTGAATGAATTGCTGGCTGAGTTATAACGTGTGATCTCGCCTCAGAATGGGAAATGAAACTGAGAAAAAAAAACACACACACACAACTGGGATGCGGTTTTCCTACCTGGTACACTGCCTGCTCGCACTGTTTGTCCTTCTGAGCCTTCTTCTCCAGCTCTTCCCGCTGTTTAATGTCGTAAATGAGCGTGAAGAGGTCGCGTAGGTCAATGATGAGAGGCTCCGCCTGGATTGGAGAGGCACAGAGTGGGAAAAGGAAAAAGAAGATGATGTGAGGAGAGGGATGGACAGAGATGCAGGAAACGCAGATGAATGAAAAGCGATGTTAGGCAGATAGACAGAGTTGAAGGAAGTAAAGGCATGAGGAGCGTTAAGAAACAAGAGGATGGCTCTATCACCTGTTTACTCTAGAGGTAAATAACAACAAAATGGCACATTACAATTTGCTGCAACCACTTGTTTCTGTGTTTTCTTTAACCTCAAAATGCATACACTATGTGGCCAAAAGTATTGGGACACACTACTTCAGGTCTTGGATCATATCATGTTATGTTTCAGAGTTTGTTTTTACTATATTTTACTCAACAATTATGTTTTTGTCATTACAAATAAAAAATGTTTACCTTTACATTTCTAAAATATTTGTTCTGGCCATAAATACTCATTTTAACCCACAAATAACTGTTAGGTTTCTTAATCAGCCTTTAAACTAAGAAATAGTGATTTAATATTTGTCATTCTAATCACTGAAAACAACTGATGTGAACATTTTTATCATATAATCCTTTCATATTAGCAGGAATGGGAAGTCATTGAAGCTGTAGATGTGCTGTATCTCAATATTTATGTCTATATAGTGTAGATAAAGTAATCAGAATTACTTCCATGCTTTCTGTGTTAGATCAGCTGATCTGAACTGGATTTGACCTGGAATCAGACTTGTAGAAAGTGACACAGTAAAGCATTTTCAAACACTTTTCTCTCATCATAATAATTTTTTTAAAAACCAGATAGACTGTGCATTGCAGCAAAGTATGAATATTTAATTGTCTGGTCAAACAGCTTTAAGGATAAAATGTTCAAAGTCTGAGATTAAAAAGAAACTTTGCATCCTTACTGGCAATTTAGACTCGACTTGTCCTCAAACATCTCCTCGAGAATGGAAAAAGTACTCACTGACTGAGCGGTCTTGATGGCCACAAACCTGTGGTGGCCCTCCTTCCCGCAGACATAGCCGAAGGCGCGGTGGTCCCGTGTGTCCTTGGCGATGTAGCTGATTTCGTGGACTGAGTGGTGATGCAGGAGTAACTACATGACAGAGAAGCGTAAGTGAAGGCCAAGTAGGTCAGGTGAAATAAGGCAAGGCACATGTGCCATGTTGGTTCGCCTGATTATTTATTTACATTATTTATTTATTTATTTTACAATCATTATGCCTTGTTATTGCAGAAAAAGTAGATTAACACTCCTCAATGTGCTGTGTCACCTGTTTACCCTTGAGGTGAATGACAAGAACATGGCTGATAACCCTTGGAATTACCATGAGTCTTTTTTTTTATGTTTTGTTTTAACCTCAAAAATGTACAGACAAAAGTGTTGGGACACACTGATTCAGGTCTTGGATCACGTCATGTTATGTTTCAGAGCTTGTTTTTACCAAATTTTACTCAATAATGAATTTTTTTGTCATTGCAATTAAAAAATATTTTGCCTTTAGATTTCAGAAATATTTGTTTCAACGCACAAATAATTGTCTGTTTTATTAGTTTAGTTTATTATATCGTGGACAATTCCAATTAATCAACTGTATCAGGAACAGTAAAAAGGGCAGCTTTAGCCAACATGGCTTAGTCAGCCTTTAAACTAAGAAATATTGATTGGATATTTGTCATTATAATTACTGAAATCAACTGATGTGTACATTTTTATCATATATATAGAGGCTATGATATACACAGACCATCTATATGCTACTGTATTGTAACTATTAAGTCCCTGACAGGCTATCAAGGTAGACTGAGCGTTATTTCACATATTTTATTCAGATTTCTCATGTATTTTATGTTAAGCTTTGTATTAGGTGGATTTATATGCAGCCGATCTGGTGGACATTTTAAAATCCACTGGATTGGCATGCGAAACCCCAGGGGAGAAATAAAAATGTCCTGATAATTCACAACATATAAACACACACTGGTGCATACACATGAAGAGTAATTCTGCTGTCATTCTGGCACACCCACCTGCCGCCACGCTATTAGAAGAGATAAGCTTAGGCGCTGGGGAGGAGCTTTAATTTGAATATTAGCTGATATTGGAAGCATCCAACGGGGAACATGGCTAGTATGCTTCAGATTAATGTAAAATACAAAACTAATATGACTAGTCTACTCGATTCATGTCAGCTTTACATAAAGTACTTCCATCGGAATGCTTGCTGATGTCGCTTCGCTGGAGTGATCCCACCATAATAACTCAAGAGGGATATTAAGTGTGGAGTGTTATTTAGTGAGAGTAATCAGTAAATAAAATGAAGAGCATTAGGGGGCATGATTTCCAAAACAACAAATGAGCTTGTCAGAGCTGGTGAGCTGGTTGGTGGTGGCAGGGAGGCTTAATGATTTTTTTTTTTTTCATTACAGGCGAAAAACGCTCCACTATCACCACTCGTCATATTGAAAAAGAGATTTTTATCAAAGATGAGGGTTTTTGTGAATAGGCTGTTAGAGGTGGGGTGGGGGTCGTCAGCCATGGGACAAACGCTGTTGCATAATTATCAGTTTTGCACTAACGACGGCTGAGGTGGAGCCATGGTGTAATTAGCATTAGCAGCAATGATCATTAAGGGGTGGAACTGAGTGCTAATTATCGGTTAGAGCTGATGAGTAGAGTGGGCCTATCTAGCCAACAGTACGCCGCAGGACGGGGAGCTGAGCCCCTCGATCATCCTGTAATGGAACAGCAGGCCTCTGAGTCCGCCAGGGGGGTGGAAGCCAGGATGGAGGCGGAAACAGCCCGTCTCATAACATCACCATAACATTGCTCACTGCGCTATCATTAGCAAGCAGACAGGGCCTGAGTGATCTTAAGTAGGTCCTGCAGCATACCCTTGGTTTACTCAGGGTCAAATATCAAATGTAAGACCGGCAATTATATGCTGTCAAGTTCAATTTTTATGAGCTAAAGGGCAAATTGCCCTGTGGAAAGCATGTTGGTGCTTCTTTTTGGCTTTTGAGAATGAATTTGGATTTTGGCATGCAGCACAGAAAATGGTATTTTATTTCTTGTGAATTGTGATACTTCTGCAGGTACTGCAATCGTGGTAATATGTCAACCGTGCAGCGTGCCAGCCAGGCTTACAAGATGGCGGCCCTGGCAGCCGTTGTGAACTGAACCGTGCAAGTGTCTGCCCTCTGGATGTCCTACAGTATACTGTAGGTTCACAGCATAGCAGCTGGCAGAGGCCTCACGGTGCAGTTGCGCCAAGCCCC
>JAPQRQ010000010.1:2705482-2729736 GCA_037367365.1 Apogon talboti
CAACGCCCCCCCATGCCTCCATGTCCCAATGATAAACCTTCCTGGGACTTTACAGTGAGAGAAAAAAAAATCCAAAAACGAAAAATGGGAAATTAAGAAAAAGACCAAATTAAGCAGCTTGTGCAAATGAAAAAAAAAAAAAACAGAAGTCTCGACTCCAATGCTTGCCTTGGCTATACACACCCTCTCACTAATTCATGAGGGCACAATTCTCTAAAGGGGGGAGGGCCTGACGATGCTAAAGTCATTAAAGTCTCTAAGCAAGTGAATGTCAAATCTGGGTCTAATTCAGACTTGTTTCTCTGCCAGAGGATAATGAGTCTTATATACAGCCACTGAGCATCTCCAGCAGCCTGGTGTATACACAAAGCAACCGTGTAGAGAAATGAAGATTACCACTTATATGACAAATTCACTAAAATGCCAAAGTGTACCTATTTCTACGTCAAACATGATGGTTATACTGAAACGCTGCAGGACAGATGCAAGGAAGGGTACGATAATTATTGCTGTACCTGATCCATATCATCCTTCATACACTGACTGTAGTCTATTCATACATTATAATGCATTCCATCCTGATTTTACTGACTCATACACTCTGTAATGTAATGCAAAATGCATGCTGCTCCAGTTGCATTTTAAACACGATCGGTCCAATTGAGTGCAGCTCTCTCAGATGAGCTTTAACCAGATGTTCTGTGCCATTTGTTTCTTTACATACAGCATGCCATTTCCCCTAATAACACTTCAGGAGAGATTTAGAGGTTTATGCACAGATACTTAAAAAAAAAAAAAAAACTAGGCCTCGCATTCCCAATGAAAGTCTTGACACTGTGGAATAACTTGTACGCTACGTGCTCTGGGTTCAGATCAAGACAAGTGTGTGCTGTATTTGAGAACTAAAGAGCTGCAGGGCATGCTGTTTTATGTTGTTACACACGGTAAGAAGAGAGAAGAGAGGGAGGGGGGAAGGTGTGTGTGTGTGTGTGTGTGTGTGTGTGTGTGTGTGTGTGTGTGGGGGGGTGTGTGTGTGACACATATTCCTCTGGATTTCTGGATTTACAATTACCCAAGGTTGAACGGCCCTCCTCACAATATTTCTGGCCCATAAGCCTGATGCTCATAATTTGTCTGACACACAGTTGCCTTAAGTGTTGTCTACTGTTAGTCTGTGTCTACGCAGATCCCACACATCCTACAACATGACCGCCACTGGGGACACTTGGTGGTCTAAAGGTGCTTACAGACTGGGAGATTTCAGCAATGTTATAAGTTTATTGCGAGCTCCACTACGGTATACAACAGGAATCTAATAAACTTGGGTATGACAATAAGTTTGATGTATGTAGACGTTATGATGATAAACCCCACTGAACTGTAGGCTACAACGTATAATGCACACACGCAGAAGAACACGACCCCATTAGTACACTGTGTAAGAACTGCAACGTTGCAACAGTAATATTTATGTATATGGAAATAAATCCAAAGAGGAGGAGGAAGAGGAGGATAATGTGGACTGGGAAAAGAGACAAACTTGGGACGCCAAAAGAAAGCTCGGGGTAATATTTCTTAGTATACCTAAGAGTGTGACATTCTATGCTGCATTCCTACTGGTTGGTTACTCCACATACAATCGGGTCTGTATATATTTCAACAGTGTCCCAAATTTTGTAGTTTTGCCTCTGTACACCACCACAGTGGGTTTGAGGTGAAACTATGTGGACTGTCAGCTTTAATTCAATGGATTTCACAAAAATAACGCATCAACCTTTGAGGAATTACAACCATTTCAGACATAATCCCTCTGTTTTCAGAAGCTCAAAAGTGAACAGCTATCTTTAATCTGCTTCATTCGTCAAAGTATAACCAGGGAAAAGGCCACATCCGGACACGAATCTGCTTATCAATCAGTCGTCCAATTACTTTTAGAAATTACAACCATTTTAAACATAGTCCCTCCATTTTTAGACGCCCAAAAGTAATTGGACAACTGAATGATAAGCAGCTTCATGTCCAGATGTGGCCTGTTGTTTGACAAATGAAGCAGATAAAAGGTTTGGATTTGGGAGCTGTTAACCTTTGAGCCTCTGAAAATGGAGGGACTATGGTTAAATTGGTTGTAATTCCTAAATGATTAACCCATAAAGACCCAGTGTTACTTTAGTGGCAGTTCCCAAATACATTTTTTTTCTCTAGATTTCACCTTTCTTAAATGATTTATCACCATTTATTATAATACTATCCTCTGTATTTTGCATTTTTTTCAATGAAAACCATGTATTTTCTTGTATTTAATTCACTGATCATGTCGATGTTCATAGAAGCTTGGATTAAAGTTGAGGGTAATTATATCAAAACTGAAGAAAAAGTGACTTTTTCAGCGAAGATATCAATAACGGAACATAAAAACAAGTGTCTCCATCCACCGTCATCGATCCAACTCTATTGATTTTACGGGTGAATTAATGTTGCAGAAGATGACTGTTTCCACGGTAACTACCGAGCCTCTGAACGTCCAAATGGGTCATATCTGATGACCATGAAAAGGTGAAAAACTGTATTTTACACCAATTATTTACATATATTGATAGGGTTAATGGATCAACAGGTATTACACAGTTTAGATCAGTAGATGGTTTTGGTCACTGGTGGATGTTTGGGTCTTTATGAGTTAAAGGTATTTTAATAAAATAGCGAAAACTGAAGAAAAAATTACTCAGCAAGCAATATTTATAATTCAGCAAAATATATCTTTAAATGAACATAAAAAATGCATAAAACTGCATTTTACACCAAATATTTCCATGTACTGATAGGATTAATGGTTCAGAAGTTATTAAATATTTTAGATCAGTAGATGGTTTTGATCTCCAGTTTGGATCTTTATGGGTTAAACCCCTTGAGATAAAGCTGAAAGTCCACACTTCAACCATATCTTGGTGTTTTTATTTCAGATCCACTGTAGTGGTTTACAGAGGCAATATTATAAAAAACTGTGTCATTGTCCAAAAATATATGGCCCTGCATGGTGAGAAGGTCATCTTTTATTTAATCCAATGACATAATGTTGTCCCAGATCAGTTTTGTGAGACTGTCTTTGAACCTTTCTCACAGTATGATGTAGGACAACCATTCTGGAGCCATAACCAAAACATATCTTTAGGTTGTCACCGGAATTACATAGTTCACAACTGGTTTAAGAAACAAGCATCATGGGTTACAATGCAAATTCATAGCTTTGTCAAACAGTCCTTTGTTAACAAACTGAAATGGCATAAAATACTCCAATCCGGAACGTCTGACTAGATAAAAGACCGATCTTGATATCAGAAGGTAGAAAATCAAACAGTACAATCTCCCACCTGACAAACAGGCCATGCACCGGGCCCACAGAGGGAACAATTACCATTAGCCCTGGTTCATACTGTTTCAGGGCTCGTCTCTGATCACAGTGTTGCATCCTCTTCCTTGCCACACTAGAATGGGGACAGTGAATGGGACAGATGGTAACAGATGGAGAGTCAGAAGTGCCCCTCCAGATATAAGGACTTGGCAACAAGAAAGTTTTTGTTGGGGATCCGGGCACTGAGGCAGCTTAACCTTTGACCCTGTCAGTGTGTGGATCCATGTCTGCTTGTCTCTTTCCGTCAGTGTCTCTGTCTGCCAGCAGGCCATACACACCATCCATTTAGATCTAATGACAGTGTACGGCAATTCCCGCTGTGTCGTGTTTCAAACCTGCAATCGGCGGATATTATCAACCATCGTTTTGCGCATTTCTCCACAGTGCATTTGACATCCATAACGTAAAAACAGTAGGTAATGTATGTCCTGTATGTGTCAGCGCAGGGGGCTGATTACTTAAAGCAGCGGTAAGGAGAATGGATGTCTCGAGAAGGCAAATCTGTTCCCGCCATCTGCCTCCACCATGTGCACAAAACTTTCATAAGCATCAACAGACACACATTTACAAACATTAAAACAGGCCTGTGTTCCCTCGCCCGATCCAAACTCACATTCAGTCGAAATTCCTCCAAGCGTCCTTGGCATTCAACACAGGATTAAGGTTTTGGTGAAATGACTGATTGGCTGAATCGGTTAAAGAGTTACTGAGTGGTATTGTACACATCGTCGATGCAGTGGATAGACCGGTGACTCACTGCAGAGTAACACACAGGTATTGATGTGTGCTGGATTATGAAGCTCATTCTTTAAACAGGGGCTCCACTACACTATTACCACTTTTATGATGAAGTGGTGTGATGAAATAGATAGATAAGTGCAGCAGCAAATGATTTGGCCAAATGCGGGAAATAGTGTTTGAACACGGTGAAATGGTAAGTATTTGTTCAGCATCTTATAACCCCTTCAATGTCATGCATTCGCAATGAGAGCAGACTGGTGGTTTAATCTGCAGTTTGCTGTCTCGCTCTCCTTTTCCTCCTCTCTCCGTGTCTCTGTCCTCCTTCCCTTGTCTCTCCTTCTGAAATGAATCATTTTTTGTGCATAGATTATAGTGGGAGAGCAACAGTTGCTATGGAGATAGAGTAAAGTCACGCATGTAAAGCAATTCTGTCGATGGGTAGAGGGGAGCTTTGGCTTTTCCGTGGCAGTCAGAGTTTGCTGCAGAGAGGTTTGATTTTTCCAAAACGTTTTGAAAGGAATGAGATTCGGATACGCTGTGACAGCCATAAAAACAATGTAACGTGCCCAGTATGTCTTATGCTGGGTTTTATGCATATTTCACTGTTCCAAACGTACTATTTTCCTCTGAAATAGACCAGTAAAGGCATTTTTTAAATGATATGCACAAAATATGGAGCTCAGCACATTTTTGAGGGCAAGGCTGATTTCCAACAAATAGATGCAAAATACAGTGAATTGACGACATTAATTATTTGTGTTCTTTGTCTTAATCCTTTACACCAGCTATTTAAGTCTCTTATAGTGTGTTACATCAGTGTTTCATAAGCTAGACCTTCTCCTGTATTATTTGTAGTTGGATGGTAAATGTTGGCTTTGAAATAGTTTGGAAATGAAATGAAATAACATTGTGAGTGGAGACCATTAGCATTAGCATGATATTAGCATCCCATTAACTAACATTAGCTGCTTGCTATGGTTACTTTGCATTGTACTCTAAAATTTAATGTTTTCAATTAGTGTTGTTTTTTTTTTTTTTTTTTTACATATGCTATACACAGTAGATGTTTGTGACAGCTTTCCAGTAGTAAATACTGCATTGTATTTCTTTCAAAACTTCAACTTGAACTTAATACAAAATAAGACATTTTACTCTTTTAGCATTAGAGTGTGGTCATAGTATTTCACTATTCTGAGTATTGTCAAGGAAAATGTGATGGAATACAAGATAAAATTGCATTTATTGTGATGACAATATGACTTTTGATAAATAAACTATCCAACCTTGCAACTGCCACTAAATTGACAGAAATTAGCCTAAGGGCACCTGATGATTTATTAACTTGCTGAAGTTGAATAGATGTGCATAAATATTCTTTTTCTTTACACTTCAAGCAGTCCTTCGCGATGTTTATTTCAAATGTTTATGTCACACTGATGATGAAAACATGATTTAAAGGTCAGAATCATCATGAGGAAATCCAACATACACATCTTGGTGTTGTAGTCGCACTCTAACTCAGCACTAATCCACTAATTCCAGAAACTTTACCCCATGTAAATGTCACCTAAAAGCCACGGTATGCAGCTGTTTTAGAGGACTCTGAAAATTGTTATAGATTTTTGAGCTGTTATCATAATTTTATCAAAGAGTAAATGGTTGGCTCGAATGTCACAGAAAATATTAGCCTTCCACACTGTTGATCTGTTCTTGGCAGTTTTACATCTATTTGAATATAAACTGAGCATGGTCTATGTGATCAGCCTGATCCTCGATGGTGTCCTTCAACTGGCCCCAGTCAGCTCACAACTACCACTAGACGTGCTGCCTCGCAGTCTGCATCCATTACATGGCCCCATTTCCATTTATATGGATCTAAATAGCATCTTTGCTGATTGTGACAATGGTCCCTGCAGCATGTGATTAACATGGTAAAGTCAGGGGCTGATAGCCTGCGCTGATAGCCCCCTCTGATGAGCCGCATGGCCATGTGCGTAATAGCCCCCTCGCTCTGCTCTTACCCCCCTCCACTTAACTCAAATCGATGGGCCCTCCTCCAGTTTGGTCATTCATCTACGCAAGCCGACAGAGCCAGTGAAACAGCCACAGAGGACCTGGCCCCGCGGCCCCGCTACAGCCGGCCCGTAGAAGCCAGATTTACTGGACTAGCTGGAGTGGCTTTATTCATGGGTAGAGAAATGAGGGGAAAAAATAGGATGAAGAGAGCGAGAGCAAACGCGAAAGCATCCATTTCTTTCCCGCTTCCTTCCCCCTCCCTCTGGCCCTGATTCTTTCCTCCTCTCTATCTCCTCTTCATTCCTCCTCTCAGCCAATTCAATCCCATTTCAATCTCCCAGTGAACGTTCAGTGAATGCCTCTTCCTATTACATCACTTATGCTGTTCATCAAAGCGACAGGGTGTGAATTACCCCGTCCATGACACCTAAATCATGGTACTACCATACCCTAGGGCTACAAGGAATAGCTGTTGCTACATCTGGAACCCTGGGATGAGGACGGTAGCTTATGGCAAACCTGACTGAGTGAAGCTTCTCTCAGTGGAGTCCAGCATTGTTTTAGCCGCCGTCAAACATGGTTAAAGTCATGTGCACTCCCTGCTAAACATTAAATAGCACTTCTGTCCTGACTTCTTTGTGTTAGTCCTGTACTACTTAACATAAAGGTTTAGTGAGTGGCATCTAGTGGTGAAGCTGTAGATTACAACCAACTAAATAGCCCTTCACTCACACTCCTGTATTGCAAGGTCAACAATTAGATCCAGTATTTGTTTTGGCTGGTCTAGGCTTTTTAGTTAAGAGGACAATAACTTTGGTTTGTACTCAAACATAGTAGGTGACGGCAATGCACCTTGATGTTGCATGCTGTAAAACACAAAAACAGAAGCCTGTTGTAAATCTTGACCTTTGATACTAGATTTTACAGTCTGATTGGCCTCTCAAGCACTGGTTCAAGCCTCATTCAACACAGAATTCAACACCAATGTTCAACTAAAAGCTATAAAATAAATTGTGGTGTTCCCCAAGGATGAATTGCAGGTCCTTCCACCTTTTAAACTTCACATGCTGCCACTTTACAAAGCATCATCTGAAGGCATGGCAGAGGTTTCTATAGAGATGCTGATGACTCAGGACCAGCGGGTGCCCTTTTAACTGCATTTTAAATATAAAATCAGTGGATGACACATAATTTCCTGCCAGTTCAACTCAATCAATACAAAAGTTGGGTTTCTGTCATCAAACTTTGTGCACAACTGCAAGCACTGGCATTAAACCCAGGCCAACAAGTAAAAAAAAAGCTGCAAGATTTGTTATTCACAAATTCATTTTTAATCTCACGTTACAAAAATAAATAAAAATGCATTTTCTTATCTTAAAAACAAGTCCTTGGAATAGCAGAGAATTGTTGTATTTATTAAAGCAAACAAAAGACAAATACATTTTAATTTTACTTTTAACTTAACTGGCCTTTTTCATTATATTTAGTTAGTTATGAAGCAGAGCTGTATTTTTTATAATATGAAGCGTGTGTATTACAGTTTTTTAAGCACTCTGTTGGATTGTGTCTGCTTAAAAAGTGCTGTCAAAATAATTTATGTTTTTAGTGGTTTGTTTCCACACCCCTGCATCATAAAACTCTTTTCTCTAAATCCACACATATTTGTAATCATTGTAAGATCATTCTAAGTATTCCTATCTTAGAATTTTTCCATCTTTTCCAAACTTACAATTATCTTGCTTTTAGGCCTACGCACTACATAACCACTACATCGTGCATGAAGACACTTTTCAAATCCAATGTACTGAAATTACACATACTGTAATGTGCAGGGTAGTTTTGGGCAGCTGTTTCTTTATGTCTTTTGTCATGTTGCTGCACATAAAACATGACTCTAGAGAAGCTGCACTCAGTTGTGTTTTTATTATGCAGTATAGTATGTAGGGGGTAGAAAACAAAGATGGCATTTTTAGCTTCGCCTTCTACCTCCAGAATGATAAATACTAAAATAAACATGAAGAAAATAATGTTCTCTTAAGTATGATACTCCAAGCAGACCTCATTTGACTGCAGTATCACACAGTATTTGGAGGCTAGAGTGTGTTGAGTAAGGAAGGTCTAAATGTTGTGCAATATCAACACAAACATATATCTCAAATTTGTTACTTTTCATTTTAAGGTGGTACAAAGAGTTTGTTATGACTTCACTAATAAATTGTGCTAATTTATGTGTCCAGTTGGTATCTCAGTCATCTGGAAGGTTTTTTGAAGTAAGAGACATGGCTCTAGAGAGGCAGTGGCCTACTTTGACTGCTTATACATTGGGCTCAGAATTTTTGGTTTCACCTGTTTACAGCACCACTCCCCTGCATCCTAACTTCAGAAACATTGTAGTGTTGAGGTATTAGTGTTACAGAGAAAATGGAGCTTTGTAAGAAGATCTCACATACCTTTGATCCTCCTGGACTCCTTTCGCTGGCTGGTTTTGACACCCGGCTGAAGCTCGGCCTCTGCCGACATCCTCCACTGCTGAGTCCCTTGTTCTGCTTACAGCAGATCCACCATGGGTTAGCAGCACACAAGCTAATCCTCCCAACTCCCAGTGTCCAGTTCCACCACTTTCTTTCTCACAGTCCTCCTGCAGTGAAGTGGGTCTCTTTCAAATCCATACTGATGCGTCTGGTACTCCTCAATAAATGAAGATCCAGCATTGATAATAAGCCTCCTTCACTGCTGGCCCATGGCGTTGCAGTATTGCTTAACAACACACGAAAACCTGGTCGAATTATGAGCAGGCTGATCCTCTCATGAGCGGCTTCAGATCAGATTTGACATCTTCTGGAGTGTACCTGAGTTCTCTCATTGAAGGTCAAGTATCACATGGTCTATGGTTGCTCTTTTCTGGGTTCCACCTATTGCTCAGGAGTAATTCCCCCCAGGGGAGACTGCAACATTGATTGAATCAAATATTGTTCTTCAGAGTAGGTCAGGAGTGGATATTATTCTTTGGTAGAGCACTTCAGATGCAGTCCAACAGCCCATCACAGTCACTTGCTCTGAGCACTGTAAGGCGAGGAGAAAGGAGTGACAGTTAATGTTAAGCTTGAGGCAATTAAAAATTAACATGACAAACACATACCCCTTAATCACTCCTTACAACCTTAATTTAACATACAAAATGACAGGCAGCAATTTAACAAACCAACAAAGATGTTATTATCTCTTCTGGATCATCAGTCCTTAATGAGAGTGCAGCAAATGCTTACTGTTCAGTGCCCACCCTTGAAGGGGTCCTGTTGCAAAATATGCGATGCTCTTGTTTTACGTATGACTTGGGAGTAAATATAGAATATTAAAGCATGACCAATGCATCTGTGCATGCAAAGCAACTTTTCAGAAGATGGATTGTAAATGGTTCTACTTTAAGCCAACAGCACGAGAGGAGGGGAAGCAGCAGAGACCGATGAATGACAGGCTGTTTCAAAGCAAACTGTGGTGAGAATCCTGGCACAGACGTCTATAAACTGGAACCCCCACATTGTGCTTTAATGCCCTTGAATCATCCACTGCTAACACAAGGGCTGTGCCAAGTTGGCACTGTGGCTGGCACCATTTCTGTTGGCATGGTGATGAGCCATTGTTGGAGAAAGAGGCCTTCAGCCTTCTCTGGCCTGAAAAGAACTGCTGCACGTCGTACATTATCCTGTGTGACATTGTATGACATTGTGAGCGTGTGCGGTGAGAGGAAGTGAAAATGCAGCTGAGGAGTGTCATACATGAGTCATTTGGATTTTTTTTCTGTCGCATTATATTGATACCTCTGAAGTATTGTGCATTGTTGCATGAGCCTCTGTGTAACCTCAGTTTTTAAACATGTCTGTTCATGTTCTTTTCACCACTTCAACCAGCCCATACACAAATACACTGTCGCCCATAAAGTTGGAATGAAATATTTTTACCTCTCCTCCTGAACTCTGGTGACAATATGATTTATTCTTGATAGATAAAATGTAACTGGGACTCCTCCTCATCATTGCCCCTGGTCAATGGTGATTACTGATCATGTGTAGAAATAGGAGTAAAAAGAGGAATGTGTCTAAAAACTAAATTTATGGTCAACAGTGAATATTTACATACTGAGCTTTCAAATATGAAACATGATGTGAAAACATACAGATACATGAAATATATATTTCTAGTATATGAAACCAAACAACTTCATCTACATGTGTTTAGTCAAATCTTAAGATCTGCATATGATACATGTACACTATAATACCACATTTTGTTACAGGTAGCATATGGTGACTCATCTCTTTTTAGGGCATTGAAGGGCATTTATATGTCAGATACTACATTTCCCTATGGGCTGAGCAGTTATTGTCTTTCTATGTGTATTTTCCCCCATAATAACGGACTGACTAACTCGTTAGTTTAAGCTAGCAAAGCATAGGCAAAAAAATAAATGCATGTAGTGAGTTTGTGAGAGCTCAGCAGTGACTTATCTGAGAACTTGCAAGAAACTCCATTTCTGTTTCGACCAGTTTCTGTGAGGAGGAGCCCAGAAGCCTTATCTTAAGCCCGGCTTCTGCTGAACTGGAAACATTTTCAAACCATGTGATTTCATCTGCATCCATGCGATGTCATGTCACATTCACCCACAGCTTTCCATTAACATTAACTCTGCATATCTGAAAACAACTCAAAACACTTGCTTCCACCTGATTCTCATTTATACTGTGCATATTTATCAAATCCAGCAGCTTCTAAATCTGTGTCTCAGTTTTATTGTTTGGTGAATTATCCAGTCAGGGAGATTGTGTCTTATAGATATATACTGTTCTGTTTATTTTTAGTTTTAACCCAATAGTCACATAGTTATCTACACTATATAATTTCTCAAGCAATGACATTTTATCTCATTTTCCATACTCTAGTCTTTATACTCTCGAAGCCCGTTTCTCGTTTTAAAAAATACAACGCATGCCTTAATGCGTGGAACAAACTAGGATATGTGAGACCGTATTATGCACAAAGAACTGCTGTCACGCTTAAATCTGAGTTAGTGCCCCACCGTGACTCCGTTAATCAGACATAGTAAATAATGTTTATGGCATCAATGAAGAAATTAATTTGTACAAGTCATGTTATTGCCTCATAGATTTAATTAATCGGTCCAGATAGGATCCAGTGCAGTAACAGAGTGATCCTGGACAGACAGTCCACCTCCATGTGCAGACAAACCCTCTGGTCCACCCGGTACTGCATTAATGAGCTTTGAATATCACACATATCACTTCTTCTTGAACAACAGGTTTTTGTGGTTTCCTCATCAGTAGCAGGTTCTCCTTGTGCATTTCAGTCAGAACCATGTGTCACTTTCATATGTACTCATGAGACCAATAATGTCACCGTGGGCCGAGTCAAGGGGCAGTGTCCCTGTAAGTACGCCTCAGACAAACTCTTGGAGCATCAGTGATGGGAGAGGTATTTTCCATGTCACAAAGAACCTTATCAGAATGTAATTTTCATTACCAACGAGGGAGATATGCCTCATTGTATTAGACGGAAGAGTGATTTAATGTGATCTACGGCTGCTTTTCAAAACCAATGCTATCTAGGTCACCCAGACTCCCCAATCTGCTCTGTGTTTTAACAGCTCCTCGTGTCTCTTATGATTTGGGTCAGAGTTAACGAGCATCACTCGTTTCTCCAGCTACTCAGAACAGTTATGGGATGTCAAAAGCCCTTGACAAAAGCCGCCCTTTATTTATTAATTTGTTCATTTTAGTACTACCTCTCTCAAGTGCAAAAAAAAAAAAAAAACAAAAAAAACTTCCTTAAGGGAAATCCATTTAATTTCTTCTTGCATTTCTTTATTCCCCCCCTCCCATCAACGCGCTACTCTCTTTGTCTCTGTCTGCCTGTCGATGTGAATTTCACAAATCATCTGGAGATATTTGTTTCCTGTTTGCCTCTGAATCTTTGCCCTGTAAAAAGATTATTGAACCAAAAAACGGCGTGCTGTGAGGAAAACCTGATGTATGGCAAAGCTCTCTTTTTTACATTACCTTCATCAATCATGCAAACTATTGATTTTTCAGGAGGAGAGTTTGAGCGAACGGTTTATCTTCTCAAGGCAAGGCTTTGCCCCTTGGCAACATGCGGGAACACATAACAGCGTATGTCTTATGCAGCTTCAGTGCATTGAGATGAGATGCAATCTGAGTTATTGTGACAAAGATCACATTTCATTTTTCTTGATAAGTTTGTCAGAACACCGCCTATACATCAAAAATCGCCTCCCTCTCTGTCTCTCTGCCCTGGTTTCTTGTCTCCTCTCGGTTTTACATGCTCCAAAAACATACATAAAAACACACACACGCCATTATGACATCAAAACACAAAAATGAGTATTTTCACAACTAATGCACAAACCATACGGCTGGAAACAGTTACGCAATACATAAAAAAGGTCAAAAACATAATTTTAGTGTTTTGAATTTATTACAAATGATTTCAATTAATGCCATTTCTGCTGTAATTTACATTTCTAGCCATCTCTGCAGATGAAAGTGGTTCATTAACATGTGGGATCAGATTTGTAATCATGTTTACTGTCTCTGAAATATAATAGGCAATCATGAAACACAATGTGATTTTGAAACCACGTCTTTTGTGGGATTCTTTTAAGCTCCAGACTTCCAGTAAGTAATGTTTCCTCCTGAGACTGGTGTTTAATAGACTCCACAATCAACCTCATATTGTGAGACAAGCCTTTGTGCATCTTGCCACCGATGAGTAACAAAGGTTGAACAGCCATCTATCACTGGATATGGCCAATTACACCTCCATTCAGTCTATTCCCGACGGTAAGCAGAGTCTGGGCTCTCCACTTTGAATGCGACTGCTGCTGCTGCTGCTGCTGCTGAGGAGCGGGAAGGCCCTATTCCCCGGACTATCTCGGTGTCTTCCTGGCCAAGGCTGGCATGGCCCGGGGCGGGTGGAACGTTTGTTCGACAGACCGGCTTTGGCACCTTGCGCTGGTCATCTTTGTTACAAAATGCCCCCCAGCTTATGGAGTGGGACAGGGCTGTCACAACCTGGTCTCGCAAAGCTCCCTTGAATAGCCCTGCTGTGTTACCTTGTGTCACCTATGGCTGCGTATGACGACCGACAACTGCTATCCCTCAGTATCTAAAGCTTTTAATCTGTGTTGTATTAATTGCTTTTTTGTTACATGGCTGAGCATTTTATTCTGCATCAGCTCTCATCATCATAATCAGGAGTCAAATCATTTCATTTGGCCTTACAAGTGGTTGATAACCGTTCAGTTGCACATAGAGTTAATTTGCCTTTGTTAGTCTAATTAGATAGTTAACATATGGCTTATATGGGGCAATATTCATACAGGAATTCACCCCCAACACTTATCAAGACTCTGATACCAAATATCAATATTTTTTACTTAAAGTCATGAGGTAAAGATTTGTGTTTTTGCACTTTGTTTCATCTCACTGGTCAAATTGGCAGTGACAATGAAACCAAATACAATGAATAAATGCATAATTTATAGTTGTTGCCTTTTTAGTGATATTTTTCCCTCTTATACAGTGACACAAACATCCTGATAATAGATGATCGTCTTGCAATAGGTCAAGTAACTCAGAACTACTGTTTCATACTATACTGTTGTGAATTACTCTGTGATTTCCACTACTTATGACATAAAGGCAGTGTTGTGAAATGTACAATAATTATTATTATGATCATTTTCCCTTCTGCGTGATCAATAAGGCTTGATCTAAGTAATTTGATCATTTTGCAACACTTAGTAGTTGTAATTCATCTCATTTTGATTCACTCATGCCTAATTTTGATTCATGCCCTGGCACGTTCAGGATACAATATGGATCATATGTTTGTGTTTATGCATCTCTTCTCATATGACATATTTCTAGCCACTCATGCACGTCATGATGAATGTGACTCATCGGCACAGCTGTGGGTAACTTAACCATTAATTAAATCTTCTAGACTGAATCAGAAATTGGACATATTTTATATTTAATGCAGTATGTGACAGGCTAGTGCTCTTATTTACCCATTATTTATATCTTAACTACCACATGTACAATAATTTTCCCCAAAATATGGTTATTTTAGGGCTCTTCTACAATATTTTATCATTAGAAAGATTCAGTAAGTTACATTAAATCTCAGCTGTACAAGAACAGAGACCAAAAATATGCAAAAAAACACAGAGAATGCCCTAATGAGAGAGCATCATTAAATGAAAGCAGAACAAATGTAGATGACTGCCTTCTACACTGTAAACTAAACTATTCCTTTTGATTTCCACCAGGAATTATTTGCCGCTAAGATGAAATATGGCAACAGAGGAAGAGAAGGACCTCTCTTTTCTTCTTCTCTCTGCCTTTCTGGCCTTCCAGGGGGAACTGATAGCCTCTGAGCTCAGGCTGTTCAGCCACGGCCCATTAGTTCACCTCATTCTGACAAGATGGAGGGCCTCTGACGATGGAACAGTCAAGTGTGCAGACGGGGAGGGGGGGCAGGGGGGGCAAGAAAATACATACAAAAATTCACTTTGGGCATTTCAAGCGCTCTCATTTACTTTCTGAGGAAAATAGAGGCCTCATTGCTTTGGGTTCAACAGCTACAGCTGGTAAACTAAATAAGCGTTGCCGCACAGTTGCTTTGCAGTGCAGATTTATGTCAGTCTAGGCCTCCAAGCAGTGCACTCAGTTAGGCGTGGCTCCAGCGTGGCTACACAGAGGGCAGTGAAGAGCTGCCCTCTGAAGTGCTCCTGCATTATCCATTTTTTTCTTTTTTTTACCAGCTCAGCTGCAGGATAACTGGGTCCAATTTAGACAGAGAGAGAGAGCGAGTACTGGATGGGAGGGTGACGGGGGTGGAGTGGGGGGTCTTTTCAAGTCTGAAACATGACATAAATGAACAAACTCACTCACGCTTGCACAGCAGAGGTCTCAAGATGCAAATATTAATGGGGTTTATTTTGAAAGTTTGCATTTCTTAGCCTGCTTCTGCCTCCGTAACAGACATATTCAGGCTAATAAAGTGTCACCAGCTCCCTATGGTGACAGTAAACAATAGCACGAAAACAGGATAGGCTACATTTCCTCTCTTATTCATCTACTTCCACTCACCAAATATGGCAGGTCTGGAAATGTACCCGGCACAAGACTCCTGGACCCCTCTCAGAACAGTTAATTGGTAGATCTAGCTCTCCAGAACACCTCCTCTGATGTTGCTCGGCAGCTTCCCCAAGGAGTCTTTAATTCACTGTTGAATTGGTTTGTTTTTGTGCTGTGTTTCAGTGTCTGAACAGTGTGTTAAAACAGGCTATTTACCACATTCGGTGGGAAAGAGAACTGGGCAGACTCCAGAAGGCCTGGACAAACACCACGTTACCTCACAGCCAATGTTTTCTCCTTCTGTCTCTCTTTTGACTCATTTTGATTTGATCCATGTTTATCTATTTGATTCTCCACAGCCCTCTTTTTTTTAAATTCTATTCTCTGACATCTTTTACAACAGTGGTCGTCTCTTTTTTCCCCCCTTTCTACTACTAGTCTCCTCTGCCCTTTTTCAGTTTGTCTCCTCTTTTGCCATCATAATGCCTATTTGTGAAAAGAGGCTGAAGTTGTTCTATTTTGCGCCCCCCGCTTCACCCATGCTTCCTTTTGTGAGTTACAAAAGAGCTGTAGATACCTTCGTTTGGTCATTATTTCATGCGGAAAGTAATTAATGAGACAATTAGGGTTTTTTCCCTTTGTTCTGTATGAACTAAATAAATAACCAAAAGGTGTCCTCCTTAATTGCGCGTGGGTCATGGATATAATTAAGATACAAACAGCTTCTACATGATTCTCGACTTATGATTCGGGACTAACTGTTTGTTGTTCGGGCTGTTTTCACGTCCTGAATGGCATACATTTTTACTAGTGTCATGGGCAGGCATTGTGACTATCAAACACAACAGAAAACGGGCAGTTAAGATAAAAGTTGCCATGATCAAAATAAAATCATGGCTGCAGTCTGTGAGACAGCATTAATGAAGCTGAAGGGAAGCACAGCACAGACATGTTAAAACAGCTACCTCTGTGTTTGTGTGTAAATGCCACATAGTCTTATTGATGTTGTCATGATGGGAGATCACCCTACAAACACAACAACGAGGAATAGTTTTACTTACTGTATATTAAAAAGCAAAATGACAGATTTTGGACAAACTAGTCACATCTTTTCCTCATCACTTTTCTCATTTGGCGCTGGATGCCTCCAGTGGCCGTACATGTTTGCATATAAGATAGAAAAGTGGCGTCTTTTTGCTCATTTATTTGTCAAGGTTTAGATCTGCAAATACGTCTTCTATGAAAAACATTCAACATCACTATCTCCGCAGAATCTGGCAGATGCCTTTGAGAAAACACTGAAACTATGACATTACATGCAAAAGCATACCAACATGTCCTCCACTTCACGCTGTGATATGTCTGATGAATAGTTCAGTTTGCATTGGTAACATTACTACTCCTGCAGGTAGCTGTAGGACATATTTGAAGCACATGAAAAAGCCCTTGCACTTTTTCACATAAATTACACTGTAGCTGTTTTAACACTCCAATTAGCAGCGTTTTGCTTTGTTGCTGGCAAACTGTAGATGTCACCATTTCCACAATCTCTTTAAAAGTGTTTCTTCTTTGTCACATCTGAACTTCTCTTGAGAGCAGCTTTGTTGTAGCACAACATCTCCCACTGCGAAGTAACAGGTATCCTGTGTAACTGCACTTTAAAACAAGCTTATGCAACACACACATCCCAGACACACAAGCTGTCTATTCCCTGGACTACAATACAGGATGTGCGGGTGTAATTAGTGAATCTCTTGCCACACCTCAACGTCTTTCATTAATCTCACATGAGTGATTAGGCTGCTGCGACGTATGGAACCATGGGAGGTGTGAAACTGGGTGTGAAACTGTTGTCATCTCATATGTTATCACACTCTAGAGACTGGGAGGATTAAACCACGCCGGGCACAGCCCATTGGCAGCTAATCATGCCGCTAATGATAAGTGAAATATTCGAGTGCCTCCTCATTACAATGGCATCGCAAGGTCAAGATCTGACACAAACGGGCACTGTTCCTGCTGTCCGTCCGAGAAACTCCTTCCCCAGTTGCTCGTGTTGTTTTGTATAAACCCAAAGCGGAGACAGGATACACGCAGGAGTGAAGCCTTTTGAATATGACACTTGATGGCTGATTAGAGCAAAACATCAGTGTAGTCTCCAACTGTGATGCTCTGATGAGAAGTGATCTAAAGGGTCTCGTCAGAAGACGTCATGCTGACCGTGGCTGCTGTGCCAGATGCTTGACGCTCAGTGAAACTCCACATCAAAAACTATAGAATCTGTTCCCTGAAGGCATCGCGACAAGGGAGAGCTTCATTTAATTAACAAAAGTGCAAAGATCCTAATTATAGGAGCAGTTAGTCTGGCTGGATAGACATTTAAGGTGGAAAAAATGTCAGTGGCAGGTGGGTTTTGTTACCTTTGGACAAAGCCAAGATAGATGTTCTCTGTTTCAACTCTCAATGCTAACATAACTAATCCAGCTGTTGGCTGCTGCAAGCAGATATGAGAGAAGTGCTAATCTTTTCTTTTTTTTGGAACATGAATGTGAACATTTTTAAAGACACTACTGTGCGGGGTCATGCCATATACTGTCTGTAAGTGGACCGTTCTTCAACCCAGGATGCTCACATTAACATCTATTAATTTGGTTTCCTAAAGCTACAGACATATTTTACATGAAGGTATTGTTTTCTCGGTTCCAGTGATGTGCAAACATGAGAATAATTGCATGTGTTCTCAAAATCTGACATATAGTTTGAGTTTAACTTCTACGATATTTTCGGTGGAAGTGTATTAACGTTATATTTTAATCCGATCATAACTGCAAATGATCACAACAGGAGCAATACACGGTTCTCAATGAAAAACACAAATAGTCGGGACATAAAATCCCATGAGATTTAGATCTGGCAACTCCTCGAGGCTGAACCAAACATCTCAATTACCTCTAGGGGTTGCAAAAAATATTACAGTGAAGGGATACAGGAGATGACAGGCACAATATTTAGACTGACTGTCTGAAGAAAAACACCGCTCAGCTTATATTTGATTACATATTTAATGGAACACAAACACAAGTGTACGCACAAATGCATCTCAGCTTCTGGAGTTTCCCTGCATGCTGCTGCCACACTATTATAATCATCAACCACATATGGAGCTGCTGTCCCGCCTGTGGGGAATAGGGTTGTAGAATGGGCCAACGGGATGAAGTCGAAGGACCTCACTACTCAGAGGTGATGAATGCTCTGCTGCTTATGGAGCCTCCTGTAGTGCATCTGTGAGAGCAGATGAATGGGGAGGAGAGGCTGATAAATTGGGTCACACGAACATAGCGTTTCTGGGTAATGCGGTGAAAACGCTGGAGGAGTGCAGTTGGGTGGCTGCACGTGCCTACAACTGGGGCAGAGCTGCACTAACTTGACTTGATTTCCATCTCGAGCACTTCTCGCACTCTGGAAATTGTTGAAAAGTTTCGTACTGTGTTTGATTTTCAAAGATATATTTGACTTTTTCCATATCTTCAAATTGCTCACTCAGTCACAAAAACTACATGAATTCAAAGAACATTCAATTATCCATCGCACTCACTACAAACTAGTTCTAGTTTGATATATATACATTTATAATCAGACCTTTACATGATTTACATGTAGCTTTCTAAAAATAGGCAGATAATGCCTGGTACGTGGCTGTTCCTCATGTAAGATCCCTCGTTGATCATAATTCAATTAAATAGGCACATGGCTGGTTTTAGTTTTTCGATCTCGTGCACTTGCACTGTAACATGTTTATTAAATTTTTAATTCTGCAATTAAGGCCATTTATTCCTTTTGCAACATAAGGAATGTAGTGAAAGCTTGCAAACTCTACAAGGAACAAGTCCCCCAGTGCATTTTATTGGGGTTTATTAAGTTATATAGAGGTGCACAATTGTGATTCTTAATTTCAGATGATGACCTATCAATAATGCAAAAAAATTATATCCCAGCATTAGCACAGAAATATTTTCCAGCATCCCTCTAATATTGATAAACTATGCAAAGTGTTACAGTTTGTCATTAATCATGCAGTTATCCTCATTTACGCTTCAGAGCCTCAGAGAATCCATGCCAGAGAGTATTGAACCCATTCTGGAGGATCATGGCGGTCCAACACTATAGTAAGCAATTGCTTTTGCATGTCACATGATAAAGCATATCATCATTCCACATTTATCATACATTTAAGACAAGCCTCATGTATAAATCACAAATGTTACATGTGGATTGCTTCATTCTTCTCCGGTGCTGTGTTCGGAGTAGCTCATTTCTCCAATCTAATTTCATTAAATCTGTGTCGTGGTGGAAAACCTTGATGGGGGTAGGGGGAATGGAAGACAGAGTGAGAGGGTCTTTTACCTTGGCATAGATAAGAAAACAAGCCAGATCGGAGGGTAGATAGATCTTGTCGGCAGCACACGCCGCCTCTTGGCAAGCGAAGCAAAGTCGATATTGAGCTGGGCCTTTCTTACCCCCTAAGATTTACAGTATCTGGAGCTCTGCAGCCTCATACTTCAGTAGATGGATGAGTATTTCATACGGTGCCAACTGGCGCAACATGAGTTGAGCTGAAGGTCATTGTGTCTCATTTCCAGCTCTGAAGCTGGGTGGCTGGAGACAGAGTTGCTAAATCTCCTCTAGTTTCAATAATACAAAGATACAGCTTTGTGAAAAGTAGAAGATGGTACTTTTGGGCTGGTAGTGTACAACACTGATGCGACACACATGTACAGACTGTACAGTGCCAAAGACAGCTGAGAGTACAGTAATAGGGAGTGGGTACAGATTGCCGTTGCACCTCAAGGCATATGGCAAGACGCCCCATGCCTCCCAGCTAATTGAGTCCTAATGAATCATTGGTTTGGCATGCTACATGTCCCTAGTGATGGCTGGTGTCATTGATGCATTGAAGACGCCCAGTCCTCTGGAAGTGAGGCGGGCAGTGATGACTGCTCTGGCTGAACATGGGAGGCAGTCTGACACTGCTGGCTTCACACTGAACATTTCACCCACTCACCAGATGTTACAGGCCAAAGCACAAGGATTACTAGCCACCCAGCGCTGCACAATGGAAATAATTGTGTGATGGGTTGGCAATTCACTGCCCCATTTGATTTCACTAACACTCACCATCGCATTGGGTCGCAGCATCATTGTCATCTTAGCAGGGTCAGTGTGATAAAGAACATGACTGGGAAAACAATTGAAGTCAATGATGCTTGACTTGCTATTTTCAGAATTTACACATATTACATCCACAGTTGACAAAAGTGTATCTGAAGTGACAGTAACCACTGAATAACCCTTTATTTTCATGAGGAACCATTACGGAACAACTTGCTTTGAAACCGTTTTTGACACAATTCCCTCACTCTGAAAGGTCATTTCATGTTAATTATAAAATCGGCGTATGAAAGGGTTTGTCACTGTCCTTTTTACGTACATCAAGCATAAATGCAGTACATTCATTTGCATTTCATATCAAGAGAAATGGTGCTATTTACCACACATAAATAGAAAAGAATGTGAACCAGAATTTAACGTGTAAGTCATTTTGCAGTGAGTGGGATGTATTGGGTTTTAAAAGTTTGGACCTGTTTCCAGTTTCATTCCTGGAACAGATCCAGCCCTAGAAAGGATTTTTATTTAAACATTTTCCAGTTCCAGGGATTATATTTTGCGTAACTGCTTGCCGTAGACTAAATCATAACAATGTTTTTTTCTGCCATCACACCACCTCATCTAAAGCTAAATATTATGTTTCTTAGCAGGCATCATCTTTCTTCTGGAAGACTTTCTTTTCATTAACTCCTTTTCACATTTGCTTGCTTGCTTGACACAACCCACCCTTTGCACTCTGAACTTTAGATGCACCTGTCATGTCGATTCCACTCCCAGTGGAGCGCGTGCATCATTCTGTGCCTTACAATGCGCAGCTATCTGAGCGATCTGTCCTTTTGTTCAACTTGGGCAACCAGGATCACCCCCGACCTGCCTCTGCCAGGGGCCACGTCTTCAATAATGAACAGACTGTCAGAGACCACCAGCAAAATGAGAACTCTGACACAATCTTGCAAGCTCATTAAGCCAATTTTATAAAAGATTTAGGCCACTCAGGCAATTCTGTATCTAATGTGGAAAGGCTACATTAATGTCAGTGTGACCCCCGTCCATTAGATGCATTATCGCAGAGCACTAGGGAAAACTTAAAAAGATTTCATAGTGAGGCAGCACTAGTGCAATATGAAGAGGAACAACAAATGTGATAATACACCAGGCTTTCAACAAGACAAAAGGCCGGAAAGCAACACTACACCAAATGGGGAAGACAACCCCAACAATTTCATAAGCCACGAGAAGAAACATTCTCCCTGTATTGTTGTAATTCTGCTGAGCAAACATGAAAAGAAAATCTGCAAACCACGTTTACCCTTTCACAGTAATTGCAAGTGCAGAAAAAGCATTATCGTCTTAATCGGATAAGATATCGCTTGAATATCCACTCTGCTTTTGCAGTCAGGAGCTAAATTAAGTGTCATGATTCCACTGGGAGACCAACAAAGAAGTCCTTGCTGGAGAAGTTAATGCTCTCGAGTGTTTTGTTCAGTGCTCAGCTCCATCTTAAGCCCCACAACTCATAGTGGGCTGCTAAGAACTATCTCAGGGAACAACTGGAGAACTGTGCTGCATGTGTGTGTGTGCATGTGCAACACATGTGCCCGACAATCTAGCCTGTGGGCACGGCTTAGGATCTGTTGCAACACATCCTCTGTGGGGAGATTACTGAAGGCAGTTTGACCGACTGGCAGAAGTCGTCAATGAACTTTGGCACCGTTGACAAAGCTAACGCTGACCTTGGTTTCCATCCAGTGAAGACGCAATACAAACCATAACTTGTGATCACTTAAAGGGTCGACTGTGGGTGGACCTGCATATTCCAGCTGTTTAATGGCTGATATCTGCTCTGTTCCTCCTTTTCCAAGGCCATAGTCAAGGCCATTTAATAACTAGTCTGCCCTTGTATTCTGAAGCAGAAACATCATGGCAGTATGACAGACACATGGTCCAGTGCTGAATTGTGCATTTGAACAGATCATTCTGGCATATATTCATTTTTACCCAGAGGGAATTTGGATTGTACTACGGTAATAACCAATCCACTACGACAACAGTGTAAATAGTTCAACATTAGCATTGCAATAAATGATTTTTTTCTGAGAATGACTATGATTTGTACTTGGTCTGATGTAATAGTGCTGCACCATAAAGCAATAATTTGCCTTCTAAGCGGAAACTTATCTGCATCATTGTCACACGTATATTGTCAGTCTGCTTACACATTGCAGCGGAGAAGATTTTTAGAAGTCTGTGCAAAAAAAAAGAAGTCACTGAATCCAATTGTGATCCATATTTCATCGTGGAAATCAAAAAGAGGGCGCAACTGCAAAGCGTGTCGCAGTTTAAAGCTCCCCACGCCTATACTCCGTCACAATTAACAGGATTGTTCTAACCCCACGATGACCTGCGAACTTAGCTGCTGACCAGAGGACTCGTCTTTCCAGGCCTACAGTATGCGCTACAGCGCTGTCCGTCCCTCAGACCGGTGCTGATGCGCTGCGCCGTGCGCTCCCATCCAACCATCATCCACAGGTACTCAGCCCCGATGCTGGAGCACCGCTCCACTGAGCATTCAGCTCACCGTTTCTGCACAAGAATCAATATATTTATGAACACATGCGTCACTGTTCAGTCATTCATTTAGGCTCAGATCGGATTATCGCACAGACCTTTGAAGATGACTTATTGCTGTTGCAGCAAGACATGTCTTCATTTGAATATTTGGGGAGGGGGTGAACATACGGGGTTGAAAAGCTTTAAGCTTTGATTGATACTCAGTGCATGACATAACACACACGCCCGGTTCATACAATCAAATCTTTTAAATGTAAAACTGTCCATTTCCAATTCGTGCGCAATTCAATGTGGGACAGCAGGTTATTTGACAGGCGACCGGCGTTTGCGCGTTAAAGGACCTCACATCCAAAACGCCTAGAGCATCGTCGATGATCGCACTAACAGGTCCATTTCTTATTTTTTCCTGTTTACTTTTGCTTTATACGTGACTGTTTCTCGGTCGTCCTCACATCCAGACTGTTCCGCAACCCATTTTCATTCAGCGGCCAATGCATCCCATCCATAAATCTTCCCATGCCGCTGATCTGCCACGCATCCTTAAACAGCTTTAGTTTAACAGTTTTAAAGACTGCCGTTAACAGACTGGCACATAACAGGAAGGTAACTTACCTTTTCTCAATGAGGGGTTTTCTGGAGTGTCCCATTTATGCGTTTTAATCCACATCTGTGTCCCCTTCATTTGAGCGCTCTATTTTTCCCCCAATGAGAGAGAGAGAGAGAAAGGAGAGAGCGTGTTTAAGAAAATCCATTTGTTAATTCCATTTGCCGGACACAGAAGGTAAAATCACATTGCCTTGCTTTTACATGTTCAAAATTCTTCCATAATTCTAAGATCCCATGAAGCTGTGTGTGTTTTTTTGCGCTGCTGCTCTGAAGTTGCCTGGTTACCCCTGTTTCTCATTCAGGGTGGCTGAAGCCCTGCATACAGCGGCCAATCATAGCAGCAGCCGAAGAGATTAACTATTTCTTGGCTCCACTATTCTAGTTTCAGGCTAAAATGAGGAGAGTGGGCGGGGAAACTGGGCCCCCGGTGACGGAAAAAAAATTAAAATGCACAGAGAATAATGTAGAGAGAGGGGATCCGTTAGAGGGAGAATGTATGTTTTTAGTGTTTCATGTATGTTTTCAGTGTTTCATGTATGTTTTTAGTGTTTCATGTATGTTTTTAGTGT
>JAPQRQ010000010.1:2738714-2751507 GCA_037367365.1 Apogon talboti
ACCCATTTGGACGTTCAGAGGCTCCGTAGTTACCGTGGAAACACAGTCATCTTCTACAACACTGATTCACCAGTAAACCCCATGGAGTTTGACAAATGTCAGTGGATGGAAATGCTTATTTTATGTTCAGTTAATGATATATTTGACTGAAAAAGTAAATTTTTCTGCAGTTTTCTCTGTTTCTGATATAATAACTCTCAACTTTAATCTGTGCTTTTATGAACATCTACATGATCAGTGAATTAAATATGGAAAAATACCTGATTTATACTTATAAAATACAGAGGGTACTATTATAAATAAATGGTAATAAATCACTTAAAGCAGCGTATGACTTTCATCACAATTTTTTTTCAGATGTGTCAAACCCCAGTCATATCCTAATTATCACTAATTCATTAGTCTTTTCGTTCTTGTGCATCTGAATCACTTCCCTCACGTCGAACAACTTCATAAACACAGTCCACTTGTTTACATAACAAACCCAAACGTCATTCGGGCTTTTTCAGAAATTTTGTAGCGAAGTGCATTGTGGGAATGGGAATTCCACGCTGCAGAAATTTTGCTGTCTCTCCTTACTTTTTGCTTGAATATAAATACTACATATAACCACATCAACTCTCCAAACGCTCTTTGAAGGTCATCCCAAAACCAGAACCAGCCAATGTGCTTCACGTTGCAGGTCACTCAGCGGTCTCACAAAGATAGCCATAGAACCACACACGTACATCTGTCTCTGTTGTACATTTCCACCCTTGCGCATCACTGATTTACTGAGTACATTTAGGTTCAACAGTGGTGACTCAAGCAAGCTGACTCCTTCAAAGCAGAAGAAGAGTTGTGGAGCCATTACAGATATAATTGGATTTCATTTCAAGCATGTGAGAGTAAAAAAGACTTGTCACCACCCTGGAGAAAATGGAGCCAAAACACAATCATTGTATTTACTGCTTAGATAAGTGCGTATGTGTATGGGGTGTGTGTCTGGTCGTGTGCGCATTGATTGTGTTGCGGTGAATGTGTGTGTTGCACGTCTAACCCATAAAGATACACAGAGAGGAATGAGTTTTCCCTGATGTAGATGCATCAGAGAGGCAGTAAATGCAGGACAGGAGGGAACCAGAGCAGCAGCCTCAGAAATAGACCCCCTACGTCGTGTGTCACGTCTGTCATCACTGTACAGCAAAAAAAAAAAAAAAGTCCATATTTAAAAGACCTTTAGTCTGTGAAGCCCTGAAACTGACAAATCCATACTGGGTCTGAATTCCATTATCCCCCCATGTGGTACACAGTGTACACTACATGCTTACTTGTGACATAGACAGAATAGTGTTGGAAATTGAACATAGTGGTCATGCACCTAGTGAAAATGACAACTGAAAAAGGTGTTTGAAAAAAAGAATACAATTCTGTGCGGACCATTACCTGCAGCATTTGACTGTAACTGCTTCCTGCCAGAGTATCCGCTATCTCAAGGTATGCTATCAAAGCTCTGCATCTGTTTTCACAAGTTTGGTTTCCAGTGTGTAGTCAAGAGAAGCGATCACTGAGGTTCTGAAGTATCCAGTCTTACTGTTAAGTCTGATGTCACGGTGTCATGAAACGAATTTCCAAACAAATTACAAGCAGTGCCTTTGTGCTCCTTTACTGTAACCTCTTTCCACAGTGAGGTATCATTCAGAGTTCAGGGGTCTAAGCTCATTTATCTACATCAAAAACAGTTATTAGAGTCCCATGGTCAGATATTGTGTCAAGTACTGTGTAAGTTCCTGATTTGTTTTCATCAGTGCGTCATGTCACTTCACACTCAGCTGTGTATTGACATAAATCATTACTGTCTTTACCTTCCCCTGAACTGGACACTATAGATAAAGGGCTGACAAACAAAACAAAAAAGGCTGAAGGTATGAAACACTTCACAAAACCCCTGTCAGGTTAATCCATGACTATCTGGTTGAACAGATGCAGTACATAAGTTATGGATCTGACATAATTTGATGTGTCCGCTTAATCCACTCCCTCTGTTCTTTATTATCACATAGAAGGTGGTAGAATGACAACTGGGTGTGTTTTTTGGACTCAGGCACACAGAACTGCAGGAGATTGAATACAGAGAAATGAACAGGATTGGACCTGATGGTGGGAAGTGACATTTTGACTTAACAACCTGATGCTCGCAATATCCAGGGTAGTATGTGTATGTAAACACTTATGCAGGTAGTAGGATACAGTATATACACTTACACAACCTTCATAGGTTATATGAATTTTGTGATGAATAGTAGCTTGGTGGCATGTTAAGAGGCTAAAGCTCAGTGTGTTCAGCAACCTATTGAAATAATGAAAATAAAAAAAGATCAGTAGAGGAATAAGCTAAAAATATTTTAATGTATGCTACTATGAAGTAGTGCCAAAGAAAACAGAAAACCCTTTTTCTGGAAAGTGAATGGAAGCTAAACCAAAACTGGGCAGTGTTGTACAGTATTTCTGTTCATATTTAACACTCAAACATTATTTATTTGTCTATTCAGTTATGTTTATGACCTGTCTAATATCCTTTTTGCAACATCTCATCCATGTGAAATCTTGCTCTGAAATATAAAAGGTGATGATTTACTTAACTTGACTCCGAAACAGGCGTTGAAGCTTTGAGGATATAGCGTGTGCTTTTGCTTTTTTGTTTTTCAAAAAGGAAAACAAGATGTTTGGACCCAGTTGTTGGTAAATGATGAGATGAGATGAGATGGGCATATTTTACAGCGTGGCACCCACATGGAGCTTTTAGGAGACGAGCATGAAAGCGGAGTTTTGCAGAGGGAGTCGGAGTGATGGAGGTGGAAGCTAAGAAGCATTTGATTTTCCATCAAGAGCATCCAAATGCCTTCAGTCCTCCCCTTCACAGACTTGACAGGCACACCTATATACACATCTTCACATCATTACACTCCTGTGCACATGCAGACAGATGGGTGCAGCTGCTGCACACCTCTATGTGTCTGGCTGACATATATATTTAACCACCCACATGTACTGTACATGACACACACACACGCACGCAAGATGCAAATTGAGGCATACTGACACACAGGCAGATTTTCCACTCACAGTGGGCTGCCCCCCATTTATTCACAAGAGATTTGGGAGTTTACTGATGCAGGGCCCAGATTTGGGGCTTTGATCGTCATGCAGGAGTCAGTTCACCAAGATGTTGACTATGGGTTATTTAAAAGCTGGAGGCTGTTTTGGATGAGCACACATCACTACAGAGGCTGCATCTCTGACATCTGGAGTCTGGTTATCCCTCTCCTCGTACCGTATCCTCATCGTCATCCTAAATGTGCCAACCTATTGTTTAGAGAGTTTTTATCTGGCAGAAAATGAAGCTTGACAATACACAGAAATGATAATAAGGCTCCTCTTCTGATATTTTGAGGCTCTGACCCAGTTTTGATTTGTTCCACGGGGGGCGTTACTGCGCTTCAGAACTCAACTCTAAACCCTAATAAACAGTCAAATCTTCTCTATAATTACACCAAAAAAAAACTTCCCCTGCACAAACAAGTGAACACTGGGATCTGAGGTTGTTTGTGTCCACCAGGCAGGTGCAATGTTTCCAACCTACTTGCCTGACTGAGGATGCTGCTACATGTGCTAAAAGCAGGAGAAATTTGAAGCAAGCAGTGAAGAAGACACAAAGGTGGAGCGAGACTACTATGAGAGTGAAATGAAAAATAGACACAGAAAGAGGTTTGAATATTCTTCCAACTGCCGTTCGATCATCACATACTGTAGCGTGACGTGCCGCCGTCGCCATAACCAGCACCATGAAGAATGAGGCACATGTGTAATGGGTGTTGGAGAAGAACTCAAATGTCAGTAGGTAACGGCAGCCTGTTATATTAATCACAGTCAGGGGCCTCCTTAAGACTTCAACATCCTTGGGGAGGAGTGTCATAAAAAATAACGCAGTAAAGAGAACTGTGTAGCAATGCAGCATGAAAAATGCCCTCCATCTGCAGTGACTCAGCCAGTGGATCCAAGGTAAAGACGAATATGTTTGCCCTCTCTCTCCCCTCTCTCCCCTGCTCTCATCTCCACGCCATCGCTCTGTCTGTCTCTCTTGTCTCGCTCTCCACACACGCTTCACTTCGTAGACTCATCTCCATGCCCACATGCAGACGGCGAAGATAGGAGGGGAGAGGGAAGGCAAAAGGAGACACTTTGCTTCAGCACATTATCAAGGCTTGCTTGCATTCATCAGGTCCCGTGTGCATATGATTTCCTTCATTGTCCTCAAATAGACATATATAGTCAAACACGCCTGCTCAAACAATCACCACTGCCTTGCCTTTTCTAAATCAAACAGCAGATGCAGGCATTTTCTAACCCCCCCTCCCCTCCCCTGCAGTTGGCTAATCTGTTAATTCTACATTCCCTGGGTGCGACAGACAATAAGGGTGATGGGCTTCGACGTTAAAACCCCTGGCTATCGGATCTACATGGTGAGACTGCCTATTGTTACAGGGCTTTCGAATGTAAATAGGCTGTGTAAACAACAATCACTACATGCTACTGTCCTAGATAGATACTACAGTCCACAGCAACACCATTAAGCACAAAGACATATTTATGCGTGACTGAATACACTCACACTCAAACCATAGTGAGGCCAAGGGTAGCACTAAACAAACATTTACTCCCTTATAGAAGAATATCAACATACAGTGGGGAGTATGGCCTCTGTATGTCATTAGAACAGCTCCAATGCCTCCGCAATGGTGCAAAACTTGCCCCAAACATTTTGTAGTACAGTGTATTATTTTCTAAATAAAAACAGCTACCTCATTAGACGATGTAGAGCTGCTGAAATTTCATAAAAGACGCTGGAATGCATACTGGTGTTTATAAAACCACTCAAATCTTTTAGCAGCCAGTGGAAGGATGTTATCACACCTTCCTCTTTGGCAAGGCAGTTAATGCATGTTTATTCCCAGAATTTATTGCCTGTGCACGGCTGCACCCTTCACCGTGATAAATTTGCTGATTTTTTGTTTTTCTAACCCATGCACCTGTAATTCAAGCGGTGACTCCTTGTTTGCCGGCTCATGTTGCATTAAATTCCAGTGGGAGATTTCAGAGCTCGTATCAGGTGCAGGTATGATGTCGAGTAGAGATTGTTTTACCAGGTCTGATTAAATACACATAAATTGTTTATGTTTATAGCTTGAGGTACAGTCCTATTAGTGACTTGGAATATTCATGTTGGCTGGGTTTCCACTCAGCTGCCTCAGAAAATGTGTTTATCTATGTAGGCTGAATATGTATGTCAAATCTGTGTATAAAAGTATGTATTACTGCATCAGGTAATTGTATTCAGGCATGTAATGAACCTCCATTGTCATAAAAATTTGACACATTTTGTTCAGGTCAAGATGAAAATCGTCGGTCAGTGAGATCATCATAATCTTCAGTCTTCCCTTGAATATATGCTTTACTCAGGTAAAACGATTTCTCTGTGATCTGTCACATATTCTGTACACTCAGTATGAGCTCTTAGCTTTAGGCAGATCATACAGAGTTCAGTGGTGTAAAGTGAATCAGTTGAAGAACTCCTTTGTGTGTGTATCACTTGGTATTTTAAACAGTAACTTACAATAAAAAGTGGTTACAGACAATGTGCTGCAGGGTAAAAACACAAACTGCTTGATGCCTCGGGTTCAGGATTTATATATTTATAAATGCATATATGCATAGTGCTTAGTGTCATATGTGAAGTTAATCAACCGGTGAATGCGCATGCAGGGAATCCTTGAGGAAAGTCTTGTAATAATCATAATTATATGGTGGAATAAGTACTGTATGCTTCTCCCACTGACACCCTTTCGGACTTAAAAATAAATGTACAGTCATGGACCTCACACACAAATAAAAACACACATAGGCAAGGGAGAGACAGAGAGCATGACAGCTTCTGTGGCCTCACTCATCCGTGGCCTGCTTCGATGCAGATGTGCTCTCTACCTCGTTAACCTCGGCCAATGGGAGCTGCCCGCGCGCAGCTGTGCAGCCGTCACGCCGCTCTGCCTCACCAGACTGCGGCGCTGGCACGAGGAACCCACTGGCACCAAGTCAACACATACTCACACGCTTGGACACATGTACGTACACATACAGTACACACCAGATGAACACGAATACACACACACACACACACACACTGCTGCCCCTGCACACAACTGGAGGGTTCTCCAACATGACTGTGGTTTTAAACTGGATCCACCTCTGCTCACACTCAGAGCACCACTCTGCACAGTACGCTGGCACTTATTACATGCAGTCACCTTGTTCAAGGCCAGAAATAAATAAGTAATTTATTGACGGGGCGGGTTTCCAGTGCACATTTATATCCATTCCCATAATGCTCAAAGCTGCTCTGCATCCTGCAGAGATGCAACTGCAACGATCACCTGATTTACAGTAACCATAGCAACTGTGTGGGACCACTAGGGTTTTGAGGGGAGGGAGGTCAAGGGTTGAGTACTGTTCAGTGGAGAAATCAAATCTGCTCTTTGCCTAGACAGCAGCTCTGAAGATTGATGTCCAGCAGGAGGGGAGTCTGTGGAGCACGTTGCTTTGTTGGTTGGGGCTGTTTTGACCCTGGGTAAAATCTGCTGCTCATGCCTACTGTGACTGCAAGTCTGCGAGTCCCTATCTGACTGATCCAGAGATTCAGCTCAGGGTGCCGAAGCCTTGATTTTCTGTCTGCTGAATCAAGATCTTTTATCTGTCTGCATGAATGTCCTGAAACATCAGAGAATGTCTCATCTCAAATGTTGGATTTATTCCAGGGTACTTTCGGTCAATCAGTTTGCAGTCTGGTGATTTGTCTCTTTTTGCCTTTTTCTCTTTTACATCAGAAGCAAGCCCACAGGTGGTTGCTTACTTTGCCGTAGCCATGGCAACTGCCCATGAAAAACCTAGAGTGTTTGGTAGGAAAAAAAAAAGAGAGAGAAAAAACCCTCCACTTACCTTTAGAGGGGCAGCTCCTTGGATGAGCGTGGGTGGCTTCTGCTTTGCTAAATGTGACGGGGCTCTGACGGACCTCTGACTGGTTAAAATGAACCAGAACAAAATGGACACTGTAGCAGGGCCTCGAGTCAGCCCAGGTGGGCCACATTTCCCCCCTCAAGGCCAGTCCACAGATGGGCTGAGCCAAGAGGGGTGAGTAGTGGGGACGGGGGGGTGGGGGTGGACAAGGCAGAATCCTGGCACGGAGAACCTGAGCCATCTGCCTGTCAGGACTGCTCCATTTCAGACCCCTGCTCTGGCTCTCCAGTGTTCCCACCACAGATGGACAGCCTTCAGAAAGGTGTTAGTCATGCCTGGGCTGCATCACAGTGACACTAGAAGGACCATACAGTCTGGTTATCATTAAGGTTGAGGCAAAGGCTGAGCAGGGAAAAAGGAGGACAGGGTACGGCCGCAGGAATAAATCGGCTTCATATTTGAACAAGTTGAAAGGGGTTAAGATGGAGAGTGGAGATCTGTCTGTAACTGATATTTGCACAAAATGGTAAGGAATCAGAGTGTGGATACAAGATATTAAATGTTTCAGCCCACAGCCCCTTATTCTACAACCTGCACGCCCACACGGCACCGTCGTCTCTCTCTGTTCTCCTTTGTGTCATCATTTTCTTGCTCTTACACCCCTGCCTTCCTGTGTCATTTTCCTTTTCACTTCTCTCTCTTGTGTATTCCCACGTACGGACACACCAATGCCGTGTTTGAACACATACACCTTCATTTTCTCACCTAAGATCCCACTCTGTTGCTCTTCAGCTGTGATTGTAGTTCTCTACCCATCCACCTCTTCTTATTCTCACCTTTCCTTCTTCACGGCATCTTTTACTGACCTCCACTCCTTTCTCCTCCTCCTCCTCCTTCACTTCCTCATCCTTCCTCCACCCTATATACAGCCTTCCTGACGGTGGTAACCCCATCACTAATCCGTTGGGATGCAGCGCCGCATCTCTGCCGGGGTTTCTGGAAGTGGATTTGTAAGAGAAACACCAGTAAGCCTCTCTCTCCCCCTGTCTTAATGGCAGATTAGAGCTTTGCTCCGGCATTAAGTCGACAAACACACAGAGCCGTCGTGGAGCCTCGCAGGCAGGTACAGGAGTGAGGTGGAGCACCACACTGCTCGGGGAAGACACTCGACATCCGTCAGAAAAGTGGGAGCAAGGGTAGAGAGTTAAAAAGCGGGGGAGGGCGATGATCATAAACTAAACATAAGCTGCTTAATGTACCACCTGCTAATTCAATTTATCACAGGAGAAAAAACAGGTTTGGTGAAAAGGACACATGAACCCCTGAACACATGAACACGTATTCCTTTTCAGGTTGACGTTGTACAATAAATAGGGGTCGACCTTTGGAAATGAAAAGAAATACGGTCTCAAAATCCTAACTTCTTATTATAAAATAATAATAACGCCGACTCCCAAGGCTCAATTAAAGATGCTAATGTAGATTAAATTGAATGGCCTATAAATGAGACCTTTTGAGACATCTTTTTAGATATTTATACATCTAAAATATTCAAGCTAACTAGAGAAAAAAAAAAACCTACAGAGAGGTCAAAATTAAAATATGCATTCTCCAACACTATGAGCTGATGGTTGTTCCTCACTTCTATCCATCAGATCTTGGCCTAGGTCTTTCTACGCTGCTGAACGGTTTGACTATTGCAACCCTTCATCATCCACTGTATGACTGTGGATCATCTGACTGGTGTATTGAAGAACAGATTAATGCTTCGTGCTTTTATACCAAACATTCAAGCTGCAGTTCACGTCCATGTCAGAGTCATATAAAATAAAGATAAATTTAATAAAAATAACAAGAAACAATGGAACAAAATGGAAGCTCTCTCTATTGACCCCTTCGATTCCAGTGGATATGTAGTGTCCGGTGTCTTCACTTTAAGACCATTTTTATTCAGGTGTATGGGGGTTGAATCATGGATAGAAAAGGTTTGGCAGAACGTCATGATCTCTTTGGATAAAAAGTGTCATGGCTCATCATTCCATCCTACTGCACATATGTGAAATGTCATGAGTAGACTATGAATACTTCAGTTACAATGACATTAAATTCATCCTTGATGAACATTTTGCTAAATGTCAATAAATCCCATCAAGGCGTTCACAGGAATATGATGCATGTGTACACACAAGCACATGTAGTAGTTTGATGTTCTGTCTATAGGTTATACGTTTATTTTCGGAGATGTGAAATGCACTATTAATACTAAGCGGTAACTTCTGGTCATGATGCAGAAATAGAAACAGGGGTTTGATTGGATTAAGTGTCAGGCATAGATACAGTATTGTGGGAATTCTGGCTCATTAGTGCCACCCACAGAGGCTCAGACAGAACCAGTAAAATCATCACTTAAATAGACACCAACTATTAGCCACAAGATGAAAACCTCAAAATTTCTTCTTAAATGTTTCTCTTTTTAGCTCTTGGAATGGTGGATTTTATGTTTGTCACTTGTGTTTGCACTGATATCGAGTATTTGGTGAGAAAAGTGTCCATTCTGGTTTTCTAGCACCCTAATGACAAGTGTTTTTCTTACCCTACCAGTAAAAGGTAGCCGGAGGCAGCTCGGTGTGCCTGTGTCGTGGCTCCTCTGGCCGTTGTACGACACAGTCACAGGGACTAACCTAACCTCATGTGCCAGGTGAGCTGGTCTGACAGCACACGGGACGCAGGGCTTGTTACTGGGTCAGCGCTGTGAACCGGCACTGCAGCTCACACACCTGACCTACATTACACTTCATGAAGCCTGGATGAGCTCCACTCCAGTTTACAGTCAGTCTCTAGACAGAGTTAGAGAACATCAGATCAGCGAGTGTTAGTAAGTGCTGTTCTGCAGAGTCGATCATGTTACTAGTGTGAATGCGTTACATACAACGTGTTCTTCTACATGACTGATTAAAATTCACATAAAGGGGCTATAAATAGTATTTCTACTTTCGAATGTGAAAAAATGACCTAGAATTAGAGCGTTTGGAATAAAGAAAGCTTTGAAGATAGCAATGTAATGGAATGTACAGATATGTACTGAATCTACACAGCTTTGAATTAAAAGAATGGAGTTTGATGCTGCAATGGCAGCGTTTCTTCTACACAGGTGGGTTTGATTCTGAGGCTTAGGAAAGTATAAAGTTATTATCTAACGTTATTATCTTTGTTAATTTGGCCATTGCTTGATCCACAGCCCAGAATAAACTGTGACAGTTCTGACCTTGTTAGGACGATTCCAAACAGATCTTTAGTGCATGTACTGACAACACAACTGTAGGAGGAACAGAGGTGATTTGTGTTTTTGCTGTGGCTGTTTTCTGTCTAAAAACAGAGCTAAGCTAACAGAGCTATATACGTATCAGCTGATCAGCATGTGAAGATTTTAAGACACAGTGTTATTTTGACTTAGTGTCAAAATAACCAGCTATGAGTTTTAGTTTGAAGAAGAAAACTTGATGATCCCATAATAAGAAAATGAGCTTTATAGTTTATTTAGTGAGTGATAGAGTCTGTGGATACAAAGAGTTGATTCGTTGGTCGTTGTGGTCGTCATAAGTGTGTTCTGTTACATGACTTACCCCTGCTGTTCAGAGTTTGGAATATCAATACTGTATAGAACCCTTTTAATCAATAATGGGCATTGATGGAATGTGTTCACAGTCAAGCAGGCTTTTGGATACACTTAAAAAACACACTGTACTGTACAGACTGTTAGCAGATTATGCTGATCTTCTTTCTGCAAAATGAATTAAAATCAGTTTGCAGCAATTGTAAGCAACTGGTTCTTTGGGTTGTATGGCTATGATAGCAATACAGTACTTGTTGAGATCACAGGACATGACAGTTTCGCTAAAAACATCCAACGGGGGAAAGAAGTGCACGCTGCCAGATGATGTGACAATCTGCAAACAAGCTGACAGTAAGTAAATGATGTGTTTACCTTTTGACCCCTTGTCCCCTGCATATCTTTTACAGGCTGATCTGGGTGAGAATCTACAGCAAATGTGAGTCATAAGTGGGTGTGTGCCTGTAAACCATCATCTTATTCAGTCCAGGCTGACTCTAAGGCCTGTTGGGATGTCACTGTCGTCTGAACCACACGTCAGCAGCCCGGTGTCTGAGGAGCTCAAGGGGACGGCGATGCTTCATCGTAACCAGACCGGAGAAAACAAACGTCAAGGTGGTTCAAAGGAAACATGAAAAAATGCTGTTTCTGTTAATGAAAAACAAAGGACTCTATTAATATTTGATTAGTTGAATCTGTTAATTTGCATTCAAGCTTATCACAGTGGGCAGGCGATTAAAAATGTAGTGAAACTGGGACTGTGATCAGTCATTAAAGATGCAACAAGTCCATAATGCACAAACACTAAGAGATTCACAATGCATTTGTGAAAAATTAACACTCAAAGCATTAAAAAGTCAGCGTGCATGTCTGATTTTACATGAACTCTTACTTTACACAAGTTTAATCCTTCAGAGTCGATTAAGATTGACTTATTAGTTCATGTTTCTTGCCACTGTTACAACAACAGATTCCAAAATCTGTTGTCGATACATAAAAATGTACAGTATGCATCAAAAAACAATGCTTATGGTAACTGACATCTTAAAGGAAGGCTGTATCATTTTATTTTCTGAGCTCCAGACAACTATTTGGGTTATGATATTACTGTTGCACTTAGATTATGTGTGTTTTGGAACGTCTGATTTTACATGAACTGTTACTTTACACAAGTTTAATCCTTCAGCGTCGATTACAATTGACTCATTAGGTCATGTTTCTTGCTGCTGTTACAACAACAGATTCCAAAATACACCAAATCTAAGTGCAACAATATTATTATAAGTCAAATAGTTTTCTGGAGCTCAGAAAATAAAATGATATACCCTTCCTTTAAGATGTCATTTTCCATAAGCATTGTTTTTTGATATGTACATTTTTATTTTCATTATTACAGCATTTTGCATGGCAATAATACAGCATAAATCTTGCTAGTATTGAGCTGTGGAGAAGAGGGAAAAACACAAGCGGGTGATTAAACAAAACTAAAAACAGATCAATTCACTGCGTTAACAGCCCTACTAGAAGGAAGCCAAATACTCTTAAAATATCATTAAAAATAACCAAATTGCCTTGGGTCGGATTGTCTCAAAGCAGTACGATGAGTTTGCCTTCTTCAATTTAGTATAAGTCTAACCATAAAAAGACCACAGCGGGGTTTATAACAAAAAACAAAACAAAACAAAAAAACACATGAACGTTTAAACAAGATGTAGTTACAAGCAATGAAAACATCTACTTAACAGATAATGTTAAATGGAGAATTTATGCAAGTGTCTCTAAATAAGAAAAACTGTCTTGTTGGTCTACTGGGATTTGATGCAAACCATTGTTTTACTTGTTGCTGGTTGGATTGAGCTGGAATACCTTAACCAGGTAAAGACATGAAGCTGAAATCAGAGCTTCAAAGACCAAATACAAACATAAATGACCTTCCATGCTGCTCCTGTTCTGAGTCTCAGAGTGGGGCAGCAGATTCACCTTATACCTAAACTAATCTGAACAGTAATTGGTATTTAAAACCATCAACCATATGTTTAACCCTTTATCGGGCAAGTGACTATTTTTGGTAATTTCCACATACATTACAAGACAGTGACAGCAACAGTTACAGTGAGGACAGTGAGTCAGCAGTCT
>JAPQRQ010000010.1:2753700-2791951 GCA_037367365.1 Apogon talboti
TGAACAGTGAGTGTACCTGCTTTGTTAGGTACCATGAAGTAATGGTACTAATGTAAGTAATGATGTTCAAAGGGTTATAATGTAGATGTTGACAGGTGTCTGGATCAGAACTTATGCTGTTGTATAAATGTGATGTTCTAATGTTCAAAAATACATGTTCCTTTCAACTTATGTGTTTTTTTTTGTTGTATTTTTTATACTTAATTTTTTTTTTTGGCCACTTACAGGTAAGGAACCAAATATGGTAACTTCATTGACCTAGATTCTCTACATAATAATAAAAACTGATGAAAAATTTCACAAAAGTAATAAAGTCTTATTATGTCCTCCAATAACACACTAAGGTAAAGTATTTCTATGAGTGCCTTATAAAGGGTTAACCACCCACCTGTCTGAAAGCACATGTGAACAGCGAAAACCTCCTGTCATGAGGTAGGTTTGCTACAGACCATAAACAGAACCAATAAACACATAGAATCACCTTGCTCTCTCACACCCTGTCGGCAGGGATGCAGATATTTTGCAAAACAGATACAGTATTTTTCTTGACATTTGGGCCTCTTATCCACAAACAGATTTCTAAAGATGCTTTACAAAGTGTAGAAAACAGATTTTGCTCCTGTCATGTTTATTAGTGCTGTGTGTAATGAAGCTGCACCTGAAAGAGTCAAATCCAGGCGTATAAATCAGTGGACGACCCGCAGTAGATTGAGGTCAGCACCGATACCTTTAGGGAGACGGAACCGGACCAACGGTATGGACAAATCCACATCACGTAAAGAAAGCACGTCCACAACCACAACCCACACTCAAGGTAACGAAAGTTTAGAACTGAACTTGTTGTTACTGCTTCACCTGCATTACAGATTCATTCAGTATTATCCACAACGTCCACAGTGTCAAGTCCACCAGAGCATTTGGACCAGTTTGGAGTTGTGTACAGACAGGGAAAAAAAAAACAACATTAAAAAAAAAATTAAGTAGATATCTGTCATGAAAAATGTCTGCATTAGTGTGGAGAGGAAAACAGAGTCCTTGAATTATCGTACGCTCAAAGTATAATTATGGAATTTTTGCCCAGTGATGGCAAAAAAACTATCACACACACTACAGCTTTAAGTAACAATTCTTCACACTGTCAAGACACATTTATACTAATCGGTGCTCACTTACTGCTGCGTACAAGCAAATTAACCTGCAGCCCTCTAATCCAATATGCCCTTCCCTCTTTAGATGACATTGCTCAGATGTAAAGCTGTTTTCATTTCCTTTCAACTTGATACTGTGGAAATCCATAATAATTTCCCCTTTTTTTCCCTCTACATTTTTATAGTCTATATTTTCGAGCCAAAAAGGGACAATTATTTAGGAGCCTTTTTTGCTTATGTTCAAGTTCTATTTTTTTTTATAATATTGCACTAATCTCTTTAGTTATGCATGGCCGGAGTGTAGATATTCTTGGACAATTCCAAAAACAATGGCTGCATGTCCCAGTTGTCAGTTTACATTTAAGACACAATGGTGACCAGTCAGGGTGTATTCTGTTCTTAACATGATGCGTTTTGTGTTGCTTGTGAAGTATTTATTTTATTCACTACATTTGATTTACTGAGAGTGGGTGATTCAATGTATTCCTCCCATGCATGTTCATCAGAAACTTGAGTTCATGTCAGTATTTAACAAGCTTCACAAGATTATGTCTTTTAAATCTGTAGGATGTTGTGAAAAAAATACATTTAAAAAAGAGATAAAACTGTTATTCAATGTGAAACTATAAACTTCTCTGTATGGGTTAAATGATGACATAATTCAAACAGCTGCAATGCAATTTTTTTTTTCTTCAGGAATTTGTTTCCAAGGGGCACAACCTGAAGTGGTGGGACTTGGGCTCTAAATGTGGTTCAGGTCTGGACTCCATGTGTCAAAATGATGTCTCATGGTCCCTGAACCACTCTGTCAACCCGATGAATCCGGGAACTGTCCAATCTTTATGCTCCGTTGCAAACTTGTGGTTGTTTAAGAGATGAGAAGCTTCTCTTTGCATCTCTTTCCTGCTAAAACTTATTAATCACTGCAGTAATTATCCAGCGACACTCTGTTCCCTTTTTCCTTTGTTAAACCCAGGTGGGGGTGTTTGTTTTTTTTGCTACTTTATCTTATGGCAATGCATCATTGAATAGCTGTTGATATTTAAACCAGAGAGATGGAGATGAATCAACTAATTGACCAACAGACCAAAATAATGTAGTGTATCATCATCAACATCATATTAATAAATGAAAACCCTTTTGAGTGTGTTATGGTTTATCACATCATTTACAGCCCTTTGATGGATTCATCACAGCCCTGTAATGTGAACATAAAAGGAAAGAAACATATATAATGTTGCACCACATGTGGAAATTTGTCAGAGTTGGGCGTGAGTTTCTTCCACCAGTTGTGTTTATGCATCTCCAGTGCTGACTGATTCTATTCCACATGAGTAGGATTGTGTTTTGATGTGTGGGTCCCTCCTGTGTGACCCTCATACTGCATCAGCAGTGCGTGAACACACACACGTACAGCACGACAACACACACGTGCAGTTCATATATACATATGCTGTCACAATGCAGACGTTTTCATGGTATGTGGACAGCCTATTAGTGCGACAAAAGCACATGTTTCCCTTTTCATTCGAAGGAGATCAGTGGATTTGCACAAAGGCGACCCAATTTAGACATCTCTAACAAAGCTCGCCTTCTTCCTCCCTTTTCTCCCTGCTTCACTCTATGTCTCTGTCTCACATACATTTACAAATTTGCATGCTCTTTGAGGAAGAAGCGGTTCTCATCCAAAAGCCCAAGCTGTGGAGGAAAAAAAAAAGGGGGGGGGGATTGTGGAGGCTAGCAACTGAACGGAATTAGTGGGAAACAGAGCGACAGAGAGAGAGGTGTATGAGTGAGAAAGGTCCCTCGAAGAAGCTTAAGTCCGCCCTTCTTTAAAAAGCTTTGATCTGTCTCTGAAGCCGTTCACCCAAGAGTTAACGCTGTTGCTTTATTAAGGACCTACTCTCCCCTGCCCTGCTCTCAGCTCTGTCAACACTTTTTTTATTTTTTTTATTTTGGATCTCAAATTAGCAATTCAAATTGAGGCTATTTGGTTATGCTCGCCCAGTTTCCTCCCCTCGGCTTTCCAGGCAGTTTGACAATATTTTTGTTAAGCCCCATTTCCCCCTAACGCAACTGTAACAACAGGGGAGAGAGAGGGGAGATCGGAGGATAGAGGGGTGGGCCGGGGATGGAGGGAGACGGAGCATATGTGGGGAGTGTTAGAGTGGGTGTGGAAGGTCAAATAGGAGACAGAGTGGCCCTTGCCATTTGGCGAGTTCTCTCTGCTAAGCTAATATGTGGTATAATCATGGTCATTGGAATAATATGGTTCAGTTTAGGATATAAATTCACTCAGGGATTACGATACGCTACCCTGCTACTTGATGATTAACCTATTTTTAACACCTGCTGGCTGACCTGGAGGACTATTGATGTGGAATATTTGGTACCAACCACACCAACCAGTAGAGGTAGATAATGTAGGTATTGAGAAGAGGGGGGGCAACAGATGGAGCTGAAGTTGGAGGAATCAGTAAATGCCCTCAGGATATACTTAATTTAAGGTGCACTAAACTTGTCTGGTCCTGGATTTTAGAGCTGAGACAATCTTTATGGTGTGTGAAATTTCCCTCTGATCATGGAGTAAACAGACAAAAACACAGTGTCGTGGTACAGATGAAATGGAACCATGGCTTGTTGAACTTCCTGACTATTTACATGAATTAATCTGTCATCGGCCGTCAAACATAAGAGGAAGAAAAAAGAACAGGGAGTAGAAACATTTATCTAGACTAATAACTCATGAAGATGATCATCTGACAAAGTATTAAATGGTCATCCTCAATCGCTGCGAATCTTGGATGCTTGAAGTTGGTGTGGCTGGTTGTACTAGATACTACTACTACTACTACTACTACTACTACTACTACTACTACTACTAATAATAATAATAATAATAATCCTGTTTTGGAAACACAATGTAACTGGCAACATGCCCACATTAAAGACATTTAGATCTAAAAATCAATTTCAGCTTCAGAGAGACAAAGCTCACATAGATCTATAGGGCATAGTTATTTCTGAAGTATAAATTCACATTTTGCTGATCCCCTCTGTACAGAAGAAAATGAAAGATGCAATAGTTTTTTTTCAGAAAACACCTTTTTCACTTGAAGTACTCCCCTTATTATTATTATTATTATTATTATTATTATTATTATATTAGTAGTGGTTTCATCATCACCCCATTTGTCTTACTACTCTACTACAGTTGTCAACAAGAAACTGGTTATAAATTGGGAAAAGAAGGCCTCTTAGAATGACAGTTTTACCAAGAAAGCTTCAGGTTAATAGTTTTCACTAGATAAACACGCCCACCTTCTGTCTTGTAGATCAATGTGTGACTTCATAAAGCGTTTCTGTTGTTTGATAAGTAGAAGTAGACGACAACAGCAGTCACACTGTGAGGCGTAGACATTTCTGAGATTGCCAGAATTTTGTCCCAGACAGTGTTTGCTTACAAGACGGAGACAACAGCCATCTGTGAACCTCGTTCACTGTGGAACACACATGTACAGGTACATTTTTTTTTTCCCAATGACCAAGGATATTGCAAGATTTTCTCTTCTTTTGTTTAGATACGCAGCTTAAAGAGAGAAATATGGCTCCGCATTGGCTTTAAAGAGATTACAGGTCTTGAAATAGAGTCAAACACACTCATGTAGGGTTGTAATGTACGAACAAAGACACAAATATTCATCACGGACACACAGAGGCGACACAAATAGATCCAAACCCACACACTGGGCTTCTCGCCCCTTCAAGCATCTTCCAGAGGACATGGGGGTGAAATTAAATATTGTTTTTTCCCACCTCTCTGTGTGATATGAGGGTAAATATGACAACGGGAGCTAATGAGGGGGATGATAAATCTCCCTCATGTGTGGGCTTCTATCCTCTGCTCTGCCACAGAAGCCAAAACCAAGGCTCGGCTGGCACATCCCATCCAAATTTACTTCCTCAGATTGCATGTTTGCTCAGTATTATCCAAAACAAATCGAAGCGGGCGAGGAAAAGTGACAGTTAAACACTAATTCAATATGTCTGTCCTGTCAATCAGGTCCAACTGATTAGTGGTGCTTGTTCATCTAAATGTATTGTATCACCTCCTTGCCAAAATATAATGTGATCCTTTCATGCGTGGTGGGCCTGGGCCGTGGTGCAGTGCTAAGTCAGCGCTCTAGTTAATAAGTCCTTTTCATTAAACAAGTGTTCATTAAACATTCATTCATTCACTCATCCTCATTTGCATTTTCTCATCATAAAAGCATTCATGAAACATTCATTTGTTCACTCGTTCTCATTTGCATGGTTTCCAATGCGTTCTGCAAGGAATGAATGGGGCCAAAATAGGCAGAGAGCGAGAAAGAAGGGTGAGGATGAGGAGAAGACGAGGCGAGGAGAGAGAGGAGAGGAGGAGCAGCGAGGGGCAGAGGACATAGTTATTACTCCATGTCAACAATCTGCCCTGTAAATGAAGGTAGAAATTAGATTACGTTTCCTCTCATCATTATGTAGAGGCACTCATCAAAAAAAAAAAAAAAAAAAAAGAAATTGCCTGTTGCACAATGGTAGCAATATTAAAACAAATAATTTCTAATATTGAAGCTGCAATAGACAATTTGTTCAGTTGTGTTGGTTAGTGGTTGAATAATCTACTTGCGAAAATGTTGTGACTGGGAATACTAATGCACTCCATAAAATGTGACAAACCTTAAAAAAACTGCATTATGCTAAAGATACCTGGATGGTAATACATTTGCCGAATATAACAGTGTGTGATTTGAGTTATCTGCATTTGAAAAAATGCATGACAGTGCTTTATGGTCATCATCGTCTTCTTCTTCCTGTTCTTTTGGTGTAGGATTTTGGGGGGGGTTTAATCGCTGAAATGGAATGGAATGAAATGAACATCCTTAAGCTCCAAATGGATGTGAATAATGAATAATGAGAACTGGCTGTCACCCACACATAACATAACATATGCATTTAGAATGCTTTGGCAGCTTCTTCACAGTGGAAATAAGACCATCTCCACTGACATTGTAGATAAATCACAATAAAGTGACAGAAATTGAATATAACAATAGTTCCAGTGTGTAAGGTGCAGGGGATCTGTCTACAGGAATGGGGATAAAGCATTCTTAATTATGTTTTCATTATAAATCCCCTAAAAATAAATATACTTGTGTTTTTCCGTACCTTAGAATGAGCCATGGTCTGCTATGCTTCTGTACCACGGAGCTCAGGAAGGACATCTTGTTTCATAGTGGTCGGCATCTAATGTTAAGGTGCATTACCATCACCTTGGATGTTGAAGTGTAGACGAGAGAGAGTTGTTATCCTAATAACCAGAAAGCCTGGAACACAGAAACTAAACAGTGGCTCTAATGAGGGCCTTATGTGTTTTTCATTATTTTAGCAGCTCTGCAGGAGGCTGGAATGAGGCTACGCATTTGCTTTCAGTCTTCTTCTTCTCTAGTCAATGTGGGGAGACACAAGAATAAAGGTGAAAGTATATACAATTGTGATGGCACTGTTTGCTATGATACATTTTCATAGGCGTGATAAATGTGGCAGAAATAGAATAAGAAACACTATAGCTTTGCTGTTTCAAACTCAATGATTATAATTATTAAGGCTTTCCCACTACTGGTATAACAGGCCAAGTGTAACCCACCCTCCCCCCACCCACTTTGTCAGGTAAGCTAACCACCTTAAATCTTAAAAACTCTAAATTACTTTCATTGCTTCAACCAGAAAAGCCCTTAATCAGTAAAAAATATTAGACTTCCACAAAGTTCAAAGATCATGACCTTACTTCTCAGCAGTGTTTACACATGAAAATAAAAGCACATTAAAAAGAAAACATAATGCAATTGTAACATAATGTTCAATTAATTTGACTGTTCATTAAATAAAAGTCCTGAAACGTCAATTTCTAAGACTAGCGCAAATAGAATAGAATAGAATAGAATATCTTTAATGTCATAGTAACAAGTACAATGAAATTTGAAGTGCCACCCAATCTCTACATCATATAAAAAAAACACATAAAAAAAAGCATCAAAATGATCATGCTTGTTTTCAAGGTCATGCACTCAGGTGGGAGTGTTGTGTTGTGTATGTGGTGTAATCTGGCCCAGGCCGCTTTAACCCTGGGTATATTCCGGCCTGGGGGTAGACTTTCAGCTTGACATCCATTGACTGGGCACATTTTTTACTCAGTCTGGCCCTGAATATGTTGCCTGTTAGAAAAAAAAAAACAACTTAATATCAAGATGTTGCAGGTGAAAATAGAGTTCTTCCAGACTTGTACGTGTAGATTTGCTGTGACATTTACAGAAATTTCCAGCTGCGTAACTTCACTTTATGTCCTTGCACTAACCTGACGATCCTGCGTCAATAAATCAGTGACCTGCAGGACTTTGCATCAACTTTATCATCACTTTGGCTTACTTTGGCAAAAGGGATGTAGACATAGAATCAGATAATATTTGGTGGTCCCTTCTCTCATGCAATGGAAGCAGCAAAAAAGAAATGCTGTGATAAGGCACGCCGACCTGACTGGAGCAGTAGAGTAGTGGTGTAAATGTACCTAACAGCAGGAAGTAACACCATTACTCTTATCAGGTGGTGATTTTACATGGATTTTTCATGTGTAAATACAAAATAATGTAACTTCTGTAAACAGCTGCCATATTCCCATGGTGATCTTGTAAACTATGTTACTTTGAAGTGCACATGTGGCATGCTGCGTCCTCTACTACTGTACAACATAGTAAATATACATATGGATGCAGTATGTTGTATGCATTTCCACATCTGTTACTGCAGTTGTTACTATATTCTGAATGTAACACACAGCACAATGAGACCGTATTTATGATGTTACACTGCATTGCATTTTTATGTCCTTTTCATTTGATCCATATTGTATGACTCTACATGTTTTTCCCCTTTTCCCCATGAAGCGGCTACACATCAAAGACATATTCAACCAATCCTCTGTGAAATAAAGCAGCTTTGCACTACACAACAGTGCAACGGGTGCAAGTCCCAGCACATTTTACTATGGTTTGCGTATATGTGAATGTCAATGCAATGGATTGAAGCCCGATGATGCAGCGGCAAAAGATCATCCTCATACGTCTGCAACCCTGGGAGTATCCTCCACCCTCTACCCTCTCTTCATTACATTGTCCTCCTTTCCTTTTAACTTGTGCCGTCAGGGGAGACATCAATCTGAGTGACAGCTTGTGTGATCCTCCTCCTGGGCTTGGTGGGAGAAGGAGTGCTGTCAACATAAATATCCTTCTTGGATTCACAGCGGACGGAGAGCAGCCACGGCCACCATGAATCTCCATCCATGATCACAGTCAGAGAAACATGAGCCCATCAGTGTGGCCGAAAACCCGAACAATACCAACAACGCCACCTTCTCCCCTTCCCGTGAGCAAAAACTATTATCAATCCTGTCGGTTTAGCACTTGTTCTTCGTCGTTTGCCCGTTTTTACCTCCGCACAGGGAGAACGCAGGCATCTGGCAGGGACGAATGCCAACCCGACTGCCAGGACGAGATGTGGCTATTGTAAGTCTCAGAAAACCACAGATTTGTGATTTCAATGTTTTTGAACCAAACATATGCTTCATACCTACATGTTACTATGTTTATTCAACCATGTGACTCATAAACTTCATTAATTTAACAGATTTCTATGGTTTGGTTTAGACTTAAGAAAAACAGCAGGAATTAATTTAGAAAAAGTCTGTAATATAGTGATAAAATGTGACTTGAAATTAATTTCTATTACTAGAAAAACCAAACCACAATGTCAAAAAGCCAAATGCTGGTAACTGGGATGATAAAAACAATATAAACCTATTAAGAAACTATGAAACACATGGAAATAAATAATGAGACATCACACGTACAGCTTACTGGACTTCCCATTCCTATTGATTTGAAATATTATGGTGAAAAAAATACTAATGTTAACTGCTGTCGATAATTCTCATAATAAATGTCAAGTCAATCTTACTTTTAATGGCTGATTTTTCTTCTTGAGTTAAGAATTGCGGAAATCACACTTATTCTTGAATTAAAATTATTATTTATGGTCAGAATCTTTATATTTATAATATATTTCAGAAATCTAGAGGTAGAACATTTAAAACAATTAAAAAAGATTAAAAATGCAATAAATAAATAAACTTAAGCATTTTTTAAGCATAGATGGCAATGTCAACAAAGTGAAAATGTTTATTGCATGATATTTATCGCAGTATATATAATTACATTATAATTTCTCATTGTTTAGTGTGTTCAAAATGAAACTCCCAACTTCAATGTGTTTCAATACTTTTGTCCATATATTGTATTTTCAGCTCAGTAACACTGAAACGATACATATCCATAGTTTCTAGAAACATACAATGCGCCATTATTTTTATTCTTTTTATCCTACCAACTTCATTTCCTGTGGAAACACAAACCTTAAGAGTTGTGTTTGTTTGCCCCACACTACTGCTTTTTCCCAGTATGTATGTATGAGCAGTGAGATCCTCCTTTATCAGACAGTAAAAGGCTGGTTTGGATTTAAGGTTGTGTGAGGTACTTATCAATAGTCAGTGTAAAACCTGCAGTAGAGCACGGTCAGCACAGCCCCATTTTGAAGAAGAGCTGCATGCTATATTTAGACTATTTTCACTGCTTTACTTTCTGGTCTTTTCTAACTGTGACCCACACAGCTGATGTGGGGCATAATTTTCAGTGTGCAGTGCTTATGCATATACATACATGTTATATTCTACAGTTGAGAAAATGTAGCAGCAAAAGAAGGGCTGTCTGACAGCAAGGTAAAACAGTGAAATAGTGTGCACTTAAACGGATATTGATTTTTTTTTTTTTTTTCTTAGGTGGACCTGTTTTTAGAGGCTAAAATGCCCTTTTTGCTCCTGGCTCTGTCCTCAGCACTGCATAGTTTGCTTCGTTGCCAGAACTGTTGTGTGGGTTTCTCTCTAACAGTACTGACCACAATCTGCTGCCGGTAATACACTGACCATAGACACCTCACATAACCCCATAAAACAAACAAAAACAAAACAACACATCATCACTTTAGACGAATCAAGGAAAAAGTTCTAACCAACTACATCTACTTTGTGAGTTTGTGTCATCGCTTGAGACGGAGGTTAAACATCATCGCTCATCTGCACCAAAACTTTGTAGAGGGACAGTATAGGATTCTTTTATTGATTATGTACTGTATAGCAAAGTTTAATGGCTTTGTACACACACACACACACACACACACACTGCCATGCACCTGCTGCTCACTAACAACGGAAATGGAAAAGTATAACCAATCAATGGCAGTTGGTCCATAGGAGGCACAAAAACACCACCTTCTCAAAATTACTTAGACAATAAGAGCCGTTTTAATCAGAATCAGAATACTTTACTAATTCCAAGGGGAAATTATTGGGTGTTCCAGTTGCTCCATTCAAGTATAATAAAAACTGGCAGGAAAGAAATTATTAATACAACAGAAAAAGAAATATATTAATATATAAAACTTCAAATATACAAACATATAGCTCTGAATATACAGTATACCAAAAATACATATTAAAACACTCTGTTATAAAAACCATATATATTTTAGCAAAAAAATTATTATGATATATTTTGTGTCCTGTAGTTTATGTCAACAATGACTGAAGCTGAATTTTACTGTATTTAGTTCATTCCTATGTGAATACATTCACTTCCTCATTGCAGGGCATGTATGTAGCACCGAAATCTTTTGGAGAACAGGTGACATGAGGATCTGCTTTCATTGGAGGATGAAAGATTCATAACACAGCATATATTTTAACCAGAACACCTTGTATTTTCTTGCCCTTATGTGATTCGATGCACAGATGCTTTCAGGACTCCAGTATGAGCTTAAAGCATAAATTAGCCTCCTTGAAATGACACAGGTACCAAATTTTTGTCGTGTTAAGCCAATTGCACCTCTGTTTAGTCTCCTCCACCTCAGGGTTTCACACAAGGACTTTAGTGTAACGGAGCGTGAAGTCAAAAACCACTTGGCTGTTCAGTCAAGGACTTTAAAGTAGCAACTGGTTGGTGGTTGAGTGGACAGGATGCAGGTTTGTGATGTGGAATATATGATTTCGAGTCTACTTTAGGGTGGATTTGAGTCAAAAATTTAATTCTAAGGCTTTATGAGCATTATCAGCTGATAGAAATATCACAAAGTTGCCTCTGCATACAAATTAATTCCTGTGTCCTTTTTCTTTTGGGCCTGTCCTTTCTCTTTATCACCAACTACCACTGTATTCAATACTGGCTGTTTGTGACCAGCTCCACAAACATTACAAGTTTTAGTTCAAGACTTGGTAAACTTCCGCCATTGTTTCAGAGTGTAAATTATCCTTATTTAATGGAAGTTTTGATGTCGTTAACAGCTCCTCTTAAACAACACAAAATCCACTTTCCTCTCATCAGAAAACAGCAGGCTGGTCTAATCTATGTGTAATTTAGCTTCTTTCTCAAACAACAGCATAATTGTTAGTTGCTCCGTGTTATAATACTTTCTTTTCGGTTGCTATTTACATCACACGGTCACATTGTTGCTTTGGTGCTTGAAACTTTGTGGAGTCATTTTTCAATTATACACCCAGATGCACACACTGATGTTAATGTTGCTGCTCAACGGGGAGTGAAAAACCCTGAGGCCTCATTTGTTAAAAAAAACATATTCCCAAACATTGCACTTGTGATAAAAGTCACAAAGTAACTCAGTTAAATAAAAAATTAATTAAGATTCCATTCATTTTCATACACACTTGAAAACTAGCAAAAAGAACTTTATGAGAATTAGCCAAACCACTAATTTTATAATTAGAAATATTATTTAAGCCCAATTATTGACATATATTACTTTCTACTGCAATGCCAGACCTTTAGAAGGAAATCTGTCTCAGCAAACACCAAGACAGAAGAAACAATTTAATTTCACTGAGGTTAACTCTTTAAAACCTGATGTGTCATCGCTGACCCACCCTGCGCATATGCAGTTTGGATGGCTTTAACTCTTTCACTGTTTGTGCAATTGGAAAAAAACCAACAGTTTCTGAAACCTGAGACATTGCGCTTGATAGGCTTTACTGGGTTATTACAGTAATTTCACTCATGCCTGTACTAGAAGCTGGAGAAAAAGCCGTTTTAGCAGTATTATAACATGCAGTAAATCGTAAATGATTGCTAGATTTTGAAAGATCTGGAAAAAAAACCTAGTGCTCTAGAAAAATGGGCAAATTGACTCACTCAGCATATTTTCTAACCTTTTTATAATCAAAATAAGAAAAAAGTACAGGTGGATCATTTTAGGCTTAGGGTTTAAAGGGTTAAAAGAGTCGTGGTCACATACAATCTACAGGCAAACCCGTTTTCTCTCGCCTTCTCTTGGTCGACCAGGCCTGTAGCAGCAGCTTACTGCACTCGGTCTTTCTCCCCAGGACGTTATTAAAGATTACAGGAGATAATCGTCATGGTATCATGCTGGATGCCAGAATCAGGCGGCACAATATCACCACATATAGAACAGATCACTTGGGGGATACTGGACCGTGTTAACCTGTGGGATCTGTCCATAAGTCTGACAACTGTTAAAGATAAGACCGCAGCACCCGCTGAGGTTTTACTGCACAGGCTTAAAGCTGCAATCCATGATCTGAATGTAAACAACTGGTCGCACCAACACCGACACAAACACTGAAAACACTGCACTGGAGCCTGCTGGGTTTAATTAAGAAGATGATTTACAGCTATTTTAACCCTCAAAGAACCAGAAGCATGTGCTGACCGAAGAAGTTAAATAACCTTTCGACCTCTAATCCTATCAACCATTTAAATAATTCAGATAAAGTTCGGTTTTTCAGTTTTTCGGCATCATGACGTATTGACGCATTTGGACGTCCAGAGGCTTCGTAGTGAACGTAGAAACACCATCATGTTTTTATGTTCATTGAAAGATATATATTACTGAATTATAAGTATTGCTTGCTGAGTAATTTTTTCTTCAGTTTTCGCTATTTTACTAAAATACCTTTAACTCATAAAGACCCAAACATCCACCAGTGACCAAAAACATCCACTGATCTAAACTGTTTAATACATGTTGGTCCATTAATCCTATCAGTACATGTAAATAATTGGTGTAAAATACAGTTTTTCATCTTTTCATGGTCATCAGATATGACCCATTTGGACGTTCAGAGGCTCTGTAGTTACCATGGAAACACCATCATCTTCTACAACATTGATTCACGGGTAAAACCCATGGAGTTGGATCAATTACTGTAGATGGAGACACTTCACCTAATGATATATTTTACTGAAAAAGTCACTTTTTATTCAGTTTTCTCTGTTTTTGATATAACAACCATCGACATTAATCTGAGCTTTTATTAACATCTATTTAATCAACACATTAAATATTGGAAAATACCTGATTTTCACAGGAAAAATGCAAAATACAGAAAATGATTTTTATAATAAATGATGTTAAGTCACTAAGGAAATGTTAAATACAGAGAAAAAAAATCATTTGGGAACTCTTAGCTTTTATATGAACATGTACCTGATTAGTATACTAGAAAATACAATTTTTCATGATTTTTACTGAAAAAGAAAAATTAATTTGGAAATCACTACAAAAATAGTTCTGACTCTTTGTTGGTTGACAAAGTTCCGATACTGGCTCAGAACTATTGCATAAAACTATTGCTCCCACTATTTTCTACCACTTTCTACCATATTATGTAAAAATCTCATCTTAACCAAGTGCTGTGGAAGAATGAATTTAAGCAATAAAGGTTTTTTTTTTGATTGATTAGTTTATTTCGTGCTTGTGCACTCTATGTACAGTGTTGGTTCAATTTCGCAATTAGACAGAGATAATATACATCCACAAATATACATAGATATATACACTAATTTACTAATAATATACACACCTAGTAGCCCAAACTAATACCAATATTTAATTCTGTGCAGATTCTGTACTGTAAAACATTTTGTAAGCTGCAGAGGCTTAATTAAAATCTCCCAATTATGTTGATAACCATTCAGGCAGTATTACATTGTAGTTGCAGTTAAATTGTCTTAAAAGGCAATTTCAAGGTGAGTCGACGCCTTATATGTGTGGACTGAGGAGCCCTGCATAGCTGCTACACATGCATGCAAATATGTGCGTGTAGTACATAGTGTACAGTAGAGCGGCTGGGGATTTGCAAGTTTATGTCCCCTGAATTTAAATGTTCCCCCATAATAGCAAAATACCAGCTGAAAACATGTCGTTCTTGTCAGGGGAAAAACACAGGGTCTGAGCCTATCTATCAGTCTGTGCGAGGCAGCTTATCAGTGGGCTATCATTGTCTGAGCCACAGCCATGGACACCTGCTCTGCAGAGTCACACACAGGGAAGAGAGGAAACCACCTGAATACAAATCAGCCTGGGCCTTCAAACACTGAGGGGGAAGGAGTGGTAGAAAGACAGAGAGCGACCGCAGGCTTGGTTAGGGAAACAGAAACAGTTAATCAGCCAGGGTGTTCATAATGCTGTCTTAGCTGATGCCTGTCCTTCTCTGCAAACAGCCTCCTCTGTGGCTGCAGGTGCTGAAGGGAATCAAAGTGGATATGTCACGCAACACGTGATGAATAAATGTCAAAGAGAACGCTATAGTTTATGCAAATCACATGCTGTAGCTTCTGTAAAGTGTACTTTTTTGTTCACGGTCAACCTCGTAAATTTGTGCTTTTGGTGAGTTCACATCCAAACAGTCGGCAGCTCCGGTCGCCTGGGTTGCATAATGACCAGAGCTGACTCACAAACGCTGCAACCTCTAATTAATATTTTGTCGAGTACCCAAAGCAAGGTCATTACCACAACACTTCAGCTATAATCACAGCCGCACAGCATTGATGCTGCACAGGCACTGGGTGAGATAAAAATATTCTGTTCTTTCTGGTGAAGGCTGTTTGATTTGAAACTACAGCCTGGGGTAGAATATTAACAGTGTGTAGCAAAAGAGAAACCAGTTTATGACCTCTGATGTCTTTTTTTCTGTGCGAGAGGAATAAGTAGGCTGAACTACTATCCTATAGAACTAATCAACGACTGGCAGAGTTTGAAATTAAGTTTTCGGGTTCCGCCGACAAAACCACATCAGTGTTAAATATTTATCATGCAGAGTTAGTTATGAAATAAAGGGTTTGTCTCCTTTCTGTACCGACCTGGCCCACTTTCATAGACTTACTCAGTAATAGTCGAATGATTGATTCCCAGAAGGATCCATCTTCTGATGCCATATATTGATCTTCTACAACTATCTAAACCTCCAGATGCTGCTACAGCTGCAGCTGAACTCACCCCCGTTTACCATCACCTCGCACCAGTAATATTTCCTAAAAATAATGTCAAAGCTCTTATGCAATTTGATCAACTTCTATATCATCCATGCATATAATACATATATATATAGTGCCTTTAATGCGTATCCAGCTCCGTATAATGACCCAACATGACCTTTGACCTGAACTCATTTGAATATCATGTTGGAAAATAAAGCAAAATCATTAAGTTTGACTTTTAAAATCTAAAAATCACATTCTTGTTCACCTTGTAGATTCTATTGGTTGAAATAGGTTAAACACACTATATTTATACATTAAATATATGAAAGCTTTAGAATCTACGAGGAGGGACAGATGTTCAATTTGAAGGCAAACCAAGGTTTAATAATTATATATTACATGTAGAAGTGAATGGAACATCCCAACTGATCACCTAAACATGTCTTAGAAATATGAAAAGAATAGAGTTTTGTTGCTTAATAAATGTAACGTCTACTTTTTGTTCCCATACATGGTCTTATTTCTTAGTATTACAGACATTATCACAATAAAAGGATCCATTTGGAGATGTTTGATGTTACTGTTCTGCTTCAACTGAGTCATGCATCACTGAACATGGTCCAAAATGACTTTATACACATAATTATGCATTTGACTGAGCCAGACACACCTATTTTAGAATAAATCCAAAGTGGGTAAAACAAATAGTATACCATAACATGTCTTTTGCATGCATTGTTTTATAAACAATGCAGTTTAAAGGTCTCTCTATTTAACCTTTCTTAAGTGATCTGTCACTAATTATTATAATATTAGCCTCTGTATTTTACATTTTTAAGTGAAAAATCATGCATTTTCCTACATTTAATGTAGTGATCATGTAGATGTTCATAAAAGCTCAGATGAAAGTTGAGGGTTATTATATCAAAAACAGGGAAAACTGAGTAAAAGGTGAATTTTACAGTAAAATATATCATTAACGGAGCTTCTGAACGTCCAAATGGGTCATACCTGATGACCAGGAAAAGATGACAAACTGCATTTACACCAGTTATTGACATGTATTGATAGGATTAGTGGATCAACAGGTATTAAACAGTTTAGATCAGTAGATGCTTATGGTCGCAAGTGGATGTTTGGGTCTATGGGTTAACAACTGTAATTATTTAAGTAATCCCCTTAATTTGTAACACTCAGAATTTGACTTTATTAACCTGTGAGCATCATCTGTTGTGTGTTGTGAAAATTAGCATTTTTTTAGCCACTGGAAACATGCTAATGCCTCAAACACACTGGTTCCCTCTCACATGCGTGCTGGTCGTGATACCTGTCCGTTTTCATTTCCGATGTTAATGGATAACGACAACACTGACTGTGTGAGAGGAGCAGGCCAGGAACGTGTCGAGTGTCACAGAGCAGCAGGTCGTTGACAAAATAGAACAGATATTTAGCGTAACTGACACTTTCTACTATAGTTTCAAAGGTTAAACATCTGAATCATGAAAACATATTCCAGTGTGTGATATCTCCGTCTTTCTCTCTTTTTTCTCTCTTCCCCTGAGCTTGAATGAAAATCACATGACTGCTCCAACTCTTCACTCTTCACGTTTCTTAGAAATATGATGAAATGAAATCATATTGATAGCATACCCGAGGGAGCATAAGTCTTGCAGTAGCAATGCTGCAGGAACACAAGCAACATGGAGACGCCACTAACACAGACACAGTAATGAAAGTCTATTACTACCACGTAAGTAACATGAATGATTGCAAGATAATAAAAAAAATCTCATTTGTTGATACAGATAAACATTTTAACTTGCAAACACTAATGCAATGTAGACCCACTTTTGTTCATAAATCAATTAATTGCAGTAACTTATGACATTGGCTTGATTTCCAGGATTTCCAGCCCCCTCCCCCTCCCACATGTTAACATGTATTATCACGACCACCTCAGGGGAACAGTTCGATGGGGGCATGTCATGGACGACTCTGGAAATTAACACCAGAGCAACAGTGACTCTGACTTCACACCGTAACTTATTCTGTTGAAGTTTTAAATTTGCAGTGTATATGATAAGAATTATTTTTACACGATATAGAAAAGAGTTGGAACGGCTTGACCTTTTTTTTTTTTTTTAATACAGTAAATCATCTTAACTTGTTTTCTGTACCCATTTAGTAAGTGAGTGGTCCTTAATAATATCTTCTATTGAAGACAAAAAGCCAATTCCCATGACTCCATGCAAGTCCTTGGTTAAAATGATTTCATTGGTAGTCATCATAGCCCCAAAAGGCTAATGGAAAATGTTGCACAAATTTTTGCTAAAATAAAAGGCACATTAAATATTTCCTGCATTCACACAGAGGAAAAGGAAAAAAGAAAAAAAAAGAAAAACCTCAGTATTGTGACTTGGGAAAACTGACACATTACTGCTGCGGTTATTAATATGGGCATGCACTTGCAGTTGCACCGGCTATTCCGTTGTGTAGGATGTAAAATTAGCATGCAGAACCATATCCAAAACAAATTAGCCTCTTTAATTATATTAATCGTAATTAATTATAATTCTGCAGAGTGTGGCCTCACAGTGACACTATTGTTCAATACACAACACTTATGAAGGTATTAGTTATTGCAGCTATTTCCTGGCAAATAGCAGTGAATTCCAAGAGTCTTGGTCTCATGCATACACCATGGTGTTATGGTCCAGCCCATAATCCACCACAATACCACATTTTCAACCTTCAGGCAGAGCTAGTTCTTTCCTCCTGCATTCAGGCTTCACGCTACGCTACAACAACCGTCACTGAACTATGCTTTCAATTTATTTCTTGTTTTAAGTGTCAGTCATCAGCATCACTTTACGTGTGTTAAAGCATCACCTGTGAGATTGAAGAGAAAAGGATTATTTCCACCGTGAAGTTAACGTCAAAGCTTTGTAAATGCCTATGTTATGTGTGGGTGAATGTCAACGTTCATGACTTGTTATTTACATCCTTTTGAAGCTTCGAAGATGTTCCTGCCATACAAACTGAGGATGTGAACATAGTAAACAATCTGATGCGCGGTTGTACGACATGATAAAGTGCAAACACCCCCATGAGGCTGCATCTGTATAACATGTCAAATTTGTATGTAATCGATATTAGTAATCTGTGTTTATTTTCATTTTCAGGGAAGTTCAGTTTAGAAGGTCAGGATTAGTGCAAAGATTAATTAATTTAACCAAATATGACAAGCGCAACACACATACAAGTGTGAAATGCTTTCCAGTTCTTTATAACAGTATTAGCTGGTACGGGAACACCATGACCATGAACGATAATCTCAACCAATTTTCCAGAACAAACACAATGTCACCTCCCACGTATGCAAATCCTCCTATCATCACCATCTAAAAAATTCATTAAACCCCCCCCGGCCCTACCCCTACCTGTCTTCACTAATGGCATGTCACATGCATAATGTATGAGCGCAATATGAAAATTATAGATTTTGTAATGTGGATCCATCTGTGTTACAAAACACAGAGGGGTACTGTAAATACTACCTGGCATGCATTTCAATTTCAAAGTGATAACGCTCACACAGAGTCGCCTGATCATACATGTCAAATTGAGCCATGCATCAGTGACTGTGAAGCCACAGCCTCATGGGGCGATGTGGGCTTCCCTCCTCATCATTTCATCCGAGGCATTGATTTGATGTGAACTTCGACCATCTGTCTGACGTTAATTGCACATGTGCTGCTTTGTAGCCCCATTGGTGGGCTTCACTACAGAGAGCGCTGGAGTAGAGGTCCGTGTTTTCGCTCTCAGCAGGCAATTCCCCAAGGTTTGACTGCAAACGGCTGAGGGTGAGTGTGTTTACTCCCATAAACAGCTGGTTACCTGTCAAGTCCCAACTTAAAAAAAAAAACAAAACAGTGACCGAGCTACATTTGGAGCCTTGACCACGAGTCTGTTGCATTTAAGGCAGATGCACAGTTATTATGAATGTGCATAATCTATTAAAGAGATCAGCTCTGCTCTGAAGGTGGAAAGTTGCAAAGTACATTCAGTGAAATGGGTGAGTTTATGAGGATTTAATTGCAGAAAGAGAATAGGATTTTCAGTATAATCACTTGAAAATGTAAACTGTTGTGGTTTTGTTGCTATCAAATGAGCCATTTTACACTGGTCTACAAGTCAAATACTTCCACAATAAAAGCAGTGACATTTTACCACGTGTGAGTCATTAAAGAAACCTCAAGTCAAAAATACTGGTTGGCTGAAGTTTGACAGATACAGTCTGGGGTCAAAATGTGAAATTCGAGAATTAATGAGAAAATGGGTTTAACTCCAAAGGAATATGTGTCAAAGCCACAATCTACTTCAAAACACTGTCTGCACATGACAATACATTCACTTTACAGGTTCTATCTAGTAGATATACAGCTATTGTATAAATGTACATAAACCAATATATATGTGGAATAACACTTCATCACATACAGTATCTTGAAAACATCAACAAACCAGCACTTTTGTCGTTCATTTTCCATTTAATCTTATTAAAATACATAACATTTAATCTCTGAAGCAGATCATTTCTAAAAACAAATTGTAGACTAGTATTCTGTGTAAAAGGACTGAATCCAACTTGTTACAGACTTGTTCTACGTCTTTTTTCCTGCTTCATATCACAGGGCAGGTAGTGTTAAAGGAACTTTATCATTCTAATATGTTTGAGTTAATATCCCTTCAACTAAAAAGCCTAGAATGGATAAAAACACTGGTGGTATGAAGAGTATTTAAGACAGGAAGAGCGAGGCTAACACGGTGCAATCTGCCTCGTTATTATATACCAAGTCTTTAAGTACAGACGTAAGATTATGGCCAAATAAACCAGTTATCAAATTGTACATTTTTTTTGCAACAGTTTGCTTTGATTGAGAAGATTAGATCTATTAAGGCTTGGGATGATATTTCAGTTTTTATCATTTTTTGTCAGCTGAAACCTACTGGTGATTTAATTTGTTTCCTACTAGTTTTATCTAACCATTCGATATTGAAATCTCCCACCACATTACTTCTTTTGCATCACACATTTTAAGAGCATTTGTTAGATTATAAGGAAAAAAACAGGCTTAGCAGTAGGTGGTCTGTACAGCAATAAAACAATAAAAGACATCTCAGAACAAAGTGTGATGTTCAGGCAAACACATTCCAACACAGCGACAATACTTGCGTACATTTGTGTACACTGAAATGTATCCTTAAATATGAATTAATCCTTATTATAGTCTCTATCACATCTGTACATATTATAACCTGGCACATGAAAAACACTAGGAGGAGATATTAGATGTAAACAAGCTCCAGAGACATAAATAGTCAAGGTTAAGAGCTGCTCAAGTTGTTTCATCTTTCATACAACACCCTTTTATTAAAATATCCACCAAGGTTTCCTTTGGTTTCACAGACTACTATGGCTTCTACAGTCTGACAAAGTTTATTTTTGTGTTATTTTAATACTGCAGTATTAGTAGGAGGCACAGTGGTGGGATTCATCTGCACAGGGGAAACAGCTGTTAAATTCCCCATGGAGTCGTTCAGATTTCTTACACAGTTTGTCATATTCGTTGACGCTATGATAATAATGGGAAGTCCAGCAAAAAGGGTGAAAATAACTCCCTGCTTTGGAGACTGTGGATTCCCTGGATCCGCCAGCAGCAGATGGCACGCCATCCTCTTGCGTTGGCTGACAACATCCAGGCCCAGTGTTTAGATGAATATCCCTGCACTACAAAACAATAGTAACTTTGCAGCTCTATACACTTCTGTTTGTAAGACTGGGTTGTAAATGTTCGAAAAGAACAATGTACTCAGCTGTACAGAATGTTATGTATTCTGAATGTACACAACCATCATCTTCTGTTGTTTCATAAATGTTTCAATCATTCAGCATCTCAGCAAAAGTCAAAAGATTAGAGGAAAAGTCCAAAAACTGAACAATGACTAGTTTTTCTTCTTTCATCCTTCAGTTTTTCTCCCATTAACTCATAAATACCCACTTCTACTTTTGTGGCACTTCCCAAGAGTATTTTTCTCTATATTTAATCTTTCTTATGTGATTTATCACCATTTATTGCAATATTATCCTCTTTATTTTGAGTTTTTTCAGTTTAAATCATTTATTTTCCTATATTTAATTCACTGAGCAGGTAGATGTTCATAAAAGCTCGGAGTAAATTCAAAAGTTATATCAAAACAAAGACAACTGAGGAAAAACTGACATTTTTTGTTATTAACTGAACATAAATCAAGTGTGTCCATCCACTGTCATTGATCCAACTCCATGGGTTTTACTGGTGAATCAATGTTGTAGAAGATGACGGTGTTTCCACGGTAACTACAAAGCCTCTGAACGTCCAAATGGGTCATATCTGATGACCATGAAAAGATGAATAACTAATAACTGCATTTTACACCAATTATTTACACATATTGATAGAATTAGTGGATCGAAGGGTATTTAACATTTTTAGATCAGTAGATGGCTTTGGTCACCAGTGGCTGTTTGGGTCTTTATGGGTTAATCAAGTAATGAGTCCTCAGATTGATCCAATGTCCCTAAACCAGGTAGAAAGAAGCTCAAACTCCCTCCAGCAGCTACAACAGTTCCATCCTGTTCACACTGGAGCTACACAGTTTACTGTTTCAGCAACGGTCACATTGTACGACGTGCAACAAGTAAAGAACACTGACTAAAACATGTCACCCTACAAGTGATACAAAAGAAAAACTCATCTTATTTTCTATGACAGAAGAAGTCAGTCTGATAGAAGCTATTCCCATATAAGGGTTCTAGGATACACAAAGTTTGTTGCTAGTGAGTGAAATACAGAACAAAAAGTCATTATGATCTTTATTAATTTAATCATTTTCATATTCTATGCAGATAAAAACAAAGTCACTCCTATATTATAGAATATTTAAATCGGGAGTTGTCACACGCACACACACACACACTATATCTAATTGGATCGCCTTTAGCTTGGATTATGGGATGCATTGGCTGTTGCATCGTTTACACCATCCAGTGACTATGCAGTGTCACATTAAATGTCACAACATTTATTTCCATCAATCATCGCATTAATTTTTCACCAAATATAGGCCTAGTATTGATGTTGGCAGAGTTTGGACCTGTGTAGAGTCTTCTCCTTCACATCCCAAAGATTCTGGGGGTTCAGGTCTGGACTGTGGAGGCCGATCCATGTGTGAAAATGATGTCCCATGCTCCCTGAACCACTCTTTCACAATTAGAACTTGATGAATCCCGGTAGTGTGATCTTGGAATATGTTCGTATTATCAGGGAAGAAAAAAAAAAAAATCACTGATGTTCAACAGTATATTCAGGTAGTCGCTGACCTAATTTTATGGACACACAATGCTGTGAACCTAGACCTGACCACCTGAACCAACCCCAATCATAACACAGAGCATACATGCTTGTACTGTTGGCACTAGGCATGATGGGTAATCACTTCCTCACTCTGGAACAGGGTCAATCAGGACTCGTCAGACCACATGACCCACGCAGTCAAATCTTTACGCTTTTAAGAAATGAGAAGCTACTCACCACAGCAGTTAAAGGGTTGAAGAATTTGCCGCTGCTGAAACCTATTAATCACTGCAGTAATTATCCGATGGAAGGACCTGAACTATTTGCCTAGTTTAATCCAGGTGTTATTGGATCCAGAGGAAAAGGTGATGGATGTGGAGGATGTAGACTAACAAGGCTGAGCAGAGTACCCATAAGCCTGAGGGGCATTACATCAGTTTATTTTGAATGCAGGGTTGATTTGGCTGCTAATACTTGGGTACTTTTACTTTCATGAAGAAAATTTACTTATAATGCAATATTTTTACACTGCAGTTCATGGTCCATTTAATTAAGTCAAGTATCTGAATCCTTCTTCCACCATTGGTTTGTTCTCAATCTCAGCCTGAAAAAGCTCTGTTTGTTGATGCGTCCCTCACATTTTATATTCAGTTTTAGAGCTGCGGTAGAGCAGGGTTTGGACTTTGTGAATAATAATAAGTGGCTAAAGGGGAGATTTAGTCAAAGTGCATTCATCTCATTGGCTTGGCTGTGGGTGACATCGCTTTCCCCTCTCCTGCTCTCGGTCTCTTTTCCTCCACTGTGAACAAGTGCTCATTGAAAGCAGCAGGCCCGTCCCCACTGACTTTAATATTACATGGTCGAGATGAGGGGAACACAGGGCAGCGCTGAGGAGAAGATATTTTGATGTTGAATGATCAGGGACAATCTGAGAGCAGCTGAGCTGAGAAGAAGGAGGTGAAGCCAGAGAGACAGAGGAAGAGAACGGAAAACAAAAAGAGACAGAAGACAACACAGAGCAAGAGGGAGCAAAAGCGAGGAAATAAGACAAAAGAGAAGGGGAATAAAAGAGAAATGTAGACTGCAAAAAAAGAAGAGCACGAGTGCATAAGCAGGCCAAGGAAGAGAGAGAATGAAAGAGAGCTACAAGAAGGAGGAAAGCCTGTGATCTTCTGTCTCTCCAAAGTGAGAAAAGGAACAAGGCCACCCTCATGGAGCAGGGGAATTGAAAACAGAGAACAGCTATTTCCCGGTCTTGACAGGTGTCATGTAATGTTCCAGAGTGCATGATGCAGGCTTTTGACACAAGTATATAGACATTCAGTTGAAGTTAAAATGTCAATTCTTCACTGCTATACACAGCCGGGTTCCCTAACAGCATGTGGAAAATCTCTGAACTTTTGTTCCCTTTAGATCGCGGTAATGAGGCTTATCTATTATTTCCCCACTCTTGAGTTTGACAACTTCTGCTTCATAGAATTCACAATGACCGGTCTCTTTAATGTTAAAAGCACAGAGGGAAACCTGCCTAATAAAGCTGTGCAGCCCTTCCTGTTCCCTTCCATGTCTGACAACACAGCATGCAACACCATTTCTGTTTCCACAGCAGGAGCAGCGGAGGATGCCGGCACCTCTCCTGAGAAACAATTAGCCGTGAACTTCAGAGGAGAACAATGATTAGCATGTGTGCACACAAATAGGACGAGGGGGAGGGGGGGGGATTTCAGCACTCTTACAGTTACACTATTGATCCCTTATATAATAAGCAGTGCGTTACATAACATTTTAAACTCTTTGGATACCCTAGCCCTATCTGCTGCTCCACATCACCCCATTCTCACCAACACACTAACAATTCCTCTCCCTCTCATGCTCATTCTCATTTTATATTTCTTTCCTTCACTGTGGTAACCTCATTTGGACCGCTGGGCTAATTAAAGGGTCTGCAAACCAGAGTAAGAGCCCGCCATATGCTCTCGCCGACAGTAACTCCAGAGTGTCACAACCTGAAGCATCAGACATACTGTAGCTGTTAGAGCAGAACTAAAATACATTACAGCCTTCTGCTCACCTCATCCTAATCATAAAACCGCTAGAGTCTCCTTTAACTAACATTAAATTAATTGAGATATATCTTGTACATACAAATACTTAAAAATGTGTGCATCACATATTAAAAAGAGGGATGTATGCTAATATTTATATTGTACTGATTTGACTAAAAAACATTTCTGCATTAATATATGTAAAAATTATTACTTTGTTATATATTTTGTTGATTGGAGTTTGTACATTATAATATATTGGTTCATTTCATCATGTTATATGTTGATCGCATCATATCCCTTTTACTAAAGTTGATGAAATCTGACAAAAAAACTAAACAGTAATTAACCCCCATATACATACACACACTCTATAGGTGTGTAGTAGCATTTCATACTGTAATTAACTCTTTCATGCATTAACTATTATAAATCTGATCATTACTCCCAAAAAAATTATGTTTCTAAATGGATTATGTTGAGTGAGATATATACGGTATATCACAGTCAACTCTTTGCTTAAATACAATTTTAATGGTAAATATATGTTTTTAGCATAGAGTCCAGAAGCCCCTCTCCATAAAGGTAACATGATTTATTTAAGAAAATTTCACCTAAAATGTAGCTGTAGTAGATGTTACACATAAGTGATAATACCAGCTATGTGATAATGTAGAAAAAAAATATGAGTTAATCAAACAATCCATGTAGTAAATTTTGTTTTGTACTTCGGAGCAGCTACTCTGGAGTAATTATCACAAATATTATAGTTTTAAATGGAGCATTAATAACTCCGTGCATGACAGGGTTAAAAAGTAACAAATCCTATGTCTTCTGTGATGAGCCTCCTACAGAAGAAGCTGCAGTTTGCCCTCAGACCGACTGACTTATTATGTAATTTTTTGCCCAGTGACACCAAAAATTATTGCTTACCGAAGCTTTAAGTCTTATGACTGTGTGGGTGGATCATATATTAAAGAGAGAGAGGCATGTTAAAATTTGCATTGTACTGGTTTGACTAACCCTGTGTCAAAATATCTAAAAATAATTCAGCTTTGTTGCATATTTTGTTGACTTACATTCATACATTATTTCAAATACAAGTACTAGAAGTAAATTTACTTTAGTATTGACGCATTTTATCCCATTATCTGTCAGTTACAAATGTTGAGGTTGAACCTAAAATAATCCCCAGTAATTAAAACACATATATTTCTACTGCACATCACCCTTTTCTCAGAACTGTACACATTATAGATGAGTAATAGCATTTCATGCCGCTGTCAGAAAGTAACAACAGTAACACCAATAAAAAACAAAAAGTGACACCATTAATACAGTTTCTATGTTGCTTCTTGTACAGGAGAAACTGCAGTTTGCCCTCCTGAATTATAATATGCAGAAACTTATGTAATTTTTGTACAATGACACCAAAAAATTATTGCTTACTGAACCCCTAACACTGAATGTTCCTTGTGGCAATTTCATCTGAATGAAATGACATAATGTGAATAAAAATGTGAATAAAACTTCAATATATTACCTCATCTATGATTTCTGCCCGTGTCACATCAGATACATTTTCACTGGCGTCGGAGGGCAAAATATCAGCCGCCGTGATCCCATTCTACTTCACAGCATGAAAGTGATACAAATTAAAGCATATAAAAGTAGTTTAAAGGGGTGCTATGTAGTACTGATATTCCAAACTCTCAACAGCAAAGGGAAGGCATGTATCCAGGACACATTTATGATTACCAAAACCACCAGTGAACCAATGCTATGTATCCACAGACTGTATTAGTCACTGAATAAAGTATAAAGCTCCTTGTTTACAGATCTCTGTATTAAAAGTATCAAGAACTTAAACTAAAACTTGTAGCTGCTTATTTCAACAGTCAAAATAACACTTTGTCTTATATAATCTTCATGTGCAGCATCAGCTGATAGTTTACATTATAGCTCTGTTAGCGTAGCTCTGTGTTTAGACAGAAAACATCCACAGTAAAACAACAAATCACATTCACTGACTGTATGATTTGTGTTGTTAATAGCTGCACTAAAGATCTGTTTGGAATCTAACAAACAAGGTCAGAACTGTCACAGTTCCATATCACCTAATAACTTTGTACCTTCGTGAGCCTCATAATCAAACTCACCCGTGTAGAAGAAAAACTGTCATTTCAGCATCAAACTCCATTCTTTTCATTTACATCTGTGTCCAGTGGAGAAAACAACAACTGTGCTTCAACTTTTATCACTATATCACTTTCTTTGACTCTAGAAGTTGTTTCTTAGTGGTTCTCATCCCATCTGGTCACTTTCGGACGCTTTGGTTAAAGGTCCTGTGGTGTTAGTTTTCCTCATCATGGGCTGTGACTCACTACTCCCTCTAGTGGTCACATAAACCTCCTGGATGATCAGTGGGGATATACAGTATGTACTGTAGCTCTCCAATCTACCTCTAGTATGACTTAGCTATTTATTCTAAACACTCTAATGATAATGTTAAAGTAGAAATACTACATATAGCCCTTTTAACAAAAAGGAGAATTTAAGCAGAGTATGATACTGAGTCTGTCAGCCTGAGCTCCTCAGGAGGAGCCCACAGGGGCCCTGATGGCAAGAGCACCAGGCATCTTTAATTTTTAGCCTCAATTAAGTAAAGACAAGAATGTTTTGTTTTTTTTTTGGTTGGAGGAAGCTCACAGGCTCATAAGGGAGTAAAAGATTAAGCAATGACTAGAGACCAGGTCCTGCACAGACTATTAACAGACAAGAGGCTAAAACATAGGCGATAAGGTTCCACTGATTGCTCTTCAATGTGTTTCACATATGAAAACACTATTCTGTGGCTCTCTACTTACACAAATGATGTGAGCATAAAGAAAGGGACAGTAGCTTGAGATAGCAGGTTCTACTGAAAGACATCAGCTGTTCATTCAACCCAGTCACCATAATAACACATATCTTTTGTAAATTTCTGCAAATCAAGAATAATAATTAATAAATAATCTTAATCCATCAAGACCCAAACAGCAACTGACAACCAAAATCATCTACTGATCTCAAATGTTTAATCACGTCTGAATCCCTAAAGCTATGAATATATGTAAATAAAAGGAGACACTTGTTTCTATGTTCAGTTATTAATGTTTGCTGAAAAAGTCATGTTTCTTCAGTTTTCTCTTTCTAACCTTCAACTTTAATCTGGGCTTTTATGAACATCTACATGATCAGTAAATGAAGAATAGGAAAATACATTATTTTCACTGAAAAAATGCAGAATACAGAGGATAATTTAATTCATTTAAGAAAGGTGAAATCTAGAGTAAAAGTAACACTGGGTCTTTATGGGTTAATGTAATTTACTATCACAATCAGAGTATGCATCAGACTCCTAGAGGTATTTAGCTTTGGGTATTAAATGCACTTTAATTTAGGATTAGAAAAAGATTGTGGTTGGTTTTATGATTCAAAACATACACTATGAGCATGTTAACATGTTTTTCCGTATTAAACAAAGCCCTGGCACGAACCACTAAACCCTAAAAACCAAACCCACCAAACTAACCATTAAATGTTTAATAATGGTGGTGTTTTCAAAAGACCTGGTTCTTGCTATTAAGCATTATTCTCATTCCCCAAAAGTGCCATGAGCAGTTAGAACACAATGATATACACGTAAATATGCATATTACATTTTTCTTTCAGAGATCTGATGTTTTTGTGGTTTGAAGAAACACACAACAGCAACATGTCATTCTTGTGAATTGGCTGGTGCATCAATAATTCTTCCATCCATGTGAGATGATCTACTACACATATCTGCCTGTAGCTACTGTATTTTGAAGTTCTTGCGTGTGCTGCTGCAGGGTTGTTTTGCTTTGCATCACCATTCCCAGACTGTAAACAAAGTTGCCACAGAGGTGACTAATAGAGGTGAACTTTTCATGCTCCTGCCCTTGGTTTTAACATCCAACAGATGGCACAGGGGACAGAATGAATCCTCACTCGAAGTACATGCTCAGATTATCATTTCAGTCCCTGTCTGAATCTGAATCAGCACCTCTTTTCCAAAACCTCTAAATAAATCTAAATATACTCTCTGGATGCACAGTGTGATGCTGGATTGTATGTTTATACTACAAACTACAACTAACCTACATTCTCAGAACAGAAGCATGAATCCAAAGCCATCCCGAGGCTTTCAGAAACAGAAAGCTTTTAATGTTAAACCACAAGTGAGCTGCTATATCTCAGTCTTCATAAAGAAATTTGGCTGGTATGTTGACTTGAAACGGGGCAATTCTAGCTTATTTTATCGCTGCAGGGGTTTAAGTCCAATATAGGTCGATGTACATCAGGAACTATACTGTAATTAACTGCACTCAATTGTTAATCTTATATAACCTCCAGACCTCCTCACAACCTATTTAACACACTGTCAGCGCTGAAAACCACCCTGTCAGTGCTCAGTGGGGGGAGTCATTGTACAGCAAAGGCCAGGAAGGAAATAAATAGGAAAAAAATGAAGGGCAAATAAAGAAGACGAGGAGGCTTTTCTCGCATATGTACAACTCATGTAATGAGGGTCATAGTGCCCTAGGCTACTCAACTGTACAGACAGGAAAAATAATTTAATTCATGAAGGAAGGAGGGAGGAGTACTAGCTTTCCATATCAAAGAGGGTTGGGAGCATTTTGTTTGAGAGGCACATTTTCAAATTCTACAAATTCAATATTCTCTATTCCATTAAAATTCCAAGAGCCTGCCCTGCTTCTTTACCTGATTGGGGTGTCAAGAGGTTTGCAGACAAAGGCTGTTCAAGGTACTGGGTTCAACTCCTTGAGGCAATTGACAGCGACTTTGAGTGTTAAATACAGCAGGAATCTAAGGGTGCACAGACTGAGATTTTTCAGACAGCAAATCCCAAATGCATAGAGAGGTTCATGTTTCCGCCAGAGACGCCGTCAGGCAGACGGCTTGAGCTTCAGGTTCTGATTCTTTCCGTGTCATGATTCTAGGTTTAGTCGTCTGCATGGCCTTAACGTGTCAGCACTCATTCCTCCACAAGACTCACCACAGCAAATGTCTATCAGATCAGACACATTAAGAAGCTAATTGTCCCCCTTGGGTTGGACTGTTTATTATCTGAGCCAGTGCACAATGCAGTGAAGCAGGAGCAGAAATAGAGGCCACGGCGGGCTGACACATACAAGCATGGTCAGTGGCTCCGTAAACCACAAACAGGCATCAGTGTAGACAGCCTGTGGTTGTAAAGAGCTTCCAAGCAGCATACGGTTTTCCCTCTGTAAACAGCAAACCCGTCTGTGAAATCGTCAGCTATAGGACTGCAATTACTAGCTGACAGTGTGAAAGTCTGGACCTCTTCCTAGCCTTGCAACCTGCTGGCAAAAAATATTCTCATTCACTTTTTGTCTGTCTCTCGAGTAATAAATCCTGCAAAAAGCATGCACTGCATAAAAAGCTCCTGCACCCTGAAGAAAGCCGGTGTTTGCCATGTGAAGTGTGGTGTTCATATATTGCACCATGCACATCAATCTGTGTTCAGGGGTGTTGTAACGGGGGGAAAGGTGGGACTATCCCAATGGGACGAGGGGCCCCGTCTTTGTTTGCGATTAGCATCAGAGCTAAATAAAACCTGACTGAATAAATAAGTTAAGTTTTGTATCAAAAAATGTAGACCTCACGGTGTAAAATGCTTCTACTACTGATAGTGTTTGGTATTTTTATATGTTAATTTGATAAATGCTTAGCTGATGAAGACCCAAACAGACACTGGAAACCAAATTCATCTGCTGATGTAAAATCATTAGTGCCTGTTGATCCATTGAGTATGCGTTAATAGAAAAACGCTATATATAAATCTAATCCATTATTATTGTTGTTATTATTATTATTATTATTATTATTATCCATTAATCCTATAAATAAATATAAATAATTGGTATAAAATGCAGTTTGGCGTCTTTTCATGGTCATCATATGACCCATTTGGACGCTCAGAGGCTCTGTGATGAATGTGAAAACACCATGTCGTCTTCTATAACAGGGGTGTCAAATTCATATAGTTTGTTGAGAAAAGTCACTATTTCCTCAGTTTTCTCTGTTTTTGATATAATAACCTTCAACTTTAATTTTAGCTTTGTGAACATCTACATGATCGATAAATTTTACTTCGAAAAATACCTGATTTTCACTGAAAAAACACAAAATACAGAGGATATATTATAACAAATAGTAATATATAATTGAAGAATGGATAAATATAGAGAAAAAGTCATTTAGGTACTGCCACAAAAGTATTACTGGGTCTTTATGGGTTAGATACACCTGAAGAAAACAGCTTCATATGGTAATTGTAGATGACTTTATGGTAGAAAAAAAAAGAGAGAGAAAGAAAGAGAGAGCGAGAGCAATAGCAAGTGAGGGAGGGCCCAGAGATGATGGTGGAGGAGGCTTCCGTCACAGCAGCAGCCACAAACATAGCTCTGTGCAAGTTCACAGTCATTAAAAACTTGCAAGTTAGTGAATAATGTGACAGATAATGAACTGAAAGGTAAGTTTAATACTCTGGGAGGCGGATGTGCTCCACAGATTAACCATAAAAAGTGGCAAAGAAGAACATTACATCATCATTGCCAGTTCCAGTAAAGGCTAAATGGCTGATTTGATTTGAGACAAAACTAATTTGACACAATTTGCACACTGTACTGTGTGTAAGTGTACTAAGAGTAATACCATGAAATTACAAAAGTACACTATAAAAACATGAAAGAGAAAATTGTTTATTTTGACTAAAGATGGATTTAACTGAACTATAATGGCTCTCACGTGGTTTAACTCATTGTAAAACAAAACAATATATGTTAATATTGGCTAACAATATAGAAACAGTAATACTACACAGAGAAGCTGAATGCCTCTGTAATTTTAGTTATTATACTAATTAAATGTCCCTTTAAACCACTTAACTTGTGGCTTTTGCAATCAGTTATCAGTAGAGAAACATCTACCCGTCTCAAAGGAGAGAACAGATCTGTGTTGTTAAATCTGACTGTGGTGCATTCAGGGACACCAGAATCAACAAACCATGTTAATCAGAAATTACTCATCTTCAGAATTCAGCAGCAGCTCTTCTCACTGGTTCTAAAAGACGATATTACATCAGTCCACGCTTCCTTGCATCGACTCCTTGTTCATTTTAGAGGTTTTTTCACATTTTGTCTGATCACTGTTTGAGAACGCATCGTTCAGGCTCTAAGCTATTAAAGACATTTTTAATCCCTTATGAGCCAGGTCATGACCTTAGGTCCTTGGGTCGACCCTTCTGGCTGTTCTGGAGTCGAGTCTCAAATCGAAAGGTCAGTGTAGCTTTGCCATCAGAGCGCTTCAGATAAAACATACTGAATCCTCTTAAAACACATTTTTACAGACTTGCTTTATGTGATGCTATAATTTTATTTTTATCTTTTTGTTTTATTGCATTTACTTCATGATCCTGTCTTTCATCAGCTCTCAACTTTTATTTCTTTTCCTTTTCTGTTATTGTTTTTATTCTTTTTGGTTGTGTTACTTTTACTTTCTGATGTGACATGTCTTTTTATCGTTCTTATACTATCTTCAGTGTCTCCTCTAAACCATCTTCTTATCCTCTTATTTTAAACTTTACCACATCTGTCTTGCTGTAGTTTTTCTATTATTGTTGCATGCTTTATGTTGTTCCATTTCCATTGAGTGTCCTGTCCTTGCTTTGTCTGCTAAAGCACTTTTCAAGCATTTGTTGTGAAATATAAATAAAGTTCTTTTTATTATATTATCCCTGTCTGTGTTATACAGTCCTTTACATGAAGATGAAAACAGTATTCTTCTTCTGGCAAAAGCAGGAGCATAGTTGGATGTATTGGCAGGTGAGTATTTAATACTATTCATCTTACACTGAACACAACAGACCCATCCCCTTTGAGCTCCAACAAATAACTCCTCTCTTCATAGCCAATGTGTGTCTTTATTTCCACACACAATTGAGTTATGATGGGATTACCCATTGTGTGTACAGCTGCAGTCACAGGATTAGGGATGATGGCAGCGAAAGCACCGTTCTAACCAACTGCACAACGCCAGGCACCGGCTCCACAAATGCCAGCTTGGAACGCCGCCCTAAGACATGAGATCATACCGTGAGAATTATCAACAGATGATCACACAGTATCTGTTTCTGTTTAAGAAATGTGCACTAAATATATCAGAGATAAGAGAAGGGACATCATAATAATAATAATAATAAAAACATTTGACAACCAGTTCTCAGTGTGGCTATAGTACACGCTGTGAGTTTTGGGGATTGCATGAGAGCGCAACACCACTTTTCATCACAACCTGTCAGCCTTCTCCTTTCTGTTTTTCAGACTTCTGTGACAACAATCATATATTTGTGACTGTGGGTGCATGTATGCCTGTGTATACTAACAGATGAGGCGTGCAGTAACTGTCAAAAGTGACACGTGATGACTGGGTTTGCAAGACATACCATTATCACGACTCTCACACCTTGGGGAACTGTGTGTGTGTGTGTGTGTGCGAGTATTGATAACAGGGTTTACCTCATGTTCACGTATGCCTTGTAAGACAGAGCGGCACATCTCCGCCGGCAGATGGGCCTCAAACGAGTGAAGCTGCACAGCCATCATCATGGGAACAATGACTAGCAATGCTGTTATTACACCTCACTACAAACTGGTAATTTAGTGTAATTCTAGTCAGTGTCACAATAGCACTGATGTGCATTTTGAATGTCATGTTTTTCAGAGGCTTCAAACGAGTTGAAACCACAGCAGAGGAAGCACCATGTTTTTTTGAGTAACATGCGCCTATGATGGCGCCCCGACCCCTGTGAAATGGAGTCAAGCTGTGAGGCAGAGATGTCAGACGTAGTCGGTGATCAGCGGGGACAGTGTCCAGCCGTCCCACGCCAACACAAAGCTGTCATTTGTGTGTGTTCTTGTATGTGTGTGTGTGTGCATGTCCTCTCTGGAGAATGGATCGGGCGCCAAGGGAGACACAGTGAGTCACGAGGTTTGAGGGAGACAGAGAAAGAAGGATTGAGAGTCATTCATCGTCATCATCATCACACATGCAGCCACATCATTTCCCTCAGTTATTACAACCAACACCACCCACAGTACTGAGAGCATGTTTGCACTGAGTTTACACACACACACACACACACACTCTCAAGCATGACAGCATGTGAACGAAGTAGCCTCTACACCAGTGCATCAGAGAAGCTTATATACAATGGGAAAAGCAGGCTGTGGCAGTGAATCAAGCACTTATCCAGAAAAGCCATCCTGTATAATACAGTACTCACATTTAGAGCAGGCATTCAGAAAGTGGTTAAAAGCTTGTGCAAATTATCATGTTTCAGTATTTACATCCTGATGCAGGCTTTCTCACGGTGACAGGGTACAGTGTGTAGCAGCCACACTTTGGATTTCACACACTCTGAATGGCAAAGTGCTTATTTTTTCTCCGGCTTTGATTGGGTCAGTCAGATATTTGCCCATGCATGAGGTAACAGACCGTAGCATGGTGCCAAAAATAAAAATAGTAATAAGCCACAGTTTTTTTTTTTTGTTTTTTTTTTTCCAGCATCAAACCTGCCTGGAGTACACCGGCAGTGTGATGCAGCTTATCCACCACACAGATAAAAAGCTTTGGCGTGCAATTACTAAATTAGTCGAGAAATTAATTTCAACCCAGTGAACTGACACAGAAACGCACTGAACTGCTAATCTGGGAGCAGGAGGGCTAAAAATCCTCTGGAATTTAAAGTTTAATGGATTAATGATGTCAAGGCTCTCAAGTGGATAGGACTGTAGCTCAGAGTAACTCTAGAGGAATTAAATTGCTTATGGGGTATGTCAGAAAGCGTTGCCGAGCAGTCTGCTAGTAGACGCTTCTACTGTATGTACTGTAGCCTTGTGCAGAGGGATGTGCAGTCCTTTATCTGAGGTTAACTTAACTAATCTTGGGTGATCTGAAGTATACGTTCCCTGCTCAGGTGAAGTCATTTCCATCTCCTACAGTTCCACTCTTGCTGGTTGGCACCGTCGCTGCTCGGCATTCTGGGTACTTTTCCAAAACCAAACTGAAAGCTCACTTTTCTCAAACTACTGATGTATGCTTTAGAACTTTCTGCATTTAGAGGGACGTTTTTATGCTGTGTATGGGTTATACTGTCTGGAGCTGCCTGGACAATATAGATGGGGAGAACATGCGTTAATGGCAAGATTCCCATGAAACTGGAACTGTGGAATGTGAAATTGAACCAGCTAGACTTGTCTGTAGCAGGAAAACAGAACCGACTTTATTTTCCTGCCAACTTGGAAGAATTAATTATATGGACTAAGAGCTGAAAGTAAACTGAAAGGCCTAAGTCTGTGTTTATATTCATTATTGTGCCTGTAAAAAAAATTCTTTGAAATACTTCCAAACTTTTCTTGCTGCTTTCATGTACATTAGGTTCCTCAGAGACAATACTATCTTTTGCACACTTGTATCTGATTCCAAAATTTTATTTGGCTTTTCATATTACCTAATCCTATGTGATTTTACATTTCAGGGGAACTAAACTGGCTAGGTTTGGAAAAGCTTGGTTTTTGTCCATATACAATCAAGTGACGTTAAAACACAAGACTCAGAATCATTAGAGTGACACAGACTCCTATAGCAAAAGGTGATTCCATTAACTGCATATAATAAATTCCAAATTCAATTATATGCCCATATAACTATTCATTACAGGGCCTATTTATTAAATTATACAGTTAATATGTATATGGAAGCAAGAAGACTGAGCTAATGGCCTTAATTGCACCACCAGGGGGAGTCAGTGAAGTGTTAGGCATAAAATATATATATGTATATAGAGGCAGATATTATTAAAAGGAAAAAAAAAACACAGCACTACAAACCAATCAGTTTAACAAAGCTGAAATCTACTCATTCACAGTGATTGTGATATAAACTGCACACTGATGCGCATGCAAAATCAACACTTAAACGCTGCTTCTTCCCCTTGGAAAAGCCAACAGTGTCAAAAATAATCAAGCTGACCACACTGAGAGGATGAAAACCTTAAAATATCAAAAGGTGAATGGTTCAATCCAATACCTCTCTAAACCAAAAGATATCATCATGATTTATTTAGTTAAACCCTTGGTAAATCATATTGATGGAAAATCCCATTTTCAATGTTTCCAAGAAAAACAGAATAAAATAAAATCCATTTTCCAAACCCAGGCAAAGGTGGGATAGACAATGGATGTGGTGCCATCTTTTCATGAAAAGATGACAAACTGCATTTTACACCGATTATTTACAAGTATTGATAGGATTGGTGGATCAACAGGTATTAAATATTTTACATCAGTAGATGGTTTAGGTCGGTGATGGATGTTTGGGTCTTTATGGGTTTAATAAAAGATAAATGAATAAATAAATAAATAAATAAATAAGAGTGTGTTTGTGTTGCTCTCGTCTTGTTTTATGCATTTCATTTTCTATACATTTGTGTTTAGGGAGCACTTGAAAACAGGCTTGTTCATCTCAAGCTGGTTATTCTTCTAAAAAAAGATTCTAGAACATTTCTTGCAGTTTATATCAGAACGAAATCCCAGGGAGCCTAGTTATACTGATGCATGAACGGTCTTGAGGTAAACTACCTATGATTCATCAGACCTATTGTCTGAGCTGTCGTTGCCTGCCTTTTCATTCCATAGAGGTCTGTGAATAGCTGTATGAGTCAGTTAATCCGACGTCTGTTGCCGTATGACGTGGCCTATTGCTTCCAAAAAGCCCACCCAGGGACGAACCATAATGCACAGCCTCTTACAATGTCACAGTTGGAAAATAGCGAATAATCATAGCATATGGAATAAGTCATAGGTCTATTTCTGATTAACCCCCACACAAGGCGATTGGCACAGTTTTTTAATGAACTTCAACCCAAAGGCGAAAGACTGAATTAATCATTTTGGCAGGATGATATTTATAAGACAGTCAGTGTGATTGTCCGAAAGCACAGTTCACATCTAAACTTCAGGAGAAAACACAAAACCCGATGAAGGGAGAAAAGGGGTTTTATTAAATAGGCTGATGGTAACTGTGGGAGTGAATACATTCATCTTACCACAAATGCACTTCAAACTCTATACGCAGATGAGGAAAGAAAAAGAAAATCCAACATGTGTAGTGGGTATCTTAGTAACCAGAACAGCATCGATGCTCTTTGTAATCCATTATTAAGTTTGTGAACTGGACTGGTGGGATTTTTTATATGTTTATATGTTTTGAGAATCATACATAACACCCGTGTTATTCAACGCCATTTGATAGCGTGTCAATTAACGCCAAGATCTCCGGTTCACATAACTAACCCTCAGTGCGTGGTATTTGACGCATTGATTCAGGTTGGACAGGAGGCTAATAACGGCATGAACATACACGGGGAAAACTTATGATGCATACAGATAACACACCAAATGAAAGTGCCGTGTATATTTACACGAGTCATGATATCACCTTGTAGAGATCAATCACAGCTATTTCATCACCAACCCTTTAACAGTCTTCTGTCCTGGTCCCAGGACGTAGACATTACCATCTGAAACACCCATGTACACAGCTCCCTCATTAATGCACCTTCACTTGTTGTACATCAAATGAAAGCTAACACACTCGTCTTTCCCAATATATAACAACAGCATCACCACATACACAAAAGGTTGTTTTCCAGAAAAGCAAAATGTGAGAAATTTGGCTTGTCTTACTTTTGACGGCTGTCTGCAGATCAAACATCCCAGCAAATATGGTCTGGTTTTCCTGGTAACAGTCCAGCGAATATAATCCAGTAAAGTGTTTAGGTCCAAAACATCCACAAAGGCACAGAAACAGCATGAACATTTGCCCAACCTGAGATCAATGTTGGTGATTTTTTCCATTTTCCTCAAAGATATCTTCCCTAATTTACTTTTTATGCCGGTGACACTGGTAAAGATTTGACAGACTGACCCAGGTGTCACCAATCTTGGTCCTCGAGGGCCGGTGTCCTGCATGTTTTAGATATTTCCCTCTTCCATCACACCTGGTTCCATTAATGATCAGCTCATCTCCCAGCTCTGCAGAAGCCTGGTAACGATGTA